>JAEAOA010000988.1:0-512121 GCA_016746295.1 Potamilus streckersoni | reverse complement strand
CAAAATTGGTTAGGGTCAATGATAGCGTTTTTTATTCGTTTATCATAATAACGTTTTAATTCTCTAAACCGCTTACCCCCACAATTGATACATAATTGTGATTTTCCTCTCACACCCACCCCACAATTTATGCATGGGGACGGGCCTGTCAAATTATTTCTGACACTCTGTAAGTGATATCCACAGAATTCACCTCTACAAGATTTATTGCATGGGGTTACTGATCCAATCATAAGCCATTTGCAGTGATTCATTATATATAAACAAACTTTTCTATTTAAATACTTGTCTTATTTATATGAATGAAGAATTCAAGAGATTATCGGCAATTTTTTGTACCACATGTTACACACTTACCAGTAAGCGCTAGTCTATTGTTTTTAGTTGTAATGGTTGTCTGATCGGTTGTATCAGTATGCTGTTTACACTTAACACAATATAGATCCATAATTTATATATAGAGTTATGAATATAATTGACTTTTCAGCGACTAAAAGAAGAGAACTGGTAAAACACCACGCAGCGCTTCCGAATTCTGTCCGTGCCATTATAATCGGACCATCTGGATCAGGGAAAACACAATTGCTGCTTAATTTGATAATGCGATTTATGAAGTGGGATAAATTATATTTAGTTGCCCCATCCGTAGATGATCAACGGTGCTATGAAGTGCTAAAAGATTATAATGAAAATGCATTAGAAATTAAAGGTGAAAGTGTAATTGACTTTATAACAGATATTGATGATGCACCATGCGTAGATGACCTCGATGGAGACATAAACAATCTTGTAGTGTACGATGATGTAATGTTAGATAATCAAAAGAACCCTGCTAGAGTATTTTCCCGAGGTAGGCATAAAACACTGACGTGATATATGTCACTCAACGATATACTCAAATTCCAAAAGTGATTCGCGATAACTGTAATATTCTTGCTGTATTCAATGGCGTTGATACACATACGCTACGAAATATTTGGCAAACATGGTGTTCCGATATGGACTTCAATGGATTTAAAAATTACTTTGGTCATGCTCAGTCTGTCCCATATGGATTTATAACAATAAATTTACACGACCCTCGGTCACGATATCGTATTGGACTTGATCAAATATTTGGTTAAATAATTTGCATTAATCAGCAGCAGGGAGGGTGAAATGACAACATATTTGCGACGTAGATGGCAGCAATTTGAGGGTGGTTATGACAATGTATTTGCGACAAAATCGCTAAGGCTCCATTTGTAAAATGGGGTCTTTAATTTTTTTTGGGTTAAAATATGAGATTTCGTAGGAAGGTTCCATTTGGCATTCTGAGGCTTTAATCGATTTTGTCGCAAAAATTTGTAGGATTCACCCTCCCTGCTGCTTAACACATACATGCAATACTAAAAATAGCTGTGTAACCCCAGAGACACATATACAAGTAGCTAATAATACTCTCTGTCCTGGCTGGCTCATACATGCATTTCTGGCCAAGGGTTGGGAAGCCCCAGAGATGCATATAAACATTTCATATTGAAGTTTTGAATTAGATGAAATTGCAAACAACAGGTGGGGGCCCTGAGTGGCCGAGTGGTCTAAATCGATGTCCGTTACGGATCACTGCCATCTCACCTCTGTCTGTGTGTGTTCGAGTCTAGGATTCGGCGAATGTGGATATGTGAGAAAGCTTGCCAGTAACTTCTCGTGGGTCGGTGGTTCTTTCCGGTGATTTCCCGGTATCTTCCTCCACCATTAATACTGGCCGCCATGAATAGCCTATCGTGTGCTGAAAAATGGCGTAAAGCCCAACAACAACAACAACAAACAACCGGTCTTTTTAACAATATTTAGCCAATGATAATAGTCTTTACATAAAATGATGAAAGTGTTCTATTAGTAGTTTTACAGCATATAAACAGGAATTTCCTTTAAAAACGAGATCAATAGTTAAAGTGAAACAAAATGTCAACATTCATGTATTCTGACCACAATTCCAACAGAAGTTTTGAAGGATGTGAACTTGATGACATTGCAAATGACATTTCCTTTATCTGAATCTGAGGATGAAACACGCAACACTCTTTTCTGGTTGGAACATGTGGGACCGTTACATGTAGATGACTTTACAGCTGATTAAGGGTTAACATTTAATTTAGATAAACATGACAGAGAGATAGATTCTTTTTTACAATTTTTTTCCCCAAGGAAATGTTCCAGTTGTGCCAAATAGTAGTGAGAAAAGTAGTCTAATATACATTATAAACACAACAGATATCTTGAGGTATATTTTTTATTACGAATATGTGAATATTAACATTGATTCCTGAGAATTATATGTACTTGGTGGTGGAAATGATTGGTACAAAACTTTGGTAAGTGTTTAAAATACTTGTTTTCATTAAATTTTACAGTTTGCATGTGACAAGATTGATGTAGAAAATGCAGACAGCATGTGCACTAACTCCAGAAGTTCTCACTCTGGCAGACATTATGATGCTCTGGGGTTCAGCCTACAAAAAGCAGCTTGTAGGCAGGGCAGTAAGAACTTGCATAAGGTAAACTAATGCCAGAGCTTGATCATGCAGTCCTATGTCCCAAGTCTAATCAAAAGAGGATTAGAAATGTGGTTTTCAGAACAGTAACAAGCTCAGCCAATCAAATACAAGATGATGTCAACACATCTCGAACTTGAATCATTACTGTATTATATGAGAATATCAGGATCACACAAGCCCACATTGCAAGCTTCATAATAAATGGATCAGAAATATGGCTTCTTGACTGATAACAAGCTCAGACAGTCTGATGCAATATTTTCTTCAATAAGAGTGAAACCTGCACTTTACTGAAATCATCCAAAATCCTGATGTTATAAACAAAAATATGGTCGAAAAAGTGGCAAAGAAGCATTTGTTGATGAATGGATGAATGATGAATATGCTGGACCATACTTTGTGACAATATGAGCTTACAAGAAGGCTTTGGTTTGCATGTTGAGCCCTTGATCAAACCACTGATGTAATATATGTCACATTGAGTCCCCTGATCAATGGTTGAACTGAATTGTATTAGCTTATTAATGATTCATTTGTAAAATCCAAGCTATTTAGGTTCTAATAGCTAATTTTTGAAGATAAAAAAAAATCTTCATGTCAGGCTTCAAACTAAACTGAATTTCAATCTACAAAATCCTTCAAAAGTTGTTCTTGTTGCTGTTGTTATGGGTTAAATGCCACTTTTCTGCACATGATAGGCTATACAGGGCAGCAGTATATTTGGTGGAGGAAGAAAATGGGAAAACCCCAGAAGAACAATTGACCCAATATGTGGATACTGGCAAATATCCACATTGATCAAGCCTGAGACTCAAATCCACATGGATAGATGTGAGATGTCACTAATCTGTAAAGATGAGCACCTCTGACCATTCTGCCACCCAGGGCCAAGCTTCAAAAGTTAGGAAGTGGAAAGGAAAGTGCAAAGTTGCTGGAAGATGGTGTGAATCAACGTGATTCAGGTCTTGCTAATATAAAGTTTTACATAAAATCTGGTTTCACTCCAAGATATCATCTAAACATTATGGCGTGAAAACAAAATTTTTGTTTGGATAAACTTGTTTATATATATATATATATATATATATATATATATATATATATATATATATATATTCATGTGATATGATTGTTGGTTGGTTGATTGAATGATTTTTATGGGTTAAATGCTTTATTTCAGCACAAGACAGGTTATTCATGGTGGCCTGTATATTCATGCAAAGGAGAAGATAGGAAAAATCCTGTGAAGAACAAATAACCCATAGGAAGCTACTGGCAAGCTTTCTCACATACCAACATTGGCTAAACCTGAGACTTAAACCAATGTGCACAGAGGTGAGATGTCAGTAATTTGTAAAGGTGAGTACTTTATACCACTCAGCCACCCAGGGTCCCTGTGAAGCTATGGATGAACAATGTAACACTATGTACTCTTTGCATGGATATGGACAGGGACATAAAAAATGGTATGACAGGATCACAAAGCATTACTTCATTCTTAAATTTACTGATAAAATTGTGCTAAAACATAAAAATGGCTTTGAAGATTAAAAATCTTGTAATGCATGCGTACATTCTATTTTCAAATATATGTAATAAGCTAATTCTTATAAGTTCTGGCTATCTTATTTAACCTCTAATAGTGGTAATGGGTAGAATGGGCACAATTAAGATATTAAATTACTAAATTCTAACAAAAGCAAACGAAGAAGTAAAAAGAACTTACATTTACTTGGCATAGTTGATGCTCACACAAAAAACTAAGTTCAGAGGTGGCTTTCAAAATAAAATTTAAAAACTACCATGTGCATGTGAGTCAGTCTTAAGTGAGTTTTCTGTGTGTGGATAGATATTAGATATGAAATATGAAGTGTAGCCTTGGAATTAGTTATTCATCAAAGTTTAAAATAGTTAAGTATTCAATCTCTGTATTGATGCAATGGGTCACACAAACTGTATGGTAAAGAAAATTACACTCTCTATACCATAAAATCTGAGTATTTTACAAAAATTATTATTGTTTTTACAGCTATATGTCAACTACATTAACTTGCACATAATACTTGTTTCATGTTGTATTTGCATTTGTATGGGAAAATATGAACAAGTTTTTCAGATGGTTATACTACACAACCTAGGGAATGCACTATATCCATCCGACAAAATATGTTCATATTTTCTCATGAATGCATTAACATTTTTATTATATGTTCATTTTCTTATTCTTCCCAATACTTAAATATATAAACAAAAATAGACTACAATAAAAAAAGTAACCGAATGTATGCCACTTTCCAAACTAAATAAGCATAGCTGCATCATTACACAACATTATTAATGAGCACGTAAGTCCGCCCAGACAAATTTGAAGCTGGTCATGCACTAGACATAAGTTTCAAAAGAAAATGGTGTTTAGGCAATTTAAAATTGAAATTTTGAGTAATATTGTTAATGAATACGCATTGTAACAACTTTTCTATTTGATCTGGAATAAATACATTTTGGTAATTTTGTTGATTCAACATAATGTTGTGATTATGGTCTGAATTTATCTGCATGAAGTAACTTATATCGGATTCCAGCAGCATCAGCCAATTTAATCATATTGAAGTGTGCTGACATCGGCATGCATGTTTCTATTCTGTTAATGAATGATTCAGATCAGAATGTGTGAAAATTAAGAAGCCTTTCAATTGCAATTATCAAAAAGATGCTGTGGAATTTAATATTTCATTTTGGGTGCAGTAATAAGGATGTAACTGCACTTGGAATATACTCAAAATTACTGTACAATTTCAAAATGTGTAATCAAACTTGAGAACCCATGACATGGCTCATGTAATTCGGATTTTCAGAACTATGAAAGTAAATTTTGAGGAAATTCAGGATGTAAAATTGTATGTATATTTTGCCATTTTATTACCAACTAAAGAAGACAGTTTATGTCTTATTACTTGCATGCTACTGTGAGGACCCTGCACTGCCTAGCTGGAATCGGTACACAATTAATAAAATCCGGTTCAGTACCCACGAATGTAGTCCCAGTCTATTTTTAGATCACTTTTTCCGGTCTAAATTTGGTGGTGATACTAGAGTTAGATTTTGGCATTCTTGGTAAGGATTTAAAGGCAATTGATTGTTCTTTAAAATGTGAGCTTATGGTGTGGTTGTCTGTGTGTATTTCGGCGACAGTGCACATTGAGTAATAAGGTCATGGTGATGATCCGGAAGTGAAATCTGTGTTCCGTTGCCTGGTGTTTTGTTTACAATTCAGCCTCTCAAAAAAATGCAGGTCAACCCTTGACAAGAACTAAACCGTTAAGTCATCTTTGAAGGTATTTTAGATTAACATATGATTTGTATTGATTGTCACACAGTGGAAAGTTCAGTACTGAGGAACAAATGTAGAGACCGTATAGTAAAATTAATTGTGTACTATGGCCAGCTGCTAGTGTCGCTACCACAGCTGATTTGGGGGCTTATTATCAGAGCCTGATGCTCCTGCAGCCAAATGATAACTTTTGCTTGACGATTTGGGGATCTGAGCCAATTGTTTGTTTTCCTTAGAACTGACTATTTTATATACTAAAACCATGCATATACAAAAACTATAATTACCTTTTGTTTCATAAGCCAGATGAAAAAACTCCATGAATTGGACATAGAAAAACTATTTGTGACATTATAATTACCATATTTTATGTATTTTTTGTACCCTTAAATTTTTTGTACACAGTTCAGTTATCAAAATAATAATTATGTAAATGTATCTATTTTTCATACATATCACTTTGTATTTTTTGAAAAAGCCATTAAATTATCAGACATAAAATTTATCCTAAGAAGATTTACGTTTGCAAAATAAGTTCAAAAATGGCATAGTCATTTGTTTTTACAAAATATTAATAATTGTTGGTGAGAAAATACAATGATTGTTGCATAAGCATGGAAGCCTGCAGCATGAGTCAAAGGGATCAGGTGACCCACCCGGAAATCATACTGACAAGTTTAATCATGCAAATAAAGCTGAAAATATGTCACAAAATTCAGTTCAAAACTATTTGTAAATATTTGCTTTATTTTCAGACCGATTACTTTACTCCCCAGGTCATGACTGACTGAACCCACTCCCCCACAATAAATGCTGCTGGCGCCCATGTGCATAAGCTCTCTTACTGTCATTAAAATATCTACTGGTGTTTATCAACAAATGGATAAAGGATTTCACAGACCATACCTTTAAATATTATCGTTAATTAGTTCTCCTTATTAAGTCCGTCACCATAACGAAACACCATATGCATTTTAAAATGAGTTCCGAAGCCCACTGATATTTTCTTATCCAACAAAAATGACATCTCAGTATATACTAAAGTGAAGACAACATACTGTTAGTCAACTAGTCTTATTGTTTCATTACAGTCATACAAACATAAAATAAAACCTTGTCATTTTCTATCATCAATATAAAAGTTATGGGCTCTGTTAAATTGATTTGTTTGTATATCTATATATATATATATATATATATATATATATATATATATATATATATATATATATATATATATATATATATATTATCTTTGAAGTGCTTGTTCTGGTTTGACTTGGATATAATTAACCTTTTATTGCAAATCTATTCTATGATATACCCCACTATTATCTTTATTTGTGCATTTGAACAACAAGTAATGCATATGATCACTTGTCCTTATATGCTGTATGAGACAATGGCTTCAAGAGCACATTGACAGTTTTTAATTTCCCTAAAGAGAGCTTCATTTCCCTACTGGCAGCCTCCCTGCTTTGACCTCTTTGGTGGATTCTTGCCCTCAATCTAGTTTCAACTAGAATAGCCAAAGCCCTAAGCAGGTTTAATTACCATGTAAATATCACTGCATAGCCACATGGTTGTTGACACAATGTACATTGCAATTAAAACAACAAGAATGAATTGTTGAGTTAGCAGTGGTTATTGATAATGGAATATAGTAGGGTCATAATACACCACTCCCTGGATAACTCGCGCCTGGATAACTTATAACGCAGTGTCGCAGTGTCGTGTCCGCCATGGCTCTCAATTTTTTTCAAAGAAAATATATTTTAAAATGTGTTGAACGTAAAAAAAGTCGTGATAAGAAATGGTAAATTAAACCTTGGTATATAGGTCGTTTTTATCATCTAAAACGGTGATTATTGCCCATAAAGATAGATTCCATATTGTGAAATTTGCAATTTCTAATAAGATATCACATATTATGTTAGGCTTTTTTTAAATAGAGAAATAGTTGTCAATACACTGTAAATAAACAGCACTCAATGTAAATGCTAACATGCAGCAACAGAGAAGGAAATAAATACCAATTAAATGTCCTTTAATTTCCTCTTAACACTATAATGGCAACATATTCTCTTCTAGGAAAACATGAAAAGAATCAGTCGACCATCACACTGAAACCCAAACCCATTTGAGTACTTCTGTGAGAACATAATTGAATGCCAGCTTTGTTTTGATCAACAGCTTGGGGAATTGTTTGTTGCAATAAAAGAATCAATTAAAAAAAAAACTGTGTTGTTTTATCACTTTGAATATGTCTTTTGTATCAAATCAAACAAGGTAAGTACAATAAAATAAAGTTCAAAGGCATGCCAATATGAGCAAATGTTCTGGTATTCATTATTGTTATCAAATTTCATTTTACTTGAATAATCGAAAATATTTTCACATTTTATGTATTAACATCATTAAAGTATATAATATCAGTAATGTATCCTAATCATTTGTAAATGTGATCATGGAGAGCAAAGGAATTACTTAGTGACTGAAAAGCTGTTCATCATAAATGGTGTTCATAATGACTAAGCAAGATCAAAAATTTGCAATGAACTAAAAATTGCTGAGATAACATTTAGAGGTTGGCTTAAGGATGAGCCAAAACTTCGAAATTACTCACATGATGTTGATTCAGATGAAGGGATGAAACGAAAATGAACACAGACTGCAAGCAATAACGAAGTAGATGATGCTGTGTACGCATGGTTCACACAACAACGTGTCACAAACTGCAAGTGTTATCGTGTTCTAATTTAGGCCATTTTAAATTTTTAGACCCATTAATTTCATGTTGGTAATGGTTAACCCTTGTGAATTTATTTTTTTTCTTCCATTTTACATCTACCGTAATAAATATCTACACATCGTTCAATCGACAGTTTTTTCGAAATGTGTCGATCTTTCGTATTTAAAAAAAAAGAAGTCTACTTTGGATCAAACAATAAAACTAGAATGTATACCATTCACAGCAAAATTTAGTGACGTAGTACATAAAGTGAAGTCGTACATGTGCTAAGTGAATGGAAACCACGTGGAATAATGTTTTGATGATCAATATACTGCAAGTTATCCTGAAATTAATGTTACTCTGTGATGAAAAAATTAAACAAAGTACACCGATATGAAGAGATATTTATTCACTGTTAATCTTAGCATGATTATTAATTGAGTATTCAACACTGTAACATGACAAGCCACCCCCACCCCCCTTTTGCCTATACGTCAAATTCTTTGTTAGTTTTGTTGTTTGTTATAGGTCCCTCGATAACTCGTGCCCTCGCTTATATTGTGGTCGATGTTTCTGGACCCCGATGTCCGCGAGTTATTGAGGGAGTGGTGTACTTGGATTATCACAATTGCCAGGTATTAGTCTTTTTTTTTTTTGCAAAAGCTACAAATAAAAACTGCCCTGAATGAATAGAGTCTTGTATACTGACAAAATTTTGGTTCAGTTCTCTCTTTCTCTCATGCTCACCCACCCGCACCCTTGCATTAAATAAAACATAATTTCAAGTTCTTTATTTTTTTTATTGCAATTTGATAATGAGATTATTGTTGCTGTAAAAATACAAGTTGCACTTAATTTCTTTACAATGTGGATTCTTGTTGTCTACAATTTACCAATAATTAATACATGTTCAAACCATCTTAATCATTTTGCCAACATTACACAACATAAGAGCTACATATGTTCTAAAGACAGATGAGCTTGTACACTGAGACATAATCCTCTCTCTCTCTCTCACTAATAACAACACAAATCTTTTAGTAGTTTTATTTTTATTGTAATTAGATTCTTAATTTGATAGCATAATGAGACAGAAAATATATGTATACTTTGTACGTTTGTACCACTAGGTTGTAGAGTAGCGTGTGTTCTGTAAAACTTGTTCAAGTATGATCCCTTTATTTTTCGTACACAGTCAGTACCACCATATGATAATTATTTATTTTACATATAATTTTTCATGCACTGAAATTAATAATTATTTTTTTGTGTACAAAAAATAACATTGAATATGGGAGCCTGTCATTATTTTATTTTATACTGTTATATGTCAGGGTTGTACAGATAATTATTTACAAATGTCTAAATGGTTACTATGTTCTATTAGTTCTTAATTTGCTTTTGGTGATATTTGTAAAAACAGTTTTGTTTTTACATAAAGACAAACAGCACACTGCAGCATCTTTTTTTTTCAAACTTTGTCATTGTGTTTATTCCATACATTTTGCTCAGTAGCTATTAGTCTTTCATTTAATACCAGGACAAAATTTTAAATAAAAGACATCTATCAATTCTTTTCCTCTCTGATCCAAAACAAAAGCAGGACCAATGCTTTCAGTGAACTCAGTGTCCTGCAAGGCACATGGCTCTCTTGCACACACTGCACTGTCTTCATAGTCAATTTCTGACAGACTAGATAAAGATGATAATTCACCGACACTTCTAATACATCATAAACATCACTAACTTCATCCTCTGAAAAACCTAAAATTACAATTCCTAATCAGAGGTAAAATCCATTGGTTCCAATGTTAACAACAGCATGTATTAACTATCATGTGTTACAATAATTCCAGAAAATTCTTGTATTTAGTAGTTATATTTAGTATTTTGACTGGATGAATGTTCTTTTGATTCCTACTGTTGACAAATCATATCATTTGTAACATGAACATACACAGTGGATCTATCCATCGCTGAGGTCTAAAGCACATAACAAGTAAGCATATATAATTCACTATGCTTGATAGCAGTGTTTGGTTACAAACAGATGTATCAGTCACTGTGGAGGCAAGGCACATGTATGCAGCAGATAGACACATCAGTGGTAGGGAAAGAGTTAATGTGCATGTAGAAAAAGAATTGGAGGGAGTAGGTTTTGAGGAGACTGAAACATTATGTCACATAGTTCATCTCATATTAATTTTTTTTTATATTTTGTCACGAAAGTAGGAGCAATGCAAATTAAAAACATTGAATTCTATAATTAATTTGTATATGTACCAAATGTTTGCACATGTCAAATGCAAGGGTTTGTATGTTATTTTAGCTATACTTTGCATAGCAGATGATTAGTTATTACCAACTGAATTACCCTCTTTAAATAAAGAAGTATTATCATTACAACATTATTATTACTTTTAAAAAATTGAACATAATATTTAAGGATTTTTTAATTTTTTTACCTTTACATTTCTTTTTACACAAATCTGATAGAATTTTAACATCTTTACTTCTTATTATAGAAGGACTATATGTTTGTATTTATATGGAAAGGTGTTTCTTCAAAACATTTTTGTGCAATTTATCTCTAAATTATTAGAACTGTAATTTTAATTAGCAAATTAGCACATATAGCCAGTAATGTACTGTGTGCCAATAAACCCCAAGGCATGCATATATATATATATATATATATATATATATATATATATATATATATATATATATATATATATATATATATATATATATATATATATGCATGCCTTGGGGTTTATTGGCACACAGTACATTACTGTCTAAAAATGGCAGATAAAACAAAGATAAAGGCAAAAATCTTCAAAATGCAATGTGTTTTATCTGCCATTTTTAGTAGGACCGCTCCGGTGGCCTAGTGGTTAAAGCATCTGCCTCGGATGCAGAAAATCGCAGGTTCGAACCTCGGCCAAGTTATACCAAAGACTTTAAAAAATGGTACTAACAGCTACCTACCTTAGTGCTCAGCATTGAGAGGTTAGTTTTGGGCCTCATTGGCCTTGTGTCAGGATAATATGACTGGGTGGAGCATCATGCCACATACCTATGGCATAATGCCCCAGGGCTAGACATCACTATAAACTGTCAAACTGCAGATATCATAGGGATAGTACTGAATAATTGTTAAAGCTATGATACAAATCTAAAACACAAACACACACATACACAATTTTTAGTATAACTAAACATTTCCTGCACTGCATAACCAGGGTTGTGCTGATGTGTCATTAAACTCACTACATACCAATCAGCCAATCAGATTATGTTTGCACATGGGTCAAAACTTACCTTTTGTATGCTTTTCTTTCTAGCTTGACCATGTATATGATCTAGAGTTATCACTCTGTGAAGAGCTAAGCACACAAATACCTCAGTCCATCTGTCAGAGAGGGTAGATTCCTGAAAAATTATTAAAAACATTTAATAAACAATAAACTTTTTCATTTTGACCATCTGTTGTGTTTAAAAATTTAATCTGCCACAAGAAAGATAATTTGCACATGTGAAACCTGTTACCTTTCATAAATTTCTAAATGTTCTTAACAATTTATATATTTCACTTTTTCATTAGGTGCTACCAAGTTCGACTTACAAGATGCCTCAGATAAAGCTTGGGTATTGGGTAACCCAAGCTTTGTTTGCAAATGCAGAGAGAGAGAGAGAGAGAGAGAGAGAGAGAGAGAGAGAGAGAGAGAGAGAGAGAGAGAGAGAGAGAGAGAGAGAGAGAGAGAGAGAGAGAGAGAGAGAGAGAGACAGAGAGAGAGAGAGAGAGAGAGAGAGAGACAGAGAGAGAGAGAGAGAGAGAGAGAGAGAGAGACAGAGAGAGACAGAGACAGAGAGAGAGAGAGACAGAGAGAGAGAGAGAGAGAGAGAGAGAGACAGAGAGAGAGAGAGAGAGAGAGAGAGAGAGAGACAGAGAGAGACAGAGAGAGACAGAGAGAGACAGAGAGAGAGAGAGAGAGAGAGAGAGAGAGAGAGACAGAGAGAGACAGAGAGAGACAGAGAGAGAGAGAGAGAGACAGAGAGAGAGAGGGGGGGACAGAGGTTATATTCAGTTCATAATGCTTTGTTTTTCTGCAGTTTTTATGCTCTGTGATCTTGCCACAGTATGTGTATCAGAAAATGTTTTTAGCATTTATATGTACTGCATTCTTCTACTATACAAATACCTACAGTTTCATTTATCTATTGATCCTTTATTCTATCCTATGCACTGTTAGTCTGTTAATTCTATCTTGTAGTCAATGTCAAGAGATTAGACATGATAATATAAATATTTATTATTTAAAGAAAGTTTTGAAAACCTGGGAAAATATATTCATATATTTTAATTTAGCAGTTACATTTTAATTAATATATTTGTAAATAGATGAATATTGGATTTGCTGACTTTCAAATCCAAAGAGCCTAAGTATTAAGCCTTGTTGACTTTCTGGTCAAATCAACTGAGACAATAAGATTCTCAAATGTCAACTTGTCAAGGACTGGTTTGATATATGTCACTAATTTCATTGTGAATTGGTGATAGTTCTTAATGACACAACACATGCAATTTCTGTTACAAGCATTTTTTTGAAATAAAATGGTCTCATCACTAATTATTAGCCATATGGAATTCTCATTAAGTGCTAGTGATGTACCAAATGAAAATGACCTAACAGTGGCATTTATCATCAATTGTTTACATAGTAAGTACAGGTCATCAAAATATACTTGCAGTTTTTGCAAATGATTACTTGGATAAAGGTGTTCTAAAATTATTCAGGCATGTAAATAAGTAAATAATTACAAAACCACTCTCATTTCCTAGATAAGCTTTCATTATTGTTCCAAACACACACACACACACACAGGTAGATTGATAAATAAACTATTTTCATACATTTTTAACAATAAAAAAAAAGATATTAATAATTCAAACCTTTATTTTTCAAAGAAATATAACAGTTTAAAGAATACATTGCACATTTATTTTACCATATTTTAAAAACTTTTGTTATGATATTGTCAGCAAGCTTGAACCTCTTAAGGGCAGTTAAATTTTCCAGTCAGTACTGTGATACAGCTAAAAATGAACCCCTCATCCAAGCATTTGTGAAGGATGAGGGGCATTATTGGAGTAAAGCCGGAGGCTGAGCATGTATACACCCACCCGTTAGTTGTTGTAAATTGGAATTTTCCCTCCCTGTATTATATAGACAACAAAACACTTCACTTTAAACGATGAGGTTTCTCATGCAGACGGCTTGTTTATAAAGGGTACTTCAAGTGACGTATTGTATAACTGATAAAAGTTCCTTTTCTTTGAAGAGTGCCTGTTTCCGCCAACGACAGAGTAACATGCTATGTATACATGTGAGGCTGAAGGCTTTACAAAGAATAATGTAATTATTTATTTGTATATTATATCTATCCATTGAACAGTTGCATGTGCAAACTATGGTTCATAGTACTGAGTGATCTCAAGTGTCTTATGACACTCAAGTCCTCTTAGCGCAGTAAAGAAACTAGCAAAGAAACCTGAAGACCTAAGAACCTAAAGCAACTTTGGAAAAGAAACTTAAATCTTGATGATAACTTTGCCTTCATTGTACACTTTTCAGTGTTGTACTAACATGAAAAAACTTTATGCATTTTCACTTTTACTAATATTAATGTTCTGTATTTATTAATCATGATTTTGCAGTATTTTTATATGATGAAAAAATCTGATTGTCAAACAAACTTTGTTAACAATCTATATTTGAAAGCAAAAGAAATACAATCTGTGCATTACCAGTGACACAAAGGCACAAATTCTAAATCCAAATTTCATAACATCACTTGTTCTGCACTAAGCACACATCCATTTTGGTGATATGTAAATCCAGTGCAGAATGAAGAAACTAAAAATTTCAGTGGAAATGAACTTTTAATTTAAAAAATATTCAGACAAATTCACATGAAGTTCAAACAATGTATACACAAAAATAGGCTGCTAATGCAGTGCCCATCTGTGCCTGAGCAAATGTCCATGGTGTAATTGATGTTCTTAATTATGTCCCCTGTTTTTTTGCAGCCAATAGTTCAAAGCACTAATAATTATCTGGCAGACAGATGTCTACTTTTCCACTTACTAGCAAAGAATACTGGTATTTTAAGTTCCCCAAAATGCATTTAGGCAATAATAACCTCAAATAAACAATGTCCATATAAAACTGAGTACTGTGTCCTATATATTATATTATTATTAAATAGAAAACTATATACATGTATATATATATATATATATATATATATATATATATATATATATATAACTATATAGATGTATATATATATATATATATATATATATATATATATATATATATAACAAATCATGGCAAAAAACAAGTGCACTGGATCAAACAATGGATCATCTGTGTCAGGGATTGATTAAGATAAATGCAATAAAATGACAATAAACAGTGCAAAACTAGTTCTGCCTAAGCACTTTCAAATGTAAGTATCACCATCAAGCTGACATACCAAATTTGAAGCTTTTATTTATGCAGATATAGTCATGTAAAATTTGTAACCTCAAAGACTTATTTAGCGTTGAACCCACTCAGGCTAGTTAAAATATATATATATATATATATATATATATATATATATATATATATATATATATATATATATATATATATATATATATATATATATTAGAAATGAATTCACTTAAAAACCCCAAGCAGTGTTCAGCCATAAATGTAATGAAGTCTGAGAAAATAGTTGATATGTCATTCTAATAAATAAATAAACATCTAATTCCTAAAAAAATAATTGATCTTGTGTCATTCACTGTTTCAAATCACTACCATAATCAGCATTGACTAAAGATGATTGTTTCACTTTATCATAGTGTACCTTGGAAATGAATTCATCACAAACAAAATCCAGCCCCCAATGGTCAGCCATGTACAATGCAAACTAAAAGCAATACAGATAGGTGATTATAATAAATAAATAAATAAATAAATAAATAAATAAATAAATAAATAAATAAATAAATAAATAAATAAAAAAATAAATAAATAAAACAAATGAGGTAAAATTGATGGCTTTGAATGTCATAGTAGCAAATAAATAAATAAATAAGACAAATGAGGCAAAATTGATGGCTTTGAATGTCATAGTTATAGCACATCATTTTCAACTTTTTTTTCTCTCATTCTCTCTCTCTCTCTCATTTCAAATCTGCTGCATACTTATACACATTTAAAATAACATGAAGGCAAAGAAACCATTTACATATAGGGTACATTTTTTGAGCTTGTAATGCTTGATTCAAATGCAGAGTAAAATGTTAAATGTGCTGGTTCAAACTGATTGAAAAATAACCAGACAGTCTGCATTTGAGTGACTAATTATGATCGTTTAAAGTAATATGCTAGCTGAAGACATCATGGGGTGCATTTTGGCACTTGTGACTATAAATATGATTTAGTCTTTTTTTTGTGGTTCACAATGTTTTGGTGACCTAGATTCAGCACACCCATAACATAACCTCTTTCATCTCTTTTCAAGGTATTCTTCAGATATATCCACTGACTGGGTTTATGGCTGATTCACTTTCATGTTCACAAGCCATTACCGATAAAACACCTTGAAAATCAATGTCAGAATGCTAACTATTAACCTGTTCATTGCTTAAAATTCATTTGTATAATTTACAAGTCAATGAGCTGAAATGATGTGTTAAAATGCAAACTCATAATTTTGATTTGACCCAGTCAAGGTGGTCTAGTTTTCAAATTAAAATTAGATCATAATAACATGGACATGTTGGTAGTCAGAGCTGCATCATTTTCATTCAGTTGTATATTGGAAGTGGTAGTTTAATAAAATTCTATGTACGTTTATGCCATCATTCACTCAAAATATTGAATGATAAATTGTTATTTTTAGATGACCACTATAATTACCATGTTGGAAGTTAGATCAATTTTGTTCTGGATGAACTACATATTGTCAATGTGTTTTAGTGAAAAACCCTCAAGTCAAAGTAACCTAAAAAGGAATTTATAAGACAAATGCCAAGTCAATCATTTCAAAAGATAGATTCAAATTATTTTAATGCATGACAAACAACATAGTGCATTATATATTTTTATGAAAATTCTATGCCAGTATCACCATTCTTTCAGAAGCAGCCATAAAAAAGAAATGGGGATAAGTACTGAAGTCTGGAGAGCAAGATTTGGCTTATTTGTGTCTCATTCAAAGGTAAAAGGAAAAATACCTTCTGCCTCTTTTAAGAAAAATGCTGTTAGTCTAGGAATCACATTGGTACTGAGTGTTTTGCTTATTATTTAATTGAGATCAACTTGGGGCCCAGGAAAGGATATCAAGGAGACAAACTACTTTCTCTGTGGGCAAATCTGGACAAGTTTGTATGACCCATTCATCCCCTAACCCTCATACAGATGCTATTATGGGTCAAGTCTTGAAATATATACATCAGGAACTTAAATCTCTGAATGTAATTTAGAACTTATTTCGAAAGTGCAGACTATGGCAAGTGCACTACAAGTGGATAATCTAAGTTTCAGGAACAGAATAAGATTGGATAATTTAAAATCAGTCAGAGAAATAATTTATTATTTTATGGAACCAGTGCCTGGTGTGAAAAGTGGGATGTTTCTGAATACAAAATTCACAATTTTGTTAAAGACACTTTCCATATAGCTGACTTGTATTTCATGGAGACAGAGAGAGTGCAAGGCTAAGTAACAATTGTGCCAATGATTGCAAAGAGGATGTAATAGCCCAATCACTGTAAAGTTCAGCAAGTACAAGGACAAAGACCACACTAAGAAAGCATGAGAATTTTGCAAGTGCAACAATAGCTTTGGGGTATTGTAAGATTTCTCCAAGCATATCAGAGATGAAAGGAAAGTACTATATGATTGTGTGACTCAATTTAGACAAAACAGTGAGTATGCTTCAATAAAGTTTGACAAGCTTCTCATGCAATAAGTATATATGTATGACTGGAGCAGGAAGCAGATGAAACCTGCTTAAAAATCACAAATCTCTAAGGCAGAATGACAACACATTTTTATGCCCAACCAACTCATATAGGAAGTATGCAAGGTGATGCAAGAGATGACACTTAATGGAATACTACAGAAACTACAAAAGGGAAAATCAGTGCAGTAAATATTCTCTTTTTTCATAGGAAGGTCACAGGCCAATTCCCATATGCTTTACAGAATAACCATCACACATGTTGACCTAAGCATTCTTTCATGGAATATAGAGGGCTTAGCAAAGTATGAACATCATAACTCTTTTCTTCATTATTGCACATTATTGTCTATATGAAATTTTGTGAAAATCATTTGAGGAATTTGACAATCTTCTTGAAGATTTTGTCTCTTATAGTTGTGTTTGTAAAAAGTGAGTAAAGGTATGAATTCGGGAGGAGTAACTTTTTGTGTACAAATCTGTCTTAATGAAAGACTTTGTAAAAAGAATTTTCGATACATTTTATGATTATGTAGTTCTGTTATTTAAGTCATGAACTATGCATACTGATAAAGATATAATCATGGTTTTTATGTACATTTCTCCAGAATAGTCTCCAAAATATAATAATAGCAATGAAGATGGTAATAAATTATTAAGTGAGAAGTTATTTATGATGAAAAGTCAATATCAAAACTGTCATCTTTTCTTATCAGATGATTCTAAAACTAGAATTAAAAATTTTGAAAATTTTATCCCTGAGAATACACATGTGGTATATGGATGCAATGTCAATTATGATGCAGATAATATTTCAGTGCAAATACACACAAAAGACAATAAAGTGCATTACAATTTTGACTTATCACTAACAGATTTATGCAGAAAGTCTAATATTTATATTTTTATGAATGGAAGGCTCTTCAATAATAATAATAGTCAGTTCACATGCATAATTCAAATTGGTTGCAGTGTAGTTGATATACATGTTCTTGTGTCCTATTTGAGAAATAACAGTTGCTGTGAATTATGTTGTAAAAGATGAATTCTATTTTGTTTTGTTTGTCCAGCTTATGAGCATTTAAAAAAATATTTTAATCAAGTTCATTATCTCTATCCGTCTGTAGAAAAATGTGTGTTCCTCATGAATCATAGTAATATATTGATAATATGAAATCTTTCTTACTATATCAATTTGGCTTTTAGTCTTAGACAATCTCGGACAAGTCATGGTTAATAATAAACTTTATAATTTTATTTATACTCATGTTGAACACAGCATTTAATTACACCATGGCACATACTATATTTACTCATATTTTGTAATATGTGCCAGTATTGTTGTTGCAAAACTTTACTTAACATAGATACCTTTATTAACATTATTGATCACATTCAACATTTTAAAGCTATTTTACTTCAGATCACAGAGAAATCTATTCCTAAGTCATCATCTAACTCTACTATCTACTATCCTTATTTGGTTTGGGAATAGGTACATTACATTTCCAAGATTTTGGTACATTACCAGTGGTACATAAATCATTGAAAATTTCCAAAACTGCAGCTAGTGAGAGTTGGGGTAGGTGTCTTGTCAAGCCTGGTGGATGTCTCATAGGCATTGTTTAAAGTATCCACAAGTTCCAAAAGTGAAAACCGTTCATTATAAATTTTTAAATTATTTGATACAAATTTTTGAATTTTCAGCCTTTGAAAAATCTGCTGAAAAGTTAAGTGATGAATATTTAGAAAAACTATCAGCAAGGACTTTTTCTATCTCATGCATTAAATTGAATTGTTTTTCATTATTTATTATTTCCTTGCCATTTATTTTGTATAATATGTCCTATATATTTATTAGTTTAATTTTTCCACAATGTTCTCTTACATCTGTTAATTTATTTTAGACTTAGATAAGGACTTAGGAATAGATTTCTCTGTGATCTCAAGTAAAATAGCTGAAAAATGTTCAATGTGATCATTAATGTTAATAAAGGTATCTATGTTAAGTAAAGTTTTGCTGAGTGTTTCAAACTTGACCAGGCTGATTTTGTTTAATTTCCTCTGTGAAATTGGTTCATCAATAGTAGGTGTATGATTTGAAGGGATACTGAGATGTGACCACTGCTGTTAAGGATACTGTGCAGAGGGAACTGGAGGGACACACCTTAGTGGCTGACCCAGGCTGATCCGATGTAACAATCAAAAGCTGCAGATTTCTAATCATGATTTAATAAAGCTCACTATTAACCCTCTACAATTCCTGATCACATTAGCATCATATTTTCCTTGCAAAATTGTTCAGATCACCATTTTCCTAAGGATCAATTTCGTATAATAACAGTCTTTTAATGGAAATACCATTTCACATGACTATCTGTTGTGGAACAGTGATAAGATTTTAAGGCAGGTGACATGGTAGTTATGATATTGGCACCATTTTCATTTGGGTCCTGTTCTGCATGCCATATGCAATCCTTTTATAAACAATCCCATTCTGAAATGACCATCCTGAACTAGGATGATCAGTGATAACAAGATTATCAAGATGGGTAGTGACATTCAAACGATACCATTTTCATTTAGGATCAACTACATAAGTGGTTTATATATGAGTGAAAACTGATTGTCAATATTAACATCTGCAAAAAAAAAATTAACATCCAAACAAAATTTTTTGTACAGACACTGATAATGGACACCAATGGACCCATATAAATTTTCCATCTTGTTTTTACAATACAGATGGGATTTTTCCAATACTGATTAACAGGAGGCATTACTGATCACGATATTATTTCTTCCACTTGGTTTGAATAAACATCTCAAATTGTCTTCCTCAAATCCACTGTCTATTATTATTGTTTTTCTTGTGCTTTATTGTGCTTGCCAAAAGGTCTTAAATATCTGTAATAAATGTATTTGACCTTTGGTTTTATATACTGCTTTTCAAAGGAACAGCTGAATTAAATACATGTAAATATGAATAGTATCAAGTGCTTCCATTTGACAGTACATGGAATATTACAAACTTTTGTCAACTGTATGGTTACTTGTAATTGTCATATTTCTTCTTGCTGGCAGTAATAATTGCTTATAGATGCATTTTTATACAAATATGAGAAATCTGCCTTTAAACAACTCTAAATAGTAACTTTAATTTTCTGTTATTCTCCCTTGCTTTGACCTCATTGCAAAAACTGTAATCTCTTCCTACAGAAACATAATATAATTGTTATGCACACATATCAATTGTTGTTGTTGTAGGATATCAATGGTTGTTGTTGTAGGGTTCAATGCCATTATTAAACACCAGAGAGGCTATACATGGCTGCCAGTAAAAATGAGAGAGGAAAGACCTGGAAAACCTTGGAAAGAACCACTGACATACCAGAAGCTACTAACAATCAGTATTTTATCATAAAATTTAAAATAGGATGATCACACTGAGTTCTTGAAATATGAATACTTTTTTTAGTTAAACATGTGATTTTGCCAACAGTATAAAAACACAACTTTTTAATCATTATAACCACTATAACATTCTTCTTAGTTGCCAAGGTAACTAAAATAAAATAAGAATTATTTATCATTTTATGTACCAATAAATTATAATAATTGTATAACATTATATTTTATAAAAAGGTGATTTGTGATTACTTGAACACTAGAAACATGTTGCATCATGTAAATTTTACAACATATTGAAATGTATGGACATATTAAAAAGTAAAACCTTAATTATCCAGTGCAAACCTAGAAGTAATAAAATGAGGATACAGGTGATATTTCAACATAAATTTAACGATCCATTAACACATGTTCAATAATTATATTTGACAGAAAAGGATACATTATATTTCATGTTTTCAACAAAATATTTTTCCACCTTGTTTCCCTAATTAGTTGTGATGGTAACATGCAATTTCACCAATATTTAAGTGTCAGCAATCTGCATGCATATATGCATCACTTTGTACAGTTTCATTGCAATTTGAATATAAATAATAGTTTTGAAGCAGTTAAAAGGATATAGCTCAAAAGGCATATATTGTTTTAAAACATCAGCATTCAGGGACGGGCCAGTCTAAAACAAATAACATAGGTAACATGGTCATATAAAAACAAGTTACCACTACCCAGGTTAATAGGTACTAACATCATGCAAAAAAAAAAATAGCACTACCTGGGTTAAATCATTGTGCAGAAACCATATTTTCTTACAGTGGTACGATGCTGGAAAGGTTAAAAGTTATTAGTACCTACCCAACTTACCTTAACACTGTTCGATGCTTTCTCATGCTTTCACCTATGTCATGGTTGATACTTATGGGTGCCACTACTTAAAAGTTATTGAAGATGAGGTATACAAATATTCCATTTATCTCAAAAAGATTTTGCTTGAACATACTAACATTAAATTATGTTTAATGTTTATCTAAAAATAATCCAAAATTTGACAAAAGATTTAAATTTGTTTCTGTAAAAGCCTGAAAATTTAATCAGTGTAATATATAAATACAGATATGCCCACAAAATCTGAATATTTTCATTAAAGGAGTCAAGCAGATTTTGTCCAAGAAGTTACAGTCCAAATATTTCTAAAATGTGAAAATTTGCTGTGTCTGAAAATCTAATGAGGTCACAAACATGACCATAACAAATCATGACTAAAAGTTTAGATGTTTAAGTGACTGTGCTAAAATTATCTGATACATATGGAATGACTGATGGGAGTAAAACTATAAGCCATCATCTGCTATCTCACTGGGGGCATAACAAAGGCATGTTTACCAGAAAAGGCAATTCTGATTTATTCCCAATGACTTACTGATTAGATTATTTTACTGTTGGCAAAATGAGGTTTCTGCCTTTTGCCCTGCTGGAGCTGACAAAGACTAAAATCATATTATACCTCATTGCAATGGGGGAGGTATGCACATTTACAAATAATATCTAAGGTCAAATGAGCACAATTAGTATCAATCATCTCATATAAACAGGGTATATTCATTTGTGATTATTTTTCAAAAGGAATATACACAAAATGAATAAAATGTAGGCAAAACCAAAGGATCATAATGAACCATGTCCAAGTAAAGTAAATGATAACAAATAATGCCAACATCTTTGTCACTTTTAGTTATCAACTATAATTTCAAATCATAAAAATATATCTACTATGCCACAACACTTGCTTTTACATAACTGTATCTTTGCAAAAAAAAGTTGCCCAAAAAATTCCATGAGTCATTACTTTCATTAATCACTCTTATAAATAGGAGCTGTTTAAATTGAATACATTTTTATACGTCAAATTGATTAAATGTTGGCTACAAACAAATCCATTTTTATCTGTTATATTTCCTGTAAAGAACCAGGATATGAAGATACTTTGAAATTCTTTGGTGGAAAGGACAAATGTAAAAGCTGTTCCAACTCATACAACCCATACATCATCTGACATATCAAAGGATACAACTTCATTTTCCTTTTAAGGGGTCAAAACTAAAACTAAGATAATTATGGTAAAATATGTCTTAATGCCTTTCATGCAAAATGCATTATGACGTCTTCTGACACCAACCTTATTACTGCATAATGATGCCTTCCAAGACTTTTCATGACAAATCCGATTAAGATACACTGTAGTACCAAAATTAAGTCTTTGTACCCATAAAAGTTACTTGTAGAATGAATCTAGATAATAAATATGAAGCAAATATTATTTTATTCAAAAAATTAAGCAACTGCAAGTTCAATCTACTCATATGTTGTATGAAACAGTGTATCTGCCACTTGTAAACATGATATCTGCACCTCGCAGTTGTGACATAAAATCATTTAAATTTCTGAACTGTATAGTTGAAATATTTTTGATAATATGCAATGGAATATGCAATTCTTTCAATCAGTCCAGTTTATTGTCATCAAGGTTTCATGTAAAAGAGGAATATTAGAGCAAACATCAAGTTTTGGAATGAGGCTATATACTAAATATTTATATAAGTTACTGATATGTGTTCACTTTTCAAGTACATACTTGTCAATTCAGCAAAAAAGATATGTCAAGGAATCATCAATTTCACAAAAATACACATTTTTGATATATAAAAAAACATTTTCTCACCAAATGGAATTAACACAAAACATATACAAATGAAATATTTCAATATTCATCTATTTTGTTTTGTTTGTTTTGTTGTTGGGCTTAACGCCATTTTTCAGCACACGATAGGCTATTCATGGCGGCCAGTATTAATGGTGGAGGAAGAAACCGGGAAATCACCGGAAAGAACCACCGACCCACGAGAAGCTACTGGCAAGCTTTCTCACATATCTACATTAGCCGAATCCTAGACTCGAACACACGCAGACAGAGGTGAGATGGCAGTGATCCATAACGGACATCGCTTTAGACCACTCGGCCACTCGGGGCCCCCTTCATCTATTTTAGAAATGGAAAAAACACTAGTCAAATGGCAGGGCAAATTCTGCTCAACTCAACTAATTGACAAAACATGTTTATCACAGTTAAATTTCTATATGGCTACTTTATGTATTATTTAATATAGAATACTTACGTGAGTATGTGAGTGGAAGCCTGTTTGTTCTTTAATTTTACAATATTATGACCAAAAGTGTGTTCTTTGTTTGAAAAATACTTATGGAAGAATATTCTTTTTGTTATGTTTGAAAAATTGACCATTTGTCCAAAAAAAATGCCACATACATAAAAAGATGTCCCTCTTGCATACTCAAACCAAAATCTGATTTCAAATAATTTTATTTTTATACGACTTAAGTGTTCAGTTTTAAAAAAGACATTACCCATGTCATAATGCAAGTCAAGTTCTTTCTTTCATTTAACAACTGTTTGTTTTGTTGTCTTTTTAAACCTCAAAAGAGTATATATCAATTATTTTATGATTATGTTCTCCAACACATGAATATTAAAACCATGTTCTTCCAAACAAACTACAGAAATAATTTCTTATGATACTTTTTGCACCTGCTAGGTATTATTAATAATTCACAGTTCAGTTTCACTGCCAAAGAGAACTGTATTTGTAACAAGTTTAAACCCAAAACATTTACTATTCCATTTTAGGAATTTTGAACTTGGGTTGTACTGCTTTCTGACATCCTGTTGCTCATTGTTCAGGTATGAAACAAGCCAAGTATTTGTTGAACTGTTCAATTTATGGACAAGAATATCATGATCAACTGGGTCAAAAGCTTTTCTAAGATCAACTAGTATGGACCCAACAAATTTTCCTTTATTTTAGGCAGTAATCCATATATCTATCATGGAGACCAAGGCTGTCTCTCAGGAGTGGTTTTCTCTAAGCACTAAATGGTTGTCATTAAGTTACAGTCTGATAGTCAGAAGATTGACAGGAGCATGCTTTTCAAGTAAACTGGATGGAGCTGCTAAGATAGACATGAGTCTGTAACTATTGGCATCTTCTTTGCTGCCAGAGTTGTGAATTGGGGTAACTTTTGCCACAAGGAGACATGGTCCAATATTATCTAGACCTCTTGATTTTGATGTTGCAGTAGTTTCTAAAAATTTTTAAATTTATACAATTGCAGAGATAAACAATATCTTGGCAGCAGGAGTTTTTCCTGAACAGCAATTTCTTACTTCAGCATGATTGGACTTTACAACTGGTTCCTTAATTCTGGAAGTTGTCCTAACAAAAAAAAATCATTAAATGTATTTATTAAATGCATTTGCTATTTCAACCTAATTATCAATAATCTGGTCTTCAAGGCATATCTGTTAGACTCTGATTGACCTTGTGAAACATTTACCTGCATCTGGCTTGTTAAAAAATTTCCACATATAATTCTTCCTGCAATTATTTTCCAAAGCCAACCAATAATAATTATTCTCCACTAATCACTTGAGTTACTTTAATCCTCCATGTTTTGTAATTAGCTTGTTGACCAACAAATCTGAAATAACCATGAGTTGTTATGGTGTGTCAGGAGGTGAAGTATAGTTTTACTCTGTGTTTTCATAGGTACATGTTTATCTACCACTTGCTGGGAGCCAAAAAAAATAAAATGCTTAATGTTGTGGGCAGTGTGGGCAGCATGAGCATGAACAGTTCATAACACTAATTATGTATATTAATTAAAATCCATATTTTCAAAAGGACAGGCTTAATAATTAAAGATTAACAATTACTATCTTGTGATAGATGAAAATTCTTTGAATGTAAAAAGAGTGTATGTAGCAGTAAATTAGGTAGATATTTGAAATATGAGGAGATACTCTGCATACTGGGATACATGTTGTGAGTAACCTATTTGATTAGTTATTTAGTTGTTGTTTCATTCAACTATCATCCTGTTGTGATAGTCCGAGTCATAGTGGCTATCAGCAGAGTCTAATATGATTTATGGAGATATTGTGGTAGAACCCTGTAAATTACACTGTTAAAATTTGAATTATTTGTAATTCTTTCTATTTCATTTTTATTTCATTTTTATATCATTATATGTAATTATTATTATGATGATGATTATGTTCACTGGGTCTGCTGTTTTGTTAGAAATGTTGTGTTTATTTAGAACATAAATGTGACTCACATAAGCATGATTTTTGCATGACGGTTTTGGCATATTAAGTAAACTGTCGGAAATAGCTATGTAAATGATTGGTTGTGACCATGGTCATTTCTAATAATACTTGTTGACATTCCATACTACGCTGGCGATATTTTGAAATTGCCATGATTTCTTCATGCATATATATGAAATGATGTTAGTTTGCTTTAAATGCTCAGGTACTTGCAAACTAATCTAGAATCATATTTTAACATCCTAGAGAGTCACATCATAACATCATACAGAGTTTCTAATACCTTAAGAAGGTATTCTTTTGTGCTGGAAAGAGTTGTTCGTTCATATGCACGACGAATAATACATGTTTTTGTTACTGATGATAGCTGTACTTCATCTACCTTCTAAACAATAATTATTTTCCTTGGAGAACTACACAACTGGCTTTGGACAAAGACATTTGCTGAAATTATTTCTAAAATGAAACTGAACAATACAAATTATGATTCACAGTGAAAATTCTAGACATTTGTGTTTAACTTTTGTCTGATGTCATCATCCACCATCTTGGAATGGAACTGAGATTCAGACTACATCAATTTAGAACTGATTAGTCACAGGACTTATGTGTTTACACAATATTAGGACAAATTTTTAGATCTTCTCTGTAAATTGTAAGTCTTGTTTCATATTTTCACCTTTTCACAGTGTTTTCTAGGGAAATAAATTATTTTTTAAAAATTTATAAAGCTTGTTGTTTTCGCTCTTTTCTTTATGTTACTTTAAATAAACCAATAAGTAACAATCAATAATATTGTATCACCTCTAATCTGCATATCTAATATCACATTTTACAAGTTCTTTTCACATATCTGAAACATATGGTGCTAATTTTCCTTTTCAGAATTAAAGATACCATTTTGTACATAATATTCCATCTGTATTAAGAAAACCATGTACATGTACAGGAAGAAGCTTCTGCTGTACTCTAGGGATATGTACATGCAATAGCACAAAGGTGACTAACTTGCCAATTCTTGAAAAACTTTTCACAGTATAATATACTATTATTTCAAAATGCACTTACAAAAATTAAAAATATAAAAGTATTTATAACGGTTATCTGCTTATCCTTTATAAATTCACAATTCAATCCTCTATGCAGAAAATCAGGGGAAAATCTTTTCTTTAAATTTTGAATCATGTTCAAAATGTGAAAATTAATAAAACCCCTATCTCACTCAAGTTTTGAAAAGCAAAATTATAAAGTGTATAATATGACTAGTCACATCCTTTACAGGAAAGAGTAGTCAAAGCACAAAGATTTCTTCCAAGTTTTATTATTTTTATTACCTTGACTGCCTGATTCAGCTTTTCAATTTTCTCTCCAAGCACCACTTGGGTGATAGCATCTCTGATTCTAGTGTAGTCAGGTCCACACACTATGTAACGATCTGAAGCCTCATTTACCTGTTGAAGAATAATACAGGTCCATGTACTTGAAAGTAATTATTTCAACCCTTGTTGTCAGGAACTTTCTCCAATTTTGACAAATCTAATATTATATTTCTGTATTAAATTTATTCTAAGACATGTAAGTATCTAGAGAACTATATGGCCTATACTTAAATGGCACATACTTAAATAAACACTCAACTTTTTGAACAGGCAGCTTTTGTCAAAAGATTTTTACATGATAGTAATTTATGATGATAAAAAAATGTAATGATGGTGGAGGTCTTCGTACAGAACATTATCAAAAAATCCAAGACTCTAAACAAAAGAGAAAATCTTAATATGTCTCAAAAAGTAAAACCTGTCAGCCATAAGTGAAAACGTTGAATTGCTGCTAGAACAAAAATTTGACTGAAAGTTTAAGTCATTTGGTCAATATGTGATACTGTTATATCTAAATACACTGATGTCCCCATGTCCATTATAACTTTAAAGATAGTATGCAACAGTTCAAAAACATGCTAAGAGGATCAACAGACAGGGGAGTACTAGAAGAATCAACTATTAACTATTGGATGGTGTATTAGTTCTGATGCTGTTCTTCACTGGTAACAAGTTTTTATAAAAAGTATGGAAATTGTGATCATCCCAACAATGCATGCATGAAAATCTGGTCTAGAATGACAATTTGTACAATGGTCTCCACATTTTGACCCATGCCCTTGAGGGGTTTGTGGATATGGGATAGAGAAAAACTAACAAGCACTTTCAGGTGGATATTGGATTGTGAAATACTGAGCAGTTCTAGGGCATGATGCTGCTTCACTGCAGACTGGGTATGCACAAACTATGTCACTAAAATATTTGCCTCCACTTCTGTTTTGTTTCTCACAATGTTAATTGAAAGGTATTGAAATAATACTTAAATACCAACAGTAATGAATATTTTATTGAAGACTGCTTTGAGAATGCAACACTTTTTTATGCAAGGTGGAGATTTTATTCATCTCTCAGCAAGGTGTCATATGATTAACCTGAATGATAAACTAGGAAAAATAAATCATGCCCTTTTTCTGCATGGCAGGACACATGATTTATATTTGCTAAAATCTTTTAGATAATAGGCAAAGAGCAAAAATTGCAAAGATTCAATTTCATAATTTCTTTTTTTTAATTAAATGACTGACAAAATCTGAAATGTGATTTTATTCTCTATTTCAATGCAAACTGTAGCTAACATCCACCAACATCCCTTACATCACCCAAGATGTTGCACACCTAAAGAATAGACCAAACAATCTTCTGTTAGTTAATCATACATTAAAAATAAAACAATCACATACGAGTAGCATAAAAATAGGATTGAAGATGTCAAAGGCAAATATTTGGGGGAAAAAACAAACAAAATGCTGAGAGGTCATGACTATATAGGCTTGTATATACAGAGCAAAATTAGTTATGTTTATTACTCAACTGTTAAGATAACTCTGGATATTTCTGTTAAAAATAGTTTATATATTTCATTGAAAATTTAAATTTAAAGACCTAAAATATATTATGGACAATAGACAGTGTTTGTTGGGTCTTTTTTCATTTCTTTGTCTAAAATAACTGTTATTCAAAAATTTTTTTTTCTATTTTAAATCTCTGAATAAAAATGTAAGAAAAGATTGGGGTTGCTCTTGGTGACACAGTACATATTTTGTTCATTTCACCCTCAAAACTACCATACAACAATCCATTCATTTTCCCTGCAATACCCTAGCAAAAGTTCTATGGATGGCACATTATGTCCAATAGGTGTTTAATAGTCCACTCTATGGAGAATTAGTCATGCATGGCTGGTTCTGCATATTATAAACAACTGGCTGGTCTCAAAGACCTGAATCTTAGTTGAAGGTAGGCAATCCTGAAGTAAGTTACTGTGCAAAAACCATTATGTTCTTATTAGATTCACCATAATCATGAACCTTGACCTTTAAACTCCACAATCTATATTTTGAGACTATATGCAAACTATCTAGTTAGATCAAGGAACTAATACTAGAACAGAAAGTTATTTTGAGTCCCATTTTTGACTGAGCCTCAATGACCTTGACCTTTGACTTTAAAATCATTAAACCTCTTTATTACCTTGAGTACAAGCTTTGGTATAGGCTCTTGGTCTAGAAGTAAAATTTTAATATATAAACATTGGTTTTCTTTCAGTCACAGTGACTTAAGCCTTTTTACCTCAAAATCAACAGCATTCTTCCTTACTGCAAGTGTAAGCCATCCACAAAGTTATAGTCCTTGTCTGTGATGTAGAACTCAAATTGCTGTGCAGAAATGATTTTTTTTTTCTGTCAGTGGCCCTGACAGTTTTCAGCCTAGAAATCAGGGTTCTCACTTATCCCTAATACAAACCATCCACATAGTTGGTAACTGTCAATGGTAGACATATAACAATGACATGATCATTTTACTGACTTTTTGTGGGGCCTTTTAATATTATTTTATCAAAATAGTCTTTTTCTACAAAAAATAATGATAAAACCGTATACACTTAACATTTCCCTATCTCTAACCAACAAACATATATATATATATATATATATATATATATATATATATATATATATATATATATATATATATATATATATATAGATATATATATATATATAGATATATATATATATATAGAATACAAATCATATGGCAAATAAAAGTCCTTTCAAATGCACTGGATTCAGCAAGGGATCGTGTTTGCAGGGATTAATTAAAGTAAATGCAATAAACTGACAACAAAAAGTGTAAAACTATTATCTAACTAGCCTGAGCACTTCTGAATCTTAATGAATGAATTTATATAAAACAACAGATGTCGTTATGGATTGTTAATTTCTATGTCAATAACATTTTTTCAAGAATCCGCAACATGTTGAAATAAACTAATTAAAAACTGTTAAATTTAAAGGTTTAATTTCTGTAGAAACAGCCATGTAAAGTTCTGCAAACAACAAATTTTGTGTTTTATTTGTTGGACTTGTCAATGTTTTGTATTTGCCCTTGAAAAAGACTCATTACGAGTCGAAAGTGCTCAGGTTAGTTAGATACTAGTTTTGCACTGTTCGTTGTTCAGTTTATTGCATTTATATATATTCATATTTATTTCAGTTGATAAAATCAGGAATTTAAGGTCTTATGTTCACAAATTCCTGTCAGCAGGCATCTTTGCTTAGCCATTGGTCATCAAACCATTTCATTCTACACACATTCTACACACTGACCCTTGGTATATGTAAGTAGCTGAAACATTACCTACCCAATTGCTGTCTGACTGTTTACAGCTAAAACAAACTGATGCAATCAGATTATTACATTTACCAAGGAAGGTATGATTGGGAATAATCCAAGTGGCATCAATGACAATGACACATGTAACTTTCTCCATTTTAAACCTTTAACAAATAGGATTTTCTTTCAAGTCATGGAATATCGACATCATAAAAACCACCATACTGAATACTGGTATGTTACAGGCTATATAACAAGTTCTCTCACAGATCAAGTTATTCTGTTCATTACATTACTCTTGCATCTCTCAGAGGGCTTTTGCTCAAAACACTGTTTAGGCAAGATATAAATGCAAGAGTTGGTATGGAATGAAATGGCTCAATGAACATCATTTGGAAAGGGATGAATTGGCAAGTAGAATGGCAGGCATTTCAGGCAGTGCCTCATTGCTAATGTAGAGTGTTTACATATATTTATTAAATTATTTGAGTGTTAATTTTAAATTTCTTTCTATTTTTATTTCATTACATGTTATTGCAATGATGATTTGATTCACTGGATTTAATTTTTTTCAGAAAATTCAGTTTTCTGTTTTGACCTGATAAAAATGCAGTACATTGCTACATTTTATTTTTTAGCTGACCTTGGTTCAGATATTGGTAAACACAAAGTAAAAATCATTGATCATAATCATGGTCATTCTTGGCTTGCATCAGCTTAGTTGTAAACAAACTTTTTTAAATTCATTTCCAGTGTGTAAATTATTGACTCTAAGCTAAGGCTATAGTAGCCTACATGCTAATTGACATATTATTTTACTGTGTTGTTTGAATTAAGTTACCACATAGCCCCGTCACATGATTTTATCGTGTGGTCCATTCTGCATCTTGCTTTCGGGTTAAAACTTAGTTCATTGCGATTTTATAGTCAGTTGTAAACTAATACCTTCAGAGCTCAGAGGTATTTTGTGCTGTGACCAGAGTTAGTTTTTTATTTAAAATTATTCAATCTGGAAAACATACAGGTACAGGTGCTTTTCTTCATCAAAATTCTTGGACAAAGACATTTATTGGAAATTTATTCTGCAATTCTAAAGTGGAACATTATAAATTGTGACTCAACAAAGAACTGTTGACATCAGTACAACGACCTCATCGCCTTCCATCTTGGGGCTTCATTGGGATTCTTATTTTGATTCATTCAGAACATTTTAGTACCTAGGACTTATATTTTCAAATTTTAGGATTGATTTTTGAATTAGATTCACAAACCATAAGTCATTTTGTATTTTTACCTTGTTTTCCAAGGAAATAAATTATTCTGTTAAATTTACAAAGCTTGTTGGCTTCACTCTTTTCTTTGTTACTTTGTACAAGCCTAGTCACATAACAAGAGTCACTCCCACAGCATGAATTTATTTTTCAATGTATAAGTTTCTGTGTTAGGCAGAAGCTGGGGATTCTCCAATTCCCTGAACTGAAATTCAAACTAGGAATGTTACCACATAGCAGTGATATCCCCACCAATTATGCTGCTATTGAAAAGCAAATCAGAGATCATGACTTGGTAAACTGTTATTAGACTATTAAAATCAAAACTGACCTAATTCATCATACAAAATTTGTTTTCAATCCATTATTCATTCAAAAGCTACCAAGCTGAAACAAAATTCAGGGCAGTCTTGGGTAACATATAAATGCCCAATCCATAGTTATAACAGGGTATAAAAAGGCATACCAAGTCTTCTTTTCTGTCACTGATAAATAACATGAATATATCTGGACTATTACAAATAAATCACCTCTGTTTTTGAGCTATTCTCCATACATATTTCTTTCAGAAAGCTGACATCTCTTTTCTGGCACATAGTTCGATAGCTGCCTATTCCATAACATCGGCAAATGTACCTTATGAAAAATATCCTAGTTAAAAAAGAAAAATATTACAGTAATTTAATTCTCTTTCATAAAATATAATTTTATCATAAAAGTGATCAGTAAAAATAATTTACCTAGGTACCTAGCTGGGTCAGTTTTTAATAGGTAGTGCAAAATCTGGCCAGTTCCAGGAACCATCACTAGCTAAAATGTGTTTCTATCTTTTACTCTGTCTCTGATACAAAATCAAACAAATGACATTCAATAATTTAGACTGAAGTCCTGATGGGTAACAATTTATTTTGATTAAAAGGTGTCTGACTATAAGTGTGATCATGATGACAAATCACATTATCCATCTGCAAATTTATTTAATGTAATACACATGTGTTTAATCAGACCAAATATTATAATAGCACATGATGCTTTGAATTAATTTAATCGTGACCATTATGTAGATACTCTTAAGTCCTCTCCAATGTCAGGTAATTTATTGCTTTGCAAATAATAACTTAACAATAATTACAAAACATAAAACTAGATAAATTATCTTGCCATGTAAATGAAACAAATGTTGTAAATAACATTAAATTTGTAACAAGATTACTTGGGAATTTCTGTACATTCATTTCTCATTTTCTATACATGATAATAAGGTACCTACAAAATGAAGTAATAATATTAATTTAACATTTTAATAACAGCAAGCACAAATAATGTGAATCATTTTAACACTAGCAATCATGGCACATGGCAATATAATGTAACACCGTTTCTATTTTAGGCTCAATTGTGTTAACTTTATTTCATCACTTACTTGGGCCAAGGGCATGGCTTCCTACAGACAGCTACAGCTGACTCACAAAGAGCCCATATGTTGTTTGGTCTGCTAGCCTTAGTAATAGCAAGGTGGATATACTTAGATGTTATAGCAAAGCCAAATTTGGCCATAGCAATTCCAACAAGCTTTCTGCTAGGCTGATCATGCTGGATTAGTTGTTCTGCTTTTTGCAAGCAGTCTCTGGCAAATTCTGCATCATCTGTACCCATGGATTCTCTATGATAATGGTCCTGTGCAGAAACATACCAAAAAAGTCTGTTACACTGTTTTTTCTTAGACCAAATCAGATTTTATCAAGCTATTCATTCACCCATTGAGGAAACATACAGAAAATATTGAAGTGTTGAAATAAAAAAAATTAAAAAAGATATGACTATTTTAACTAAAGTTTCATAAGAAGCATTTATTTTATTAACTACAGGGCTGTAATAAGCAAATTTAGCCAGTGTGGCATATTTTCTTGTGATGATATATAAGCAAACCAAGTTACATTCATTATCTCGCACAACTTTAAGTTATAAAATGGAAATTAAAGTGTGACAGAAAACTTAAAATATTTACTTCCTCAACTATGAAGATACCTCCAAATACAGTATGCAACCCACTTCCTGGTTATGATAAACAAATATACCAAGATTCATCTCTTATCGCAAATGATCTTAAATTTATTGAAAGTGTGACACATGGATGGACACAAAAATGAATAATACTATGTACCCCACCTTCTATGAAGAGCCTGGCAAGACAAAAGGAAGATGAAAAATGATTGCATATAGATGCAGGATGCGTATAGAGATGTGTGCTTTTCAGTGAACTGTCGATTGCAACATCTAACTTAAAACTTTTATCAGTGGAAAGATGACTGAGTCTGGAGCATATGGAAGGGTGCGCCTTCCAGTGTGAATTGTCGACGCCACAGTTAACTTGAATAATTTATCAGTGGAAAGAGCCGCCTGCCTCCCCACCTTCCACCGTGTCATTTATTTGGGGCATTTCTTGCATGGCATACTGTTCCAGTTCTGTTCTTAGATGCATTGCTCAACTTTAGGCATTCATGGCTTGGCTGTGGGAAATCGGCTGATGTCTGTTTTTCATGGCATCCTTAGGCTTGGACTTGTCAAGTTTTGGTTATCATTGTCCGTATATACCTCGTATCGGCCCCCTTGTGGCTCCACATACCGGTGTCATACACTCTTCACAACCTTACAAACTCCCACATGCTCTCGTCCTGGGATGTCCTCTAGAGCAATTCAGAGTTTCCCATTGCCAAGTTTTCATTCATTCAAAAACTTTGCTTTTGAACCCCAATTTGTATCAGTACTTAAATGTACTCGACTATTATGCCCATATACTTCATACCTGCTTCCCACGGTGCATTATGGAGTATTGGCTGATGTTTGTTATCATACCATCCTCAGGATCGGACTTATCGAGTTTCGGTTATCATTGTCCTTATATACCTCGTATCAGCCCCTTGCAGCTACACATACAGGTGTTGGATAACTTTCACAACCCTACAAACTCCCACATGCTTCCTGTCCTGAGGTATCTTTAGAACAATTCAGAGCTGGGCTGGTGCAGTGTGCTGTGACATGATTTGCCCCCATTATGCATATGAATGACACCAACAACTGATAATGCTTGATCACATGCTCTAAACTTGGTTATCTGATTGGATCATCATGACAACATATCTAAATTTAGTTACTAGCTTATTAATATATACTAATGACATCACGTCTGGTAGAGAAACACTGGTAGACAAAGAGGGGTCCGAAAAGGAGCTAGAGAAGGATGCATTGTGTATTATTCAAACTATATTTAATCAATTAAATTACAATAAATTTTCTTGTGTAAAGTAATCAATAACATACTGATAAAAATATCAGCTGATGTCTTTACTTGGTGTGACAATTTATTAATAAAAGCTGAACAGTCTTGAAAATACTGGTAATATGGGGCAAATGTAACTGTCTGACTAGATGAAATTTAAAAATTGTTGACATCTGTTCCTAAACTTCTTCCATATCTAACACATACAGATGTCTGACAGCCCAATTGAAAAAAAAATTATGATACCTAGATTACTGAAATCAAAGTACTATGCTTACAAGTGCATTTTCTTGAGTAACAAACAATGTATCGTATATACGCTTATCTAATTAATCATTTATAAGAACATAAAGTTCTTCCCCATTATAACATGCCTTGTTACTATGCGATTTCAGATAATAACATGGTACAACTATGGACCCCAAGACAAAAATCATATCAGGATATAACAATAACAGTTGAAAGAAAATAAAGCATATACATGTATCTTCATTTCTTTACACCATACAAATTCAGATAGTGCTTGCTATATCACAGTTCTGTGTATATTGCTGTAATTGGTATAACACAATTCGTTAAATAACATGGTCACCTTAATGGACCCTGACTACTCCATTATCATGACAGAAAACTGTAAAATTTTCATTAATTGACCCATTCTGGTATCAAACTTGAATGTAGTTCTTCAGTAAAAGTGTAAGCAGTATAGGCTGGAAAACTCACTAGTCCCGTGGATGTGCACTTGGGAATCAGACCCCTGACATCTGTCTGAGTGAAGACTCTCAACAAGAATATGCTCCACTGACTGTAAACACTGGCACTTTTGTTAAAGTTAAGGTTCACCCTTCAGGTGTTATAGACCAGTTATGAGTCAGTTATGTGAGTCAAATACATCACCTTATCTCTCTCAATTTTATGTACCAAGAATACTACCCTCCAACAGAAAGTTGGAATTTCTTAAGTTTGTGGAGTTTTCATTCCATATATTTTTTCAAGTATGATGAACATAATAGTTTATACAATATTTGAAGTCAGTGTACAAAATCTTTGATTCAGAAATGGGTGACTTTGTAACAGGGCAAATTTGGCTGATTGATCTGCCCATTCATTACCCTTTATACCAAAGTGACCAAATAGCCAACAGCACAGAATACCGTTCTCAGATGAGATCATCCTGTTTCTGTAATTTCTTGTGTATTGACCTGGTGGCATTTTGCAAGACTTTCACTATAGCAAATTATTAAATCTTAAGTGATCATGAACTTAGATTATTGAGAGGTTTCGCTTGAGTTCAAAACTTTGAGCAGAGCTATAATTTCTGCAGTAAAGACAGGCTTTATTGAGTTCCCATCATGAGACAATACCATGGGCTGTTGCAATAGCAGCTCCAACTTTGTCTCCATCTGTTAAACCATCGATAAATAAGGCTGTATTGCAATTAATTTAACTAAATTTACTCTGATTTGTTGAGGACAGTTTGAATTTGCATTACTGATAGGACATTTTGAATTTGCAAAGGTCAAAAATAATTTTGGGTGATGATTAGAGAATACTGAATTTAGCAATATTTCCTGCATTGATTTTTGCTGCTTTTAAGTGAGGATGAATTTGTATTATAAAAGGTAGAATGAAGTTAGGTTTCTGAACATGCAAAGTCTGGTATTTGGGTGTAAACTCTGCATCATATACAGGGTTAAATGGATCTGAAGATTGCATGGAAGAATATCAGCAAAGCTGGTTAATCAATTCATCAAGTGTTTGCCAGAATATAAAGGGTTGTTTAAATGCAATGCGACTGTCCCTAATCATGTATTGGCTCAAACATCTGCAGTTAGGATTTACAAACTGCTCCACACACAACCAAGCACCAGTGAAGCTTTGATAACAGTTCATAATTATTTTAAGACTGAAACAACTTGCAAATACCCAGTTTGTCTATTGATATAATCAAGAACATTTTTAAACCTCATCTGTTAATTCAGGGTTCTAATTTTTATTATTTGTGGCCCTTGATCATAAGCACCATTCAGGACTGGGATCACTGTATGGTAGTAAGCAAAAAGTAAGAATCGTGATATGCTCAATGTATCATGACATAATATACTATTTCTAATAAAATATGTTTCTTCATTAATTCTTATTGATCATAATACCTTAGAAGAACAAATCCAGCCCTCCCAGGCTAAAGCCTTTTAACAAAAAATTACCTACCTACTTTGCTACCTGTTTAATAGAGTGATCCCCATTTAATACAGGGACTGGTGCCAAGTCCCATGAATATTTCACTTACTACTGGAGTGGATATTCTCTATATGGATGTAACTGTGGAAAGACTGGGAGGCATAAGTCTATTAGATAAGTATTACTGAAGAAACATATTCTAGTAAAAAAAATTGATTTCTTTTTCAAATACTATACCAAATCATAACACCTTAGGAGAACATGCAAGAGGTGGAGAAAGATACACCCCTTTACCCTGGAGAGGCCACCTCTGGTCCAATAAGGTATATGAGACAGTTTCTAGATAACCCAATTGGAGAAAAGAGTCCATCTGTCAGACAATGGCTTTGAATGGGAAATTGTCTTCCTCCTGCAATTCCAACATAAGATGTTGTCAAGTTCTTATGAAGTTGTTGAATGACCTTGAAGGTAACTTAATGTGCCAAGGCTATAGGTCCCTTCTCCCACAATTGAGTTGAGCCTTTTAGAATGAAAGATAACTGGAGAAGGGTACTCATATATCCACCCCAATGCAAGGATAATAACAAAAAATAGTTCTGCTGAAATGCTGTGTTGTTGTGACCATTTCAACTTGGTGTGGGTTATTATTTTTTTATATGCGGAATGCATAATCTACTTTATCCAGGAATAAAGTGGCTGTACTGAAAAATCATCCTTTCCTTTTGTGAGGGGTAAGAGGAGGTGTGATCTCCCACAATGCAATGATGCCATCTTTCGTAAGTACCACTTAAGAGCTTTCACTGGGTCCTGTAGATTATCTTGAGATGCAGTGTCCAGAGTATAGTGGAATCCATTACAAAAACCTGATTCCCAATGAACAAGTCATCATGAGCAATGCTGACCCATCTTGTTGGAACTGCATGTAGTTAGGGTTTTGTTGATTCTGTCTGATTCATTCATGCAGTGAGTATGCAGGTCTTATATGAGAGGTGAACTAATTAAGATCTTGAGAGCAGTTTAAATGGTGTCTTGCTCAGCCAGCTTAGTACCCATGACACATTCCACTTCAGGAAGAATCCACCATCATTGGATGTGTGTAGTCAAAATTGGACAGAAGTATGGGTTGGCCATTGGTCTCTTCCATGATGATGCAGGGTACCAGTGATTGTGTAATGGCAGCTGATAATAGTGAAAAAGAAATAGCACTATAACAGCTATTACCAGCTGTGATGCCACCAAAGTTTTTCTTGTATTAGTTATAACTATGTCATTGAATAGTACTGAGAGTTTGCTTAACGTATCACTATAAACTTCTGTCATTTTAACCATTATTTGTGTGCATGTGTGTACTTTGTTTGAATCCATACAGAATGAGACTGCTGGAGGTTATACTGGCAGTGGTATTCCAGATGCATGTCCAGAGGTTTCACCACCTTAAAGATGAAACCTCAGAGATTACAAATTGTTAAAGATGGTCTATTAGACCACACAATCATCATAATGGGAACCCAAGAATATGACAATGGACAATGAGAATGCAGCAAACCCAGCAGGCAAAGGGTATTCTCATGTGGGTGCCTGCTGTTTGTAGAATATGGTCTTTCTAGGCTAATCACAGGAACTTCCTGGAAGTTGTGAGAGTGGGGATGTGAAGTACACACTAATTGCATAGCCTCCCAAATGAGCATCATTTAGAACCCACTGCATTCCATTATGAATCAAGGAGTGCAAATAAGTTGATTAATTGTACTTAGGCTGATGACTGAGTAAAGACTGCCACATTTGTAGATGAGTGAACCCTGGATATAGGAGTAGGCACACTGAAAGTGATACCAAGTCCTTTGAAAACCACTTGTTGGGTACATATGTTGTAATGGAAAATCTTCCCTATTATGCAGCAACAAATTGGAGAGATCCCCTTCTGAGATCTGTGTTGACGATTATGTTATTTGTGATTGGGAAGGTCTCATGTAGAGAAATGCTGGAAAAATAATTGCAATCTCTCTTTGCCTCTTCTCCATTTTAGTTCAGAAGAATTGTGGTTTTTGACAGTTTTAAATCTGGTAGGTCTGTTTGTCTGTTTCCCAGTAGCCTGTGTTCTAGGGACTTCCTTGAGTTGTCTTTGATTGATTGCCTAGCAAACCCCTCCACTGTAGATGAGACTGTAAGGGAGGGAAAGAAGGTATTCTTGATGGTCTGTTTGCATATTCTGTCAACTTGATCACTTAAGAGGATATAGATGATTTAAGCTTGCCAGAATAGTTTGGCTTATTTAAGAAATGTAGAGGTAGAAAGCCTTGTATCATGTTGTAAATTCACACATGCTGTTTCAATCTTGACCATAGTATGTTAGGTCACTATGTTTACAGACTGTGGAAGAATTTTAAAGGAGATCCTTATTACTCAATGATCACCTGATGTTTGAACTGCTGACCAAACAGGTCTTATAGATAAATGAACTCAGGACAGAACTCTGATAGATTATTTGGTAAATGTCAGCCCAGGCTTGTAAGGTTGATAATCACAAGAGAACTTAAAGACATCTCTTGCAGTACCTGCAGGATAGCTGGAGTAAAATGTAGAAGATCATGGCTTAATACACTCTCAGCCTTGAGAGTCCCTTGGTAACTCATGCTATCACTTATAGTTTCCTTACAGTCATTCCCTCCATGTGTAATGCTGCATTGCTGACTACATGTATTAAAAAGACAAATGTTTAACTCTTTGCCAGTCTTTGGACAACAGGGAAATTTACATGTATTCTGGTTTGAAGTTTTATATCAACTATTTTCTTTTAATCTTTCATGGTGGCTCATCATCAGTTAGTTTGTTTGAGCACACTGTACTTTCTTGGTTGCTATATTTGGTTGCAATAAAACTGGATCCAAATAAAAATGACTAATTCTGGAATGGAATTATTTTTACTTACTGATTTTCATAAAGGAAAAAAGGGAAAGAGTAGTTGGGTAAATTACCCCTGAAAATTGTAACACTTATGTCAAGACAATAAGGGTAGAAAACTCTGTATATTGCATCCCAATATATATATATATATATATATATATATATATATATATATATATATATATATATATATATATATTCATATTCATCTGACATTGTTTTGTGATAGTGGCAACACACAGGCTGAATTTGTACCTCTAGACATTGGACTACCAGAAGACAGAGCTGGTTAAAGTGTTCCTTCTGTAGCCCTTCTGTGGACTCCATCACCCTCTGAGCTTGGTTCAGATACTTTTCTAGGTTGCTGTACACCCTATCCTCACTAAAACAGAAAACTCAGTAACTGATCAAAGTTTTACACATGGTTCTGCCACAAAATTGAAAAACAAACAGAAATGCCCATACTTCCATTTAAAAAAAAAAAAATTGATCCCATCAAGATGTAGAGTAAGTAACTGGTTACTTAGAAAGTTCCAAGAAAGTTCTCTTCTTTTCAATGAAGCTACTAGGAAGCTTTGCATCAGATTGGATGACTTCTGTTATCTAATAATGAACCCAGTTTATGATGTCCAACTGGATAAAGTGTTTTAGGCACTAGGGTATATTTTTTCACATGGATATCCCTAAGGCATTCTCTTATACTCAGAATTGTATTATGTGTAGTACAATGACCTCGTAATTGTTCAGGAGGGCATATGTGTGTGTGTGTGTGTGTGTGTGTGTGATTTGTATTTTTAACATAGTTTTAAAAAACTTCCATCATATTAATACAATGTCTGCAGTGTTGCAGTTTATAATGATGTCTAGCACTGGGGTGTCATTACTGCAGACACATATCATCATGTCCCATCCATTCACATTATCCTGACACCAGGCTGACCAGTCCTAATGCATAATCCTCTTAATACTGAGCACCTAGTGAGGCAGCTCATAGTAGCATTGATACAAGTCTTTGGTATGACTTGACTAAGGTCTGAACCCATGACTTCTGACATCCAAGGTTGATGCTCTAGCCACTAGATCACTGAAGGAGTCTTAATTGTTAAGTACATTTTAAGGTTTGTAAATGCACTCCACATTACATGCATTAACTATGTTTATATACATAATTTAGAATACACAGCACTTGTAATTATAAAATAAATATTTCTAGCCGCTTGTTTTTTAAACTCTGTTTATAAATACACATATTTTAATTGTTTGTTTATACTGCTACTCTTAAGGTGAATCCTGACTGCATGACAATTATGTCATTCGATACCAGGTTTCATCAATACAGCCCAAAAAATGAGTACACCAGCTGCGTCAATAGGTCATGACAATATAAATAACCGTCACAAAAACATCAAATTAACATGATATGATTATTAAATGAAAACAAAAAATAATTGCCATTTCCTTCTCATGGGTTACAAAGATGATAAAAGTGGTCAGGTACTGCCTCCACATCCTATCATGCAGAACCATCATATAATGAATAAACAGAATCTATCATCAATGATTAACTGAAACATAGAAAATCAATATGTGGGAAAAACTGTTTATGTTAAATTCTGTGCATGATTTTTTTTTTGTCCGATTTTATTTTCTTCTTTCCTCACAATCTACACTTGAAAGAATGCTTTAAGGAAGTAACAAATCTGAACTGTTGCATATGAAATGACTTTATCATAACATGGCTATCAAGTGCATGATACTAAATATTGGTAAAACCAAATGATTACTTATCTCAACATGGCAAAAAGAACAAATCTTGATAATATCCGATATCAATGAACTATGGCACAAAAGGATAAAAATTTGCAGATGGTCTGAAATCAAACATATCAGTAAAAGAGTTAATTCAAGTTTATGGCATCTCAGTAGATAAAATTATTTTCTCCCAAACTGGTAAAGACAGCTATTTTATTACAGTTACATACCTACCTATTTAGACTAGGGTAATACAGTATAGGGTAATTCAAACAATAAAAACATAGCAATGCTACCACATCTTGAAAAATAGAACATATGGGCTAATATCAATCCAAAAGGAAAGCAAGGAAATTTAGTTGGAAAGTTAAAAATATTACCTATTACAGATCAAATATGGTTGAGAAAAGCAATATTAATATACAGGATATCCAATAATTGTGCTCCTGCACATTTACAATCACAATTCCAGTATAGGCTACTTGGTAATACTCTCCACATGTGATTCATGTTTACCAAACTGTATAAAATTCCCATACCAAATAAGGAGTTATTTTTAAAAAAAGTTTCCAATACTCTGGAATCTTTCCTCTAAAATGGTTTTCTAGTTGAGGTTAGAAATGTGCAATCTATTACCTTTAACCAAACTCAATATATCCAGTGGCTTCACGAATGCAGTTAAAAAGAGAATGCAAATAATTGTATTTGTATTAAAAAATGCCTCTGGGCATAATTAAAGATGCTACTCATCTAATTTGTCACTAAAAGTGTACTGCATGTATATTGGCTATGTGGCAACATGTATGGGTCAGTATCCATCAGGTAAAAGGAAAGAAATTGAATATAATGTGTCTATACATGTTCATGCTACTATGCAGGTATACATGTGTGTTTATATGTTAATATGACCCTAAATCAAGGAGAAGCCATACCAAGAATTTTAAGATGACCATCATGATGGTCATCATATTGTTAGTCAAATCTGTATCATTTCATTTACGACTAACTAGACATCACAAGAAGTCTTCTGGCAAAAACCCTATGCTAATATATCTTACCATTAGCAACAACACTATTTTAAAGATGGCTGCCAAATAATGCCATTATGAAAGTCAGAACAGCACCATAATCATTTAGGAACAAAACAGATCTCACAAAAACTCTTGTTGAAAACCCAGTGTTGATGTGACTATCAATCTACTGAGGAAAAGTTATAATAAAAATATTAAGATGGCTGCCATTCTGGTCATATTTACTGTCAGACTGACATCACAAAAAGGTGTATGGTTAACAAGATTTTCATGATGGCCACAATGGCAGCCTTACTGGATGTCCAAGTGGCATAGTTTTAACTTACAGACAACCAGACCTTGAGATGAATGTGTATGGCAGCAAAACTATACTAATTTCAACATTGCTGCCTCTGACTACAACACAAGAAGTATAGTTTAATAAACTCTCTTGCTTGCTTTTAGTGTTTCAGAAAAAGTAAAGACGAGAGAGAGCAGTAATGTAATGTAATATAATAATAAACAAAATCACATTTGTGTTGTGTTCCAAGTCAGAATAAAGAACTCATTTGATACAGCTAAGGAGTCATTTTGGTCTCTCAGCTTTAATGTATCCCTATATCATATGTAAGTAGTTATTTTTACCAACTTGGAACAAAACATGTATCGAGTATGTATTTACTGCAGATAATCTTAGATGTATCTTCAGAATATCATACTTTATAATATAGTGAAAGCCACATTGGAAAACTGTTTGATGAAAGAACAGGTGACAGTTTAATATGTATCACTGCTGCAAGCAGTTAGTTTGATCATGGATTTCAATGTTACTATACCTTGTTCTGAGGAGCAATTGGAGAAGAAATGACCTAAACACTGGAGTTGGGTCAACACAATCATTAAATACAGTCAACTCTTTTGTCAGCTGCTTGGTGGTAGCTCTATTTTTCCCAGGTGGTTTGGTCATGGTGATGTATCCTAGCAACATATCCACCACTTCATCTGATGGGGGGGTGTTGTCAGCAAAACACAGCTGTGACACAAGAGCCATAAAGAAACTGTTACATCGACTCTGGTAATCCTTGAATCCTTTAATTTCTTTGCTGTAGATATAAAAGGAGAAAACAAATATAACATGTCATAAAAATAATAAGCCAACAGGAGTGAATTAATGTTCAAACCAAGTGCAGAACAGGGCAAAACATGAATGGTACGAGAACAACAGCTAAAACCTTTCTAATTTGCTTGGACAACTTATCCTGCAGAGATTTAAAAAACTGAACATACATGTCTGAAATCCCTGAGTTAATTTTGCAGAATCAAGATAGCACATCCATAAATGGTAACATGTTTACTGAAAGTAAACAACCAGTACAATCATATTGTATTTTCTACAAGCCAATTACATACCCATACACTGAAACAACAAAGATACAATAATAATAAATGCTGAATCCATTTCAACTCCAGATCCTGACTTTCTTAAACACCTTGACCAAAACAAAAATCATAAATATTAATCCTCTTAAATTATCTGTAATGTTCTTTTCATTTCACCTCTGCAACCATTTTTCATCTAAATACAACAATAATGCCTGGGTTCTTGTGATGTAGATACTGTGTTCTACATTGAGAAACTATACTCTTTTATCCAGTCTATTATCTCTCTCTCCTTTTGGCTCTTAATCACTCTCTAGAGGGTTCAGCCACATCAGTTCTCCTCCATTCAGCTCGATCACCAATATCTTTTGCAGTGAGTCAGAGTTTCTTCATATCCTGCTGTATCACTACCATCCAATATTTTCTTCTGCTGTCCTTGGCTCTGTTGTCCATACACTTCTGCCATCATGATACTTCTAATGCAGCTGTTTTCTTCCCTACATTCTATGTGCCCATGCCACTGTAGTCTAATTTCCTGAACCTTGCCTGTGATACAAGCTACTCCAAATATCTGGCAGATGTCTTTTTCTTTCCTCTCTTTAAGTGAGATCCCAAGAACTGAAGGAGTTCTTTTTTCTTCCTTAGTGATGATGCTTCTGTTCTATATATCAACACTGGTCTGATTATTGTTTTGCACACTTATCCCTTAACTCAGGCTAGCATCCCAATCACAGACTACATCTGATGAGTCGTTCCACTTGTACCAGGTAGCCTTGATCCTCTACTGGACATCCTCTCTTAGCCTTTTACCACTGATCCCAGACGCCTTAAGGTCTCAACTTCAATACATTTCCTTTGCTGTCAGTGATTACCAGAGGTTCTTCAGTCTCTGAGCATATCATGGTTTTTCTTTTGCTAGTATTGACTTAAGATTTTTTATACCAGTCTATTATACTAGTTTTGAAGAACTTTGTCTCTATGTCCAGAGAGAAAATTCCAGATTAAAGTTTTATCCCATAATACAAGATTTTCTGTAATTTAATCAACATAACTTTTAAGACTCCAAAATAAATGAGACATGAGCTTAATTCTAGACCAATGTACAGCACTTTTTCAGGATGCAATGAATTATACTTTTTAACAACAATATGAAAGAATAATCTTTAAAATGGCCAAATTTATGTACAAAATGTGCAAAAAAGCCATTCCTGTCTACCTGCACAATATTTTCACTAAAATGATGCTGATGCTACTCCAAATTTATGATCTGTTAGAAGTAAAAATTATACTATACCAACACTGAAGAAGAAACTGTTTAAAAACAGCTTTTACTATACTGATCCACTGGTATGGAACATTTTTCATAGTGACATAAGGCAGGCTCTAAGCATTTCTTCTATTCATAATCAACATCTTAATTGGATGAAATCTTAAGACACTTGGTCTGGACTAAGAAATCGAAATACCTCTTGCTCTCCTATATCTTTTTTATAGATGAATTTTTCAATAAAATATATTTTATTTATATTTATGTTCCCACTGATGTTTGTACATAATACTAAATTCCTTAGAGTTTAAACAAATTGTTGCCACATTTGCTGTATTTAACTGTACCTAACAGAAGTTCTCAAGGTAGATTAGTTCCTGTAAATGAGTTACCTTCTCTACATGAAGTCATTATGATCATTATTATTCAGAACGCAGAATTTTAACCAATTTTTTTAATTAATTAATCAAGAATGGTTGGCATGTTTTATCTTAAAGTTATTTTCAATCTTGTCTGAGGAAAGCAAGTAAATGCTGATGACCATTTTTAGGGCTATGGAACAACATCAGAGAAACTAATATTTTTATGGTGAAAACTTCATTAATAATGTCAATGAAAATTTTCAGGTAAGCCAACATTTTGTCTAAATACATGCCAAGTCTCCTGGATTGTCTGGTAGTTGTTTGATTTTTGCCCCAAGCTTTTGAACTACTGAATTTCTTACTAAAACTCTGGGCAATCACAAATCTGCCAAGCAGAATTATTTTAAGTTAAACAATATCTGCCAAGCATAGGTATTTCCAACTAAAATGTCACCTGCTAAATACAGGTTTTTCCAGCTAAAACAACATCTGGAAAGCATAGGTATTTCCAGCTAAAACAATATTCAATAGACTGTTTTCACCTGTTTACAACTATGGTAACCTATCAATCAAGTTGTTATTGACCTAACAACCAATCAAATTGTGACTTGTGACATGCACTAATGCATTTATTGATTTATTGTACATACTTTAAGTTCTTTCTCTCATCAATATTTCAATATTGACTAATGTTTCATGTTTTTCAGTCAACTTTTTGGAAATGAAATGCACAATGACAGATTCAAACAAAAATATACCACTGACAAAAAAAATAAATATGTATGCAAGTTGAACAGTGCTTGGATAGACGATTGTAAATATGTCAAACAAAGTGTAAGCAATATATCAGAAAATTAATAAAGTTGAGAAACTATTTTTACTTGTAGTTAATTTACTTAGTTTGTATGATGTGCACTTTCATGCTTAAATTTATAAAAATAAAATGGTTGTTGTGCTAATCTCCCTGATTGGGGACCCAATATTCCAGATTGTGAACTCTGATGACCCTGATATGGTCTCAAAAAAAGTTAGCATGCATGTGTCTGGATCTTTTAAAAAATTGAGTACGGTAATTTTTTTTTAAATAATACATTCCTTCATAACTCTGTCATAAATAATTTTACATCTTTTAGCATGTGGTGTGTATATGCATGGGCCTACAATTATTGAAACCCAAACTCTTTTCCTATCAATATTGAAGAGCACTTTGACCCAACGGAGTTCTAAATGCTAAGTATTTCTTAATTACCTTTCTTTCATTGCTTTATCTGGAACAAAATCTGCTGGAATATTACTGTGACATTTGCGACACTTATAGTAACCCAGTAACTTGTCATCAAGGAAACAACGGAGGCAGATGGTATCACTGCATGGTAGTGTGACTGGTGATCCCTCTGTTAGAACTTCACAGTCACAGATTGGGCATCTGGGTTGTCTATAATAAAAACCCTAAAAACTGAATATTACCTCCACAAAATATGAACATTTTACTAAAGAATATTTATCAATATCACTGAAGTAATTTGTTTTTATAGTAACTTAGTTTCAAGTACCTAATGAATTTTTAACAGCAGCATCATCTTTAAATGACAATGACAATGGTATACATCTTTGTCAGCATCATGTACTATTTCATTCCACTTCTCTAAGCAAGAAAATAATCTTACTTTTTTTAGTTCTCCTGTATTGAAGAATGCTCAATAGGAAATCATAATTTTCAAAACTGGGATTTATTTGAAGTGAAATAATTATGTAATTCTTATCTCCTTTGATGTTACACCAGAGGTATTTTTGGTAATAAAAACTTAATATTGCACTGATAAAATCTTTAAAAAATTGTTGTGTCCTTCTTTGAGAATGGTAATGCAAAATTCCTGCCATAATAATGTCCTTCATAGAGGAGTGATTAAAGTGGGCCCATGAGGCAGCAACAGTCAAAACCTCATGGGCTCTAAAATTCAGGCGGACAATGGAGCAAAAAAAATTGCTAATCTCCATTAAACCTGAGACAGAATGTGTCAATAGACAAGGCACAAACCTTGCTGCATCTTCTTACTGATGCTAGAGCTAGTATAAGAACATGGGTAAGAGACAGTAGACTTCATTTACTGCCTTATCAAAGGACAAGACTTCAGTGTCATTGTCCAGCCAAGGAAGGTGTGAGCCTGGTGGTAGGCATCGATGGTACTGCTTTTACCATGAACTCACTGGAGTCAATGAGGATAGAGAGGACATCTACACTGATAAGCATACTCTGAACTGGCAAACCTAAAATAGCAGTGGTATGAAATCCTGCATCTGTAGTTTTCAGACTCAAATCCAAGAAATAAACTTGTCAGAAGTCCATACAACCTCCCACTTTTCAAAAAATATGGTCATTGAAAGTATTCCTCTTTATTTATATACAGTGTAAAATGTCAACAAATATTTATGTAAAATTATGTTTAAGCAATGTTACTCAATCATATGACAGTTTCTGATGTGTACAGGACAAATTAGAAAAATGTATATAGATAAGTTTGTGAGCTAGTGCTATTTTACTTCTAAATCTGAGAAACCTTCCACATAAGAATTAAAGTCCCAGATCTTAAAAGTCTAATCTCATTCAGGGTGGCTTCACCATATCAACTGGAATGAGACAATTCCAAACCCTACAAGATAAAATTCATGACTTCATGAACACTCATAAACTGTTCATGAATGTGCATGAACTGTTCTTGATTTGAGTTCATGAACAAATGTTCATAAGTTTCACATTTAAAGTTCATGAACACTTCATGAATTTTGATGCATCCATATTTATAATATCATAAAAATTCCTGAATTGTCATAAACTTGGTTCATGAACAATTTAAATACTTTGATGTACCACTAAGATAGTTGTTAAAAATGTTTATGAAGTTTCAATACCATTATATTAATAAAAATATTTATGAAAATGCATTCTACAAACTGCCTCAACGTTTGTTAAATATAAATATGGGTGAATTAATAAAAAAAATGACATGAATACAGTGTAACCCCACTATAATGTACTCCACGATAACATGAATTCGGATATAATGCCATTGTGACATGGCTGATGAAATTTCATATATTCATTTGCTCATGAAAAAAATATATTTTGCTCAGAGTACAGGAAATAAGGTATAAAAAGGTATCATTTTGCAGAAGAGATCACGTATGAATTTGAATATGATTGTGGCATGTTTCCTAAAATTTTAATATATATGTATGTGTATTTTTCTTGCACATGGAAAAATATTTTTTTTTAAAGTATGAGAAATAGTGTTTACAATTTTTATTATCATTGTGGGGGAACAGTTTGTGTAAGAATTTGAATATAATACAATTATAGCATGACAAATGAAATCTAACAATTTCACCAAGTTCTTGAAGTGTTATGCCAAAATGAACATTATCAGAAATGTTACTTATTACTGATCCATGAGTAAAGCCAGTAAGTCATCTTTGTGATGGTCTTCAATTAATTCTGCATACAATTGTTACTTAAACAATAGCTGACAATTGTTTTTTCTTTAACTGCATACACAACTAAGCAGCAGATAAGGCGGTGGTTGATAAAAGATTCTGATAATTTAAGAAACATTCTAAAATGGAAGCTGCCAACATGTTTGCTGGGTTTGGTGAGGTTATTAGACCAGTAAAATAATGTCTGCTTTATCTGCTGGAAATTGAAATGATTTGAAATCATCTTAAAAAACTTTATAAAAGTGACTTGTGACCATAGCTGGCCAACTGCACTTAGTTCTCAGGTTTTACATGTGTTTAGTATTTGGTTATGAACTTGTTATTAATTACCTATTTTTATAAAAATGTTTTACCATTATGCAAAAGCAAGTTTACAAACACAAGTCGTTCTCTGCCCAAGTGAAATTGTATACCCTAGATCAACTAAAGAAGGCCAAAAAAATAAATTTAGCTTGCTAGAGATCCAGGAATTAGCGAATCCACTCTGCTAGGGTGGAAATCAGAGGAAGAAAAACTCTGTAGTCTACCCTACATTCTAGAAGAGTTGGATTACTGCATAGAAGGGTCAAGTTTGATAATGATGAATGCCTAAATTCAGCCTTGTATCAATGATTTGTCCAGACTCACTTAGAAGGAGTTTCCATTTTTGGCCTAATTCTGAAAACTCAAGCAGAGAAATTTGATCACCATATCAATGGAGAGGATTCCAAATTTAAGGCAAGTAATGGCTGTCTCAACAGAGTTAAGAAAAGAAACACTATCAGCCAAGTTCTTGTGTCTGGGGAAATCTGCTCAGCTGTTAAAAGAGGCTGCCAATTTCTACCCAACTGAGCTTCAAAAATTGCTGGAGGAAGGTTGCTACACAGCCAAACAAGTACGCATTGGTTATTAGCTCCATATTTGAAGACTGGTTCCATAAAATATTCATTCCAGCAATTTGGGCCATTTGTGAAAACTCAAGCAAGAGGAAATTTCTGCTCCTGCTGGATAATTGCCCTGCCCACTCCCCAGCAGAAAATCTTGTCAGTCGTGATGGTAAGATTAAAGTATTTTATCTCCTGAACAACACTACATCAGAAAGCCAGTCACTGGACCAAGGCATCATAACAATATTTAAGCAAAACTATTTTCGCAAAATGATCAAGTGGATGGCAGTGGATAACAACTTCTCTTTCAACACATCACTGGCATCACTCAACTTGAAAGAAGTCTGTCACCATGGCAGAAAAGCCTGTGATGATATCTCTGCATGCTGCATTGAATGATGTAGGATAAAGTGTCTTGGTCTAGCTTTTCCGTCATCTACACACCATGACAGTGATGACAATAAGCCTGAATTTAGAGAATTCACTGAAGAAAATGTATGTTTAGCTGAAGAAGCACTCAGAGAATATCAACACAGTCATCATGATATCCTCAACTGGTATTCAACAGATGACATCTGTCCCTTATATAAGCACATCTCAGATGAAGAAATTGTTGCAAATGTCAGCAGGAAGAATGAAGCTGCATAACCAGAGCCCAAAACCAGCAATACTAATGACGACAATGATGATGGCATCCCAACTCCCCCACCAAAAGTGTTAGAGGCAGTAGAGTACCTAGAAGCCAATTGAGCAGATTCCCAATCCTGCATACTTCATCTATTACTAATTTGTAACTCAAATGGGTGTAGAAATCATCCTTCCCATCTAAAGGGCACAACATGTTACCTTTAAAATGTTGAAAGCAGTGCACCACCTCTCATGCGGCATGAGGCAACATGCATCTCTCAGCATGAGATATGCAGTGTACTACCTCCTTAACAGGAGGAGGCAACATACTTGTGTGGTGTCCCAATTCCATTTAAAAAGTGGGGGCAACACACTTGTGCAGTGCTCCACTTCCCCAATGGGAGTAACATGCTTTTGTGGCACTTGACCTCCCTATCAGGAGAAATCAACATGCTTGTGTGGTGCTCCACTTCCTTAAGGGAGGTGGTGTTCCACCTCCATAATGGGACAAAACAACATGCTTGTGTGGTATTCGACCTCCTTAAGAAAGAGTGGAATTTACTTGTGTGGTGTTCCACCCTCCATAATATGATGAAGCAACATGCTTGTGTGGTGCTTCACCTTCCTATTGAGAGGATGCAACACATATGATGCTCTACTTCCCTATTGGAAGGGAGCAAACTGTAAAAGGGCATGAAATGAGTGGTGCATTCCACCCTTTTGGGAGGAGGTAACATTTAGTACTTCCTCTGGATTGCCCTGATATTGTTGAAGAAGTTGGTTCCATAATGTCCTGAGACCCTGAAGTTCTCTTCCACACTAAAGGACTAAGCCTCCCACAGTCTTTATTTTTTGTTTTGTAACTCACCTCTTGGAGGGTCTGTGAGAGAAAAACCCAAAACTTATGATACAGATGGAAAAAGCTTTATTCCAGGTTTCTGAAGGCCATTATCTGAGTTGTACTTTTAGCAATAGATGCAGTCTGGACAAGTGTCCAAGAGACAGCTTGTAAAGAATACACTCCATGTCATGGAGCAGCTTTTAAAGGGAAACATTTTCCCTCCATTAATTTCAGTTAAGTCTTGAAGAAACTGTGTCCTTGTGATGCTTCCTATGACCAAAAAAGTTAACTTTATGCAAATAGGTTTTATCAAGCTGAGTTGAGTGATTTGGGATGAAAGATCTTTGAGATAAAAGCTGTAGAAAGTTGACTCTGAACTTCTCAATTTCATGGCATGGATAATGTTAGTTAGAACACAGTAGCTCAAATGCTGTGTTTGTGGGGGCTGCTGTTAAATACATTGCAAATTCATTTGATCTGTGATCATTTCCTGATATGCTGAATGAATAACCCATTTCATCTATGATCAAAGTGTCTGAGCTGAGCTCATTGAGGGGCAAGAAGAGGAGTCATATTAATGCAATAGCTTGGACCTTCTTAAGCACCACATCAGAGCTTGCACTGGATCCTATATGATCTTGATATGAACTGTCCAGAAAATGAAGGGATTTCAATACAAAAGTCTGATTCCCTAAGAATGGAAGCCTATTCTTGGCAAATAAAGTAGGGGTCATCATGAGTGATACTGACACATGTTGTTAGAACTGTACATAGTTCAGGTTCATTGACAGAATATGTTATTTACAGTCAAGGTGATCCAATGATACCCTTGAGAGCAGTTCATATGATGTCTTGCTCAGCCAGGTTAGTACTCATGACAGATTCCATTTATGGCACAAAGCCATATCTTTTGGTGCATGTTATCAAAATTAGACAGAAGATGGGATAGGTCTTTGTTTTGTCCAATATCCTCCCTTTCATGATGACTGTGTAAGAGATCACAGAATGGCAATGTCTGATTGTTACTGGTGCTAACTATTTCTCATCCATTGGACCTAGCAGGAAGTTAGCTATTTAAAGCATTGCTGCCTAAAGCTGTACAATGCATTCTTGGGCACATGTGAAGATTTTTCATTTATCTAAGGACCATCTCACCTGAGCAATTCTCTCCTCTGGGATGATATGAAACACCTGCCATCATGAATGGTTGAGCAGAAAAAGAAGGAATATCTCAATTTCCTGGAGATTTCTGGTGTGAGATGGACAAGGTTGTTGACCCCCCCATCAGGCTTAGATGACTCCCAGCAGGTGAAGGAATTCACAGATGGAGAAAGAAAGAAAGCTATCATTATACTGAATCCCAATGCTTGTTCCTGAGGGGTACACATTGTTCACTTGAGTGCTGAACTTCATACCTAGATGTTGAGATGGTGTGAGGTTGGATTTGTCTTTGCTGACAAGGAAGTTAATGTTGTAAATGTGAGTAACATGGTGTCTTGCTCCAAGATATAATAACCCTTATATTTTTGTAGAATGTTATCCAAGTAGTTTATGTTGCTACTGAGAAGATGGTTCTGACAAGAAACATTATTTGTTCCATCAATCATCTATGTGTCATTGTGGGCATATTGCAGAAACTTCCTGAAATCAGGGTGATACAGAACATGAAAATATGCAACTTTAAGCTCCGTAGTAATAAATCCCTCCTGGGTGTTATTTCAAGCTGGTGTTTCATTTGTGAACCAAGAGGAATGAATGAATTGTGTTAAGGTCGATGTCAGGGCAATGAGTTCAGCATGCATTTGAAACCACCAGACAGCCTTGAACAAAAATCTTGAGAATTTACATTGTGAATGATTTCTTACTATCCTTTCTTGGAGAAAGCCACTGATTTTTTGCTGCAGAGTGATGGGTCAGTAGGGACATTTATAACTGAGGGAACACTGGAACAAGGAGGTGGTGCACTGAATGTAATAAAGAGTCCTCACAAACCATTTGTCATGTCCATAGATCATCATGGTAAATCCTGTCACATTCAACAGTGAAGAATTGGACTCTTACACTAAGAGGATCTGTGATAAGGGTGGCATGAAGACACTCGTTTTTTGGATAAGGATACTTTCATGGAGAGAAATGCTGGCAAAAATCACCCTCTCTCTCTGCTTCTTGTCCACTTTTGTTTAGTAGAACTGTGATTTTTGTTGGTTATAGTTTGTAGGATTGGGTTTTAAGGGCATATCTTCTGTTGATTTCCCTGAAAATCCTTCTGCTGTAGCTGAGACTGCAGGGGAGAAAAACTGGTATCCTTGGTGGCTTGTTCATGCATAATGTCAGCCTGTTAATTGAAAAGATCAGATAATACAAGTTGCAAGCACAGCTTGGCCTTATGTTGATTAGTAACTGCTATTACAGGATTGGTCAGGGTATGATGGAAAACACTGTTTAAGGCTCTAGCTATTCTGGAAACAGACTTAACACATAATGTCCTGTGTGGATTTGGAGAGATGTTAATCTGTGTTCAACTTTTGAAAGATCAATATAAATATCAGATCCAACGTAGAGCACCCAATGTTAAGCATCAACTGGTCTAAGACTTCCAATCCATGCCAACACAGTATTACATGGTCTCAGTCAACTACTGAAGAATCCATTTGGGAAACTAGAGTGTATGACTTATAAGAACTGCCAAACAAAGTTTGAGAAGGTGGCTTGATGAGAGAAAGAGTTGATGCTTGGGACCTATAATTGATGAGGTAGCAGCCCAGAAGGTCAGTAATTTGGCAAGACTGTGGAAGTAATTTGAAAGACAGTTCTTCATGTTCAGTCAGTCAATAAATAGACTGATTCCAGAACTAAAGTCCAGGCACTAATGGAGAGGGAGAAGAAAGAAAGAACTCTAGTGGCAGTAGGTGGAATTGCCAAGAAGGCTGAGTCTGTGTACATCACAGTAAGATTAAATAATGACAAGGAAGCATGAATTGTTTTCTTTGGATGAAGATAGTGATGTGTCATATTTTCTGTCTTACCAAAGAAGCAGCTGGAAAAGAATGTATAATTTGGATTTTAACATAGTTTAACAATTTGAGTCATTACTAAGATGTCTGTGAGGTGGAAGTTTACGGTTATGTCTAGCACTGGGTCATCATACCGCAAACATGTGGCATGGCATCATGTCCCATCCAGTCACATTATTCTGACATCAAGCTGACCAATCCTAAAACTAACCCCTTAATGCTGAGCACCAAGTATGGCAGTTGCAAGTATCATTTTGAAAAGTCTTTGGTATGACTCGACTGGGGTTTGAACCAGCAAATGTCAAGGATAGTGGCTCATGATGTTTAATGAATGTTCTAAGTTAGTTACTGTTGCTTCCAAACGGTTGCTAAGTAAAAATTTGAAAACACTGAAGCTACATATCTTGGATACTCATGCAATAAGCTGTGCATCACTTGTAGTGAGAGTCCTGTGGCACTATAATGGTAATACTGAGCCATGACAGTGTCAGTATAAATTGTCTTTGTCAAAGTGAATAAAGATCATTCATTTTGGTGGTTGATTGATTGTGGTCATGATCCTTTGCAATCAGAGCCATATGAAATAGTCCAGTTGTGACAGAAGAAGGCCATCTTAGCTGGCATTGTACTGTCCAGTTCATGAGGTTGACATAGGGTATGGGATATTTGATCAATGTAGCTAGTCCATAAATCTGATATGCAAGATGGCAACTGAGTTTGTTTTGCTCTCTATCTTTCTCCCAAGCAAGTTATATGATGTCAAACCTGTTGGAAGAAATGCCTAATGGTGCTGCCCATTTAAGTATATTCTTCTGTGGCAGTGAAGGAGGAACCAGTCATGTCTCTGAGCATTATGGCCTATGATGCTATATGGCCGATGAACTGTGTGCAGTATTATATCATTCTGAAAGTAAATCCTACATCAAAGCCATGTTTGCATGGATAATTATGGCATCGTCATCTCTCAATGAGCACTTCTGCACCTTTTCTTAGGTACTCTAAGAATAGTATCCAAATGATATTCAGTCCATGCTGAGAAGAATTGTCCTGTGTTGTTAAACTTCCTGAACCTGAAATTATTTGATATTGCTTACCGTAAGTGCAAGTCATCTGAAAAGTCTGGAAACTATAGATGATGGGCAACCTGAGTAATTGTGCAGAAAGAATTAGTAATAGATGCATGGATAGAAAAAAACATCATACACTTTGCCTTATGGTTGGCATATAAAGCAGAAATTCTAACTGAACTTAAATATCATACTTTTTGTAAAATGCTGTTGTGTCTCATTAATAGATGCATGGATAGACAGACAACATCATACACATTGTCTTATGGTTGGCATATAAAAAATAAATTCTAATTATACTAAAATATCATACTCTTTGAAAAATGCTGATATGGCTGCTCTGTTACATATCTTCAAAAATTTCTCCACTTCTTTGAATGATTCAACCTGCTTAAGGTCTACCACTTTCTCAAGCATCTGAAATGAAAGTTATATACCTAGGTCATTTTTTTTCAAAGCCATTTATTGCAAGTCAAAATATAATCTTTTTCTTTATCCCCCTTCTCTCTTTCTATTTAATGTATGTTTCTGCTCTATAACCCTATGCTCTATATAATTATTTTTCTTGATGTACAAAAAATAGGGTCAAATAAAATACCCTCACTCCCAGCCCATGTCTCCAAACTTAAGATTGGGTGGGAGTGGGACAAGACCCACAATTATTTTCCTTTCTGATTCACAATAATTCAAACTTCATGCTACCATCTGAATGGGATGGTTGTTATTCAGCAGCATGAAATTTAATCATGTATATGTGCATTGTGATCTGAACCTAGTCCTCTCCCTCTTCCTTGAATGTTAATGAAACTCATTTCAACAGAAAATATATATAATTAACTAATGTCAATTACTAAAATTCAGACTGTGATCATGCAGGTATCATGTGACTTTAGTAATCTACTAACCCAAGATTATTTTCTTTGACTGAATCACAATATTTAGGTCAAATACAATGAACTAATTGTTTTTATAAGACAGTTACGATTTGGTCACCAACAATGTGATTATAAAGGTCTCACCATCTTAAGGGGTTTCAATGCAGAATACATAGGGAAGATTCAAATTAAGTTTCTGCACAACCTCTTTACAAATTTATATTCCCTTTTAGTGAATGTTGTGTTTTTCTCCACTGAGACAATCTGAGAATCACTTTTTATTGAAACTGGTATAAGTTCTTGTATCATGCACATCAGTCTATGTTATCATGCAAGTTATAACTATGTATCACATAGTTGGTATACTTTGCATATAGTATGTCAGTTGAATATTTTTAATACATCAATTTGTTAACATATGACTTTATGTAAATATGACCATCCCAAATAACCCCATGAAATTCTTGCATAGTATTCATTATACTGATTGGCTGCAATCATGGGAATTATCCTTGCCTTTTTTTAACCATTACTATCAACATTTTGGTGGCCATTGTTCAAAATGAATTCCTGAGAAGATTTAGGAAGAAATAGTTACATCTGTCAGAAAATGGGTAATTTACCTCACAAGGCTCATTACAAATAAAATCAAGGTATTAATCATGGTTCAGAATCACTCAATGGATAGAGATTTAGAGGAGCAGGTGTAAACTTACAACAGCCATTCCACCCCTGACAACTTGTTTAAATGTTAACCTGTTGCAGAACTACATAAACTCACTTCTGCTTGGAGAAGAATGTGGAAAAATGCTAATCTCCAAGTGACAGAAAGTTATCCAAGAACAGCATTGTTCCAAATCAAATAATGTAAATAACTGGACACACATATATTACATCTGGAATTATTATACTCAGCAACAACTTAGGCCTAGATTTAGTACAATTTCTACATTCAGTAATAATTTCCTCACATGAATACCCAACAATTATTATGCACACTTTAGGTGGAAACATTGTAAATATTCCCATTGAAACTAATGTATATGGCTCATGTGAGTAAACTATGTGACATCAGAAAGGAATTTCCATCAGAGATCCAGTGTTAAATGATGTTTGTCTGTGATTAATATTCTACCGATTTAGTATGAATGTTCCTCTTTGAATTATAATTTATAAAATTAAATCTACTTTTAAATGTTACTGGTTTTAGAACTCCACATTATTAATCTGCTAGCACCTGGAGTTTTTCTACACAAACACTGAGGTGAGCAAGCCATAAACAGAAACTCAAACAGGAAATTATTTAATATTAAATTTATGACACTTAATAATTTTCAGCTTTTGCTTACCAAAGCCTGCACAAGCTAAAATTATTTAACTTGTTTCATAAATTCAATACTAAAGCATTACCCATTTGAAAACTTCCATATGTAATATCAAGTTTTAAAAAATTAAATTTTTAACAACCTTTTTGGGAAAATATATTCCTTCAAAACTATGTGACAATCTTTAAAATGAAAACTGCTAACAGTCTTTTGATAGGTATCATAAGTTGTCATTCTTTCGTTTTCAAAATATTAAAATTAATAAATTACACAACCTGTTTCTTAATAAATACTGTAACTTGTCTTATCCAAAGTGTTCAAAATATTGGTAAACTATAATATTACTGACCATGACTGTTCCAAAAATCTTAGGGTATATTAAAATATGTTCAGAGAAAACAATAAGGTTGTCTCAAAAATTTAGGCTGAGAAAGTATGTGTAAAACTTTAAAAACTTTTATTTTATATTATGGAGACAGTCTTGGTGTATTGCATATGATGAAGAGTATGTATAGATCAATTTTGTACTATCAATGTATGACATTTGGCTTCAATCTCTGTGCCATGTTCCAGTTTGTATATTGTTTTGAGAACTGATCCAGACACCTCTGCAATTATTAATTTTATTAAAAAGAGAACCATGTGATTTCTCATATAATCATATGTATGCTATCTAAATTAAAACAATAATTGCAATTAATGTGATCAGCAATAACAATAAAAATCTGTGATTTTTTATTTGTTACCTGCCATAACACCATGCAGTTTTTGACTGAGAAGTGATCCACTCCTCTGTCCATGGTGCCAATGTGTTCAATGTACAGTTTCAAAACCATGTCTCTAATCCAGAGCTGCCTGTAATGAAAAATCTTATGTGATCATCATACCCTTTGCAACTTGATAAAAGGCCATTCATAGAAATTATTCAACTTAAATACTTATATTAAATTGTACTTAACTTTACCATACCACTGATTTGCTTCTCATTTTCAAAATACTGAAACTAATTTTGAAGTAAGTACTAATGGTCTTCCAATTTTTCTTTTTCAAAGAAGACACTGATGCATTGGTGAGAATGCTAAAAATGCCAAACACAATATGTTAATCAGACATAATTGGAATATCATAAATAGTGAATATGAAACTTAGACACTGATATAGAATATGCATTGTTCATCCCTCTACCTCAAACAGCATTTACAACATAAAGCAGGAACAAAAGAAACCTTAGAATACTGATTTATGACTTTGATGATAATACCTCAAACATGTAATGCAGTATATATATATATATATATATATATATATATATATATATATATATTTAGCTTCATTCATTTACCTTAAACAGTTGATAAAGCTAGAAAACATACAGGGAAAAAGTGACTGAAACCATATATATTATTCTCTGAACTTGAAGACAGGACCCCTAATGTTGTATGTGACACCTGTTATTGATCATAAATATGCATCCCAAATTTCATCCTCTCATCTCAAATGGCTCTAAAATTATAGTGAAAGGAAAGTGTAATGGAAAAATTCAAATTATGAAACAATAACACTAACCCTGAAGAAAAGACTGCCAATGTATTAACAAACACAACCACATACATACAACCACAAGGTATAAGCATAACTATTGCTATAATAAGTGGCAAAAAAACCTAATTTGGGTATAAAAAGTGTAGCACATTACATGAGTGGAATACAAAATGTATGAATAAGATATATTTATATGACTAAACCTGGTTATGCAGCTGGCCACAATTTTTGTCAAAAAAGGTAAAATCCACATGGATTATAACCAGAATACAAACACCAATTATAATGAAAAAATATTTATATTCAGCACTCAATAATTATTCTACATGTGTAAATTCTTTGCTGAATAACTGAACGTAATCTGCAATGAGGTCAGGTACTCAGATTGTTGTATTACATTACTCTCATATACTTCTTTAAAAGTCTGTAAAGCAGTGTGATTTGTCATTTTTTTCTGACCTAACATGTTTTGAAGCTTGAAAACATCCATCTGCTAAAACATTTTTCAACAAAAAAATGAACAACTCACACCATAAAGCATTTCACCTTACATCTGGTTCCATTTTCTATAAAAGAACCAACTGGTACAACTTCCCAGGCTATAAACAGCAAAAAAGGAAAGTACTTTTATCATATTCTGATGCTGCAGTAACCTTTTTTTAGAATATTCTAACATTTATATCAGTGTAATTAAAGAGATGATACTAAAAATGACAAAAACATTTTATTGCTTTGTTTTCATTTTTTTAATGCACCAAAATGATGAAATACATATAGTGTAGTGTCATGACAAATTTAATAGAAAAGAAAATGATTACGCCAAAAGCGTGGTTGGCTTGTATGGCTGACTGACACATAAACAAAACTGCATCCCACAATCTCAACCAGCTCTAAATTATTGACTGGCAAAAGGAGGGTGTGGTGGAAAACACAGAATATTGTGCTGCATCCTTGACAATTATAATATGGAACTCACTGCTTGGTATCAGACAAACCTTTTAGTGATAATGTCAAGTTTGCCAAGATGGATCTCTTAATCTCAAATGGCTTTAAAGTCAAACAGCAAAAGGTAAAGAGTAATGAAAAATACTGAACTTTGCCTTTGTCCTTAAATGTGGCACATAACACACCTTCTAGTGATGATGTTGAAGTATACCATATTTCTTTCTTGAATCTCAAATGGTTTTAACGAAATATAATTGAATTAAAGTATGATACATGAAAATGCAGATATTATGTTCCATACTTTTATAGCAAAACAACATATATCTTTAGGGTTAACTGTATTCCTAGTTTGTTTCTTTTGATTAAAGTTAGGTACTTTATCAGTATGTTGAAACAAATGTCTCAGTCAAATACTATAGCCTGTTTTTGTTTTGACAGACCATCTATTTTTCCAAAACATCATAGTCTTTCATGACAGGCCACAACAGTACAATATCCATAAATCTATGCACGCAGCACATGATCTCTCAAGACTGGTGGTTTCTCACAACAGTGGTGTTAAGAGACAGGTTTAACTAAATCATATAATATTTGAGATTTTCATCAGTAAACAACAATAAGTGCCCATCTCTGAGAGATAAATTCAATAATTTTATGCTAACTGCATTATAGTAATGGCTATCCAGGGCTGGTAATTTTGGGATAATATATCACTAATACAAAGCAATTCTGACTGTAAAAAACAAGTGGATGCTAATCAGTGGGGTAAAAAATAGGAGTCAGATGGAAAAATATTTATTTACAGTACCTTGCCCTCACAACAGCAGAATTAAAATTCAGTTCTGGGTGACTACTGTATAGGGTCAGGCATTGTTCTATCACAGGACGGTAGCAGAATACTTTCTTCATCCAGCTGGCCTGTCCCGTAGTGCTACTGAAAGACTTGGCATCTTGTGTATTCAACTGATCCAGGAGAAGTGATATACCTTGTACATCCAGTGGCTGAAATTCAAAACATGACCACAAATATTGTACCAGAAAATCAATTAAAATAAAACAGCGTAAACAGTAATGCTTCATTCTTGGAGTCTTAACAAAGCACAGTAAAACTAATTAATTTAATAATTTATTGTGACATCAGAATAATAGATTCCAGTGCATTTAATATCCAAGTTTGTGGCTTCCTTTCATGGGAGCCTAAAGGATTTTTTCAGGTGGCTCAGTCAGTCGCAGCGGGGAGAGTTAGTATAAAGCCATCTTAAACTAGAGCTAATATTTATTAAGTGTTTTGAACAAAATCTTGTGACATATTTTCATGATAAAATTTGTTGGAATCTATATATATATATATATATATTTGCAGTATAATTTCCAGGGTGGGTGGGTGCTCCCACCCTTGACCCAAGTTGCAGGTGCCCATGCTTCCTTTCATAGTGCCTTTGAATTTCTCTAATCTGAACCCAAGACTGTATGTTCAAGTTTAATCACCAGATGGCATATTTTGTCAGCAATAAGAATACAAAAAAAATCGCTATTTGTGACATTGGCAAAGCCCAGCACAATCTCTGTGCAAGCAAGACCAAATGGGTATGAAAAGTGAAAAATCATATTTGTAATATTATGTATTGGTTGTTAAAGATGTACAAACATACATTTCTTTCCTCTTGCTTTTGCACAAAGATCAAAAGACAATCTCTATAAAAATTCAGGAACCTTCTAAATTATAGTAATACCTTTAAGATACTGGAACCAGACAAAGTACCTCTCTTTTGATAAACAAAGATGAACATCTTGTTCATACTTCTGTTGTTCAAATCATGATTTGATTACAGATATTGGAAAACAAAAGAACTTGAAAGAAAAGACCATTAGTGCCTTATATATGTTAAAAACTGAATTTAGGCATGACTAAAGATGAATTTCATGTTATATGTTTCTGCCCAACATGCCATCAATGATGTTAATATCCAGCCATCATTAAATATGACTTTTTTCTGTCCAGAATACTAATTGCTAATGATAATTATTATTTTCCCCAAGTATCTGATCTCAAAAATATTTACATTGTCAGAATTGTCTACTGATACAACCAAATGGTTCAATGTTGGTCAGAAACTGTAAACTTGGCCACATTGTGTCCCAGCTTGCTAATAATGAACACTTCACTGATAATGTTTCAATGACTAGCTCTAAATGATATGCTCACTTTAATTTATATCAGCTCTGGGCAAGTATACGAACCGAACCCAACCATGGCAAATACCATGTTGCTAACAAGGTCAAAGTTTGCCTGTTGAGACCACAATCAAAGCATTACTATAAAATATGAACCTAACCCCAAAGAAAAATGAGAATGCCACAGGTCACAGGGACAATTGTGCAAGCCAAAGAATGAATTGTCCTTGCTTCTTAATGTTTCATCTCCAATATGAAGAAAAATCCATGAACAGTTTGAAAATATAAAAGCAAGTGTAAAAACTTGAACCAACAGTCGGATATACTTTCTATAACTGGGATCTTAAACCAAATCATTAATCATTGAATACAATTATTTTTAATGATCCTACAGGTCTAACTACAAACTGACTACAATCAGAATGAGGTCACCAAAGGAAAATCTGTTTTTGAATAAAAGCATGATAATAGGAACATGTAAAACCTGTGACAAGAAGTTTACTGTTTTGTTTTTAAGTACTTGTAAAACATTTCTCTCATTAACATTTCAAATATTTTGTTAGCTTAGAAATATAAGTGGATGTCCACAAATTACAAGTAATGAAAAAATGACACAATTCTGAAAATACTGTGTCCCATTTATTTAGCATCTACATATTTATATTGATAGTGGTATAGATTACATGTAATGAAAAAGTACACACTTCTGACAATTTTGTGTTCCATGTATTTAGTGTCTATATATTTACATGGATAGTGGTATAGTGTGATGACTCTATCATCTTAAACTATGTAACAGCAAGAGGTGAAATCTACAAGTTTAGCAAAATAAACTCATAATTTATTTTCCTGGAATCCAAAGAGAAAATTCAAATACACAGTATTTTGAATTAAATCTCAATAATCCTAAATGTTTATCACATTTCCAAAAGCATAGAAGTTAACAAATGAATTCCAACAGTCTTGAACGTCTTGATGTCTCAAAATGATATAATCCCAAATGTCTTTGAATGAGTCCTCAATAATCTCAGAGTAATGTCTTAGGCCAAAACGTCAATAAGCACTAGCAATTACAATGAAACATCAATAAGCAGTAGCAATTACAATGAATAATTTAAATAATCCTGCTCAACATATAACTAAACACAACTATAAACTCTGATCATCTGATCACAGATTTCCAAAGACTGATATCAAAACACTAATGAATAATTTGATTACCATATCACTAACATAACAGACTGTCATCTGACCTATGAGGCAATATTTTCTGGAAAACTTCCCTAAATGATAAACAATGTCAGGTGTTGAACTAAATTCATTTAAACATTTTAAAACACAACAACAATTAGGTAGGCTACAAATTCCACCCTCAAACATGGACAAAGGTAAAGCACACAATATAAACTAAATATAGATAACTATTGAAAGTTTTAGATGTCTTGATATACCAATAATGACTCTAGAATGAATTCACAAAAATCCTAACTAATGTGTTAATCCAAAAACGTCAAAGAGCACTTAGATAATTTCAATGAATGATTTAAATAATTCCACTAAAACTGTATCTGATTTCAGCAACACATCTGTAAACTCAATTAATTCCCAGAGACTGATCTAAAACAGAATTATTTGTTTACCAATTCACTATTTATACAGTTTTATCTGATTTAGGACTCAAAAAAAAGTGAATCATTCCATTGGAAAATTCTAGTCTAGTTGTAGACTTGGCTGACCTTTAACTCAGATGCCTATAAATACTGTTTGCTTCTTACAAGCATTGACAAAATTTAGCTATGTAAAAATTATTCAACAACTTTCAATCATAGACAACAAAATAAGCACATAATATAAACTAAACATACACATTATAAATTTGTAAAAAAAAAACCCTAATATACCCCATGTTTGTTCAACAACTGTTCCAATATTTGTTCTAATTTGATAAGCGAAAATATCAGAATTTTATATGCAATCTATATACATGTAGTCTGCACTCCTACCAGATATCACATAAGAAGCTGCCCATAACCTACTTGTTATTATTTTACTTATTTTACTTGTTTTTGCCCTTCCCTGATCATGTGCAAAATGGTGTAGAACAGGTTAAGATGTATTAATGTACCATGTAACATTACTCAGGACAACTGTACTTGAGAAACTGGCCAGATAATAACTACAACATTACAGTCAAACTACTAGGGTGTAGATGCATGGACTTATGGCTGAAAATGCACATCAAAGTGTTTATTTCTAGTTTCCATCAAGGTGGATTTGACAAAATTACCTGATTGAAAAGGTGATGGTTTGGCTGCTCTTCCAGAAGCTTCTTGAGAGCTTCACTACATTCTGGCCAAACTTGATTAATGCTTTGAAAATAAGCCAGGTGCTGGGCCCTATGTTGATAAGCTTCATGGATACTGACAAGACCAGTTATTACACATGTTGGATTGTGAGCTAATAACTCTGTGGCCGACTCCAAGATGACTCTAAACACAAGCTGAAAAAAATATTAGGTAAAAAAAATGCAATTTTATTCAAAGAAAATTGATTTCTTTTCATTCATTTCTTTTATTTTCAATCTTTAAAAGTAGTATCTAATTCATTTTACAGCAGATAATTTCATTAAATTAAAAAAAAAAAAAACAGTGTCATGATAATAATAAAGTTTTTGACATTTTTAGTAAACTAATACTATTTGTGCAGGCCAGGTACTAAGCTAAGAACAAGCAGCATGCCTTCTGCTGCATTTCAGAAACCAAACTATTTCTAATGGACATACCCCCATATCCACCACACCTAAACTCCACAGCAGCCATCATGTATATCCACAATTTTTAGTTTTGACTCCTCCTCTGGCCCCACCCTTAGGGCTGTTTTTAAGATTCAAACCTTCACTGTCAACTATCATCCTTATGAACATAACATAATACCAAACATGATCACTCTCCCTCAATCATTGTAGATAGAGTACAGGTTATAAGTTAGAGTCCATGTTACCTCTGACATATGAAAATGTTACCTCTGACCTCCACCCCTCACTGTTATCTACTCATCCTTGTAAAATATTGTCTCAAATATATAATCTCCACCTTCAATTTGTGTAAATATTAAATCGCAAATATCTTCTTAATTCATCGAGAAAATGTTCTTCACAAGTTATTGAGTGAAAACAAAATTTTTTTATATATATCTACATGATGGTCATGAACATAAGGAATACCATTTGCAGCCAACATTGATTATGATAGGTGTATAAAAGCATGAATGATGCTACTAAGTCAAAAAAGTACAATGTTTCAGTAACTGACAGACAATATGATAAATTTAAGCAAAATGAACTCCTCATCTCTGCAGAAATTTTTTAGATCCATACCTGATGCAGAGTTCCAATGTAATTTATGTAGACATGCTTAAGAACATCAAACTAAATCACCTCGGGATAGTATGACCTTCTGACCTCCACCTTTATGTTTTTAATAACTGGATTGACATACCAGAGGCATATTTACATCCATGCAATTTATTTTTCTGTCTGTCTTTTAAAGTTATGGGGAAATTGTCATGAAATTTTTTTCTCACTTTGTCTTTCTAAATATACAAATCAGTATTTAGGTGAAAATTTCTGACGACTTGTATACATGTTTCTGGAGTGAATGCCTTCCAGGGGTCAGCTGCAGAGGATTTAGATGGATCAATTTACTTATGATGCATTAGATTCTTTATATTAACTTTAACCTGAGCACAGTGTACAAGGAATGATAAACAGAAACAGCCCTGATAATACAACTGAAATAAGTTATCTTGTTCAAAGTGCCTGTGTTTAAATCATGACCAACAGCATTACATGATTAATATAATACCAGTGCAATTTTTAGGACAGCACCATACAAACAGTACTATGGAGTATGATGTCTTACCTCTCTTTCTGCATCACTCTGCACTCTGATTGTCATGTTGATAAAGTCCTGTATATAGAGATGCATAATGTTGTCCATAGGTCCTTGAAAGTCATTCAGAAGTTTACCCAAAGGTGTCTCCTTAAAAATCTTGACAATTCTTTTCAGGACAAATAAATTTTGCTCTGAAATAAACATTATAAGGAGAAACATTTTTTTTTAAGGCCTTATGTGCTGGAAATATACAATATGTCTGAGTGGTACAATTTTCATTTGGGATATTAGAATTCTTTTGCTGAGAACCCGCATGTCAGATATAACCACAGATCAGGAGGAGTACATGACAGCAAGACTGTCAAGAGAGCAATTGTGGTAGCCATAAAGGATGTACAATTGACACCATTTTAAGTTAGGTTCAGCTAGGTATCATAAGAAGTCTACTGATAAAACCCCATGTTGACCTAGCTATCCATATGGGAGAAGTAGATATAACAATATTTTCAAGACAACCTTCTTAGTGTCCATATTGAGGGTCAGATTGCATCTTTCTCATTTAGGACCATCTAGACACAATAAGAACTTTTCTGAACATTCATTTTTAAAAATACACTTTTCTCAGGAAATACTCTAAACCCCTATTCAGCAGGGATGACCTGTTTGGAATTTGTCAGTCTAATTCAAAATCTATTAATTATGTGATATAATGGTGTTTTCAATTGCAGAATCTTGAATATAAGTGTCATACTAGGAATCAAATGAATGTTTAAAATACATAGTCTGTCACTCTCTTTGGTGTAAAATGTGTGCTTCATATTCAGAAACAGCCAAACTTGTCGCTCTCTATGCCTTCACTAAATGCTTCAAGCAAAATTAAATTTAGGACTTTTTGAGACTATTTTATAATGAGAAGTAAACAACTGAGAAATGATACCTTTTTCCTTCAAGTTTTCATGAGTGTTTCTACTGATGGCATCTATTTGTTCAAAGATCAGCCAGGAGAATGGCAGTTCAGCTTGGAATGTATGACCTTCACACCCTGTTGTCTTGACAATGACCTCACTCAGCTCCTGTTGCATGGCAGGAGACTGGAAGTCAGAGTACTTTAGTTGAAGGGCATCTGGGGTGTTGAAAATGTGCAGCCAGAGCTGAGCAACCCAATCTCCTTGGGAAATATGTCCTGAGAGGATGTCTAGGTTTTGATTGGTGTCGATGTGGGCTATAATTCCAGCAAGTATTGGAGACACACTGGATTCCAGATACTGGATGCATGCACGCCTAGTTAAAAGGTAAATGAAATATGATTTAACATCTAGAGATTGCTTATATGTACCATCTAAAGTAAAATAAATACCTATTCATGCAAGTTTAATAAAACCAAACATCCAATCCAAAAATTCCCATTTCCTCAGCATGGTACTTAATAATAATGTATTCAATTTTTTTAAAAACTAATAAAAAACTATTGAACTTGCTATTTCACTTACATTACAGCTTCTTATAAAATGGTTCTTTCTTTACTTAAAATTATAAGTTTAACCCATAGTTCAGACTCCCCAATTTGCTTGACATGTGTGCATTCTAATCATTAATTAATATGACATTATTATTATGGCCCCTTTGTTTAAATGATATGAGACTAATTATTTTGCCATGCATGGTCATTACAAAAGTGGACAGTATGATTTCTTGCAGGCATTGGGTCAAGCATGGCCTGAAAGCCTTGTTTTCTGTCAAATTTACTATATTCTGTTGTGCATTGTTTCAGAAGTCATTGCAAGGTTTATCTATTTTAGTCACAATGGCAATATTTCAAAGCTGATTGGCATTGGCTGTACAAACTGAAAGCTTTTGAATGACAATTAAAGCCCTTAATGCCAGGATACTTTCCATCAAGTCTAGTCATATTCTGTTTTGCAGTTTTACAGGTTATTTAAAGGATTTTCTAGTTTGAATAATGGTGGTCATACAAGAGGTTTTAACAGCATCATTTATAAAACCATGACTTCCATTTATGTCAATATGCTTTTTGTCAAATTTAGTCAAATTCTCTTGTGGCTTTTAAGCAAATATTGTTAAAATGTTTGTTTTAGTAATGGTGGGAGATTGGCATCATTTGTATAAACCTTAAAGCCCTTCCAGATATGATGCTTTCTATCAGATTTAGTCAAATTCTGCTGAACAGTTTTGACAAGAAAGTGGAATTAAATGTTTTTCCATAAAATCATATAAAACTGTGTCAGAGAAAATGGAAATAAATGCAAAAACTTAATTTATTCATTAGGGAATAAAAAGTAGGTCACTGTTACATACATTTGCTTGTAGTGAATAGCACCCTTTAAGATGAATAGACCATCTAGTTTCATGACTGTATATGCAACAATTAAACAAAGACTACGCTAAATGCAAAATGTAAATAGTGACAACAACACCAGCTGCCATAAGAATTCCCTATTTTTATACTATGCAAAGAATGAAGTTATTAGAACAAGCCTATCTTAACTTACTCAGTTATGGATGCAAAGCAAAATACAGGAAAATTCTATGAGCATTTTTGTCCTAGCTGCAGCATTTTAAAATCAAATCATGTTGATCTTGAATTTGTTGAAAATTTTTTTTTTATTTTGGTCCAGAAAATAAAACTGCTTAAAAGTTTTGAAATAATTGCTGAATGTTAGAATAATGGCACTCAAATAATTAGTTACCAGCATTTACCTGAAAGTTCCTGCTTTGGTGATATTTTCAGGTTTTGATGCTTCGTTTGGGAGCCAGTTAGATGGGTTGTGACCACTTTTGGCTTCCTTCTCTTTCATGAGAGTGACTAAGTGACTGAAGACTCCATGGAAAAAACTAGGTACTACTGCAAAAGGTATATATATATATATATATATATATATATATATATATATATATATATATATATATATATATATATATATATATATTCATAATAATGTTGTTTGCAATGCCCTCTGCAGCAGCAAGAACAATCAAGTAACCAATACATTAAAAGCACAGTATCAGTTTCTGCAATAAGCTCACCCTCCCAATGTATCAATGACTTGGGTATTAGAAAGAACCTTAGGCACATGCAAACCTCATGTACCATCATAGTTATGAAGACAGGGCAAATAACAGCATGCTTGTTCTGACTATCTGATTGAACTTGTTTGCATGTTTCTATCTTAATAAAGTAAATTCTTACATTAAATTAGCATCATTAGCCTCATATGACACTACAAGTTAAAAAAGTTAGGTTTAGACTGACCATGGATGTACAAGTCATGTCAACCGTGGCAATGAGTACTGATGTTTGTATTATCATCTGACTGTGGTATATAGGCAGTACACAATGTTGTTTGTATTCTAATACAGAATATAAAATGTCAAAATTTCTGAAAATATTCTTCTTTTATTTTACTAAACAAATATTTAATGGTTTCAATAGAAAAACTAACACATTTTCCTGGGAGGTGGAACTGTAAGTCAGATGTAGACCTGACAACTCTAACAATACTGTCTCAGTAAGGCAGTTGATTTTGTCCTCAAGTCTGACCAGTTTTCAGTAAGGTCTAACAAGATATCATGTACTGTTAGTAAGTTGGAAAACATGCATTTAAAAAGTTTGGGATCTGAAACTGATGCAGCTTCATTAAACATGTTCAAATGAAAAGTGTAAAATTGACATAGAATGTATTTACCTCTAGTTGCACAAGCTTCACTTCCAACCCTATGCAGCTCAATGACTTATTGCTATTTTTCAATTTGATGTGATTGTTGGATTTTATTTTTTGAAAAGACTTATCAACTGTTTCATCATGCAGATGCTCTGCATGAAAAAAAGTACTATTTAAAGCATCTGAGGTACAACTTTAATGTTAGTCTGATTCCCTGAGTAACTCCACTAAATCTTATATGAAAAAATCTTATATGAAACCCAGATCCAAATCAAACAGAAGAGCCAATTATCTGGATTTTACCACAACAATCATACTTCTGCAGCTTTTGCTTTTAATTCATAAGTCTGTATTTTAAGAGCCATTTTCTTAAGACTTGTGGCAAAATCATAAGGGTTGGCAGGTCTGCAGATGTCACCAAGGGGCATGTTTGTATGTACATATGTATGTGTGTGTGTGTGTGTGTGTAAAAGCTTCATTGCATCTCAGCACAACATCTACATTGTGCCAATTAAAAGCAAAATTCTAAAAATTAAAAACTGAAGAACAGCACAATAATTTAGGAAGATTAACCCTTCCAAATAAATGTAAACAAAGAGTACTACAAAATGAACTATTAAATGTCAATTTGTTACAATTCTGCAAAAAATATATATAAAAAAGATAAAGGTAAAACATGTAAAATCCTTAAAACAGTGTTAAAAATTGCTATATAAACCACATAATCTCAAAAGTCCAAGGTTTTCTTTGGTGATACAGACAAAAATTTCTTCATTAGGTCACCTGGGAAAAAATACATTGAGAACTGATGTTGGCGTTGTATGCTAAATTAGGCAGATTTTTATTGCTTCAACTGGTCACAAAGCTTATGTGATAGCATTTGGTTCATCATTAATCTTCACCCAGTGTAAGTCATCTATTAGCACAAGCATGTTATCACTACTCCTCCTAAACTAATGGGAGGATTATCACAGAATGTTAATAACATTTTCACCCCAAGGTCTAGTTTTTCACACATGAAAATAGTGTTCAATGTGGCCATTATGGCAGCCACCTTGAAAATCTTATCGCTACTACTTCTGAACTGATGGTCCTATTGACTCAAGACTTATAATGTCTAGTTGGTTCAAAATGAAAACAATTGGATATGCCATTAGACATCCAATATGGCCACAATGGCAGACAGGTTAGAGATCTTGTCACTTATCATCCTGTAGGAATGGTTATACTTAGATGGGGTTTTCACCAAAAAGACTTCATATAATGTCTAGTTGGTCCTAAATGATATTGTTCTGACATCTAATGTGGATATGATCAGATAAATGTATGGGGGCGAATGAATAAAACTAATTTTATTTAATACCTATATGCTACTACTGTATTGCTTACCAATTCTAAGATGACAAGTTCCCAGCTCAAGCTAGATGTTCCTCCTCCAATTAGTAAATGAAGGCCCAGATTTAAAAAGAGCATAATCCTTGTCTGATCCTTTTATCATTGCCAAGATTGGGTATGCCTGCATCTATTGACTTGCATTAACATTACAGGACAATAGAGCATGTGGGATGATGGAATCTTTGTTATAGTATCAGTTAAGTATTACATTATGAAAATTAGTTTTATCCCTCCACCAAAAGCCACATTTTAATTGCAGTAAATACATTAACTGTAACTAATGCAACTGCAATATTAAGCAGCACACTGATGGTCCCAAACAAAAACTGTATTAGAAAACAATGTTCTTACCTTTATGGTGACAGAATTCATTATTTGAAACTAGTAGGTGACTTGGTAATTATGCTGTGCTGTCATGATTGGACCAACAAATAAATTCTTTTGCTATGTCCACCAAAGACTGCAAGAAGGCTGCTCTCAGGACATCATCCAAAGAGGAGTGATTCAAGCAGCTGGGCCAAGATGCATCAACAGTCATACCCTCATGGTCTTTAACTTTCATGAAAGAAAGATTCCTCTTGGTGAGGTTTTAATAAGCCTTCTTTTTCCCCAGCATAGATATGACTGTGAATGGGAACGATTCTTAACCAGAAACCCTGATTAGCAAAGAAGAGAAACAAACTCATAATTGCCACTTAACTGTAAACAACCATTTTCCACTGACAAAGCATACTGCTCCCTCTACTGCCATTGCCAAGGAGAGGACAAAGACTTCTTATGAGTAAGGTTCTTGAATAATAACCAAAGAACATATAAAAGGTTACATTTAGGCATTAATGAGCAAGACATCAGTGTCTGAAGCTCAAAATACTGTATGAGAACAGAATGATAAGGATCTCACCCAGTGGCAGAACTCTTATCAGTAGAAACAGAACATTGTCTTTCACTTAAAAGATGAGAAGAATGTCTGCAACTACATTGAAGTAAATATAGCCAGAATCAATGTGCTTCCTACTGCACCCATTACAAGATTCTCCAATATCAGCATCATAAACTTTAGCAGTGAATTGCCTGCTTGCCTGGGCAATACAGCTGGCAACCTTGCATGAAAACTTGTCTTGGTAAATTGATCATTTGAGATATGCCAAGCTAAAGAGTGGAGAATCTATGGTTTATTGTGTAGGAAAGACCTAATGTGTTGTGACAGACGGTTAGTAGGATACTCCTCTATGGTAATTTCCTGGGTACATCTAACAATAGGTTGAGCAGATTGATGGATCAAGACCTCAGTGGGAATTATCTGGATAAACCAGGATGTGGAAATTCTGATTTGGTAAAGAATGTGTGAAATTATTTAGAAAGGTGGGAAGTTATATTCAAAGAGATGATCCCTTTTCTTTTGGACTAAAAAAATCCACTAACAAGATTCTCTGGTCTGGCTATACGGAAACATAAAAGGGGAGCATGTTGTTTAGTCTCATAGTGAATATATGTACCAAAAGTCTCCCCCACAGTAGACAAAATATCTCTGTTACTTACTGGTGCAGAGACCATTCCATGACAACCATTCCACAGACTATTTGCCAGGATATTCCTTTTGCCATGGGAATAGTGAACCACTCATTGGAGAAGGTTCCAGACTGCCATACAAAGAGAAGGAACATGTGCACTTGCCTGATGCCTGGAGAGGTATGTTACTACTGATGTCCAAGTTAACAATAACACAATGATGGTTGACAGAGGACTAGAAACACTGCCTGCATTTCCAGGTTGTTCATATGAATAGCTGCTTTATCCTGTGACCAAAAGAACATGCATCTGGCTCAAGGTGGGCACCCATCCTAAATCTGATGTACCTGCATATTGAAAGGAGTGGGGTTCAGGGAATCAGGAAATGGGTCAGGAACCAATCACAATCCAGCCACCAATTCTGATAGTGAGGAAATCTGATCCCAGAGGAATGAGCTGATAGTGAGTCCTTGTGCAGATTCCAGTCTGCCAGAAGTAGGAACTGGTGAGGGAAAAGAATCTGAGTGGTCCTCTCTGGTGGAATATGAATCCTCCTTGATTGGTGAGGAAATTCATCCCCACATATATCAAGTCCTAAGAAAGGTTGGGATCATACCTGCCATAATATTTAACACTAAACACATAATTTTAAGTAATTTCTGAAAGAAAAATGGAAAGAAGAAAGCAACCACTTCAGTATATGCCAATAACACATAGTATGTATAAATGTTAACAAGCTGTGCTTAAACCTTATGTAAAACTATCATTGGGTAAGCTTTTGCAACTAATTGTCACAGAGGCAATTAAAAGGCAGGGTGGTCAGGTATAAAAACAACCACCATTTCCCTTATTACTTAACTTGTGGACAAAAGCTAGAATGATGTGGTAAATCCTTTGAATCAAAGTGATGCTTGTTACTACTTTTCACTGCCCTGAAAGAGAAAGTTTAAGCCATCTTTATTTAAGATTATTGGCAAGTTTGTGAACAGCTGCAAAGATTCTCTGGAGTCAGGTTGTAGTCAATATATAAAATGCAAACTATGATTATTTCAGTTGTAAAAATAGTATTCATTTTTTAAGACAAAATGTCAAAAAAGCTGTTATTCAGGAACAATAAATCATCAGTAAACATGAAAAGTTCAGAAAAATAAAATTTAAGGGATTCTGGTTGTTGGAGTTTGACTTTGTGAAACAGAGCAGCAAAGAGAGCATTTAATTCTTTGCATTTAATACAAACACCACATCAACATTAGTCATTTTGGACTGTATGACATCCATCAACATAGCAACATCACCTGCAAGTAACACTTTCACATTTCACATATTTGACATGCTAAACTGAACATTTAGATGATAGCCACAAAACAGATTAATTCAATTACAATGGTAAGGACAAGCTAAGGTGTTTACATAATTGATTTGTGTCTGATAATGAGATTGTATTAGCATTTTTTTTGGACAGAGGCATTTACTACTGCTATATTACTGTAAGACCCCTTAAAGCTTGAAAGAAATATGTCCCCTCCTCCACCTATGAAATGGTCGGTCTCTAATGTAATGTATATTTTTGGGATATTGATCTGACAAGGATTCATTCAGATAATCCAATGGAAAAGTTTGAACAATAGTAGCACCACTCTCTAATGAGTGCACAGATGAACACCAATGACATTTGCATTACTGCCTTAATGAAATACATAGAGCAGCAAAGACTTCATCTAATTAAAGCTATAATCTGCTATCCAATATATCTTAAAGACAGAATCTTGGTGATTTTTGTTTATTTAACCTCAGTTTGGTTTTGATTATGAGAGTGTTTACACAGCTGTGTATGTATGTTTGGTTATGATATTTGACAATGTTACATCTACAAAGTATTTTCTGTTTGCCTTTATACCCATTCTGCACCAGAACAGTGGCTATACAAGACAGGTGGCCTTTCCAGAGTGGGACTATATTTGTGAGAAGTATGTGAATGTATATGTATGTGTATAGTAAGAAAGCTGCATATAACTTGAAGCATTTAATATCTTCATTTAAAAGCAGCATTAATTATTAATAGGTTCTTCCTGTTTCAAGGTAACATAAATTAATAGTTCTTATTCTTAGGCATGAAATGTGAGTGGGTTTTGCTTTCATGTGCATTGGACAACCATTCAAAAACGTTATTTAAATCTTAGTACATAAATTGCTTGGCATTTAAAATAATTCTCTTTCTGTTCACTCTATTTTGCCACTGCAACAGAATATTCTCCTTATCTGTTATGATGCTTATTTGAGTCTTCCCAACCTAAAATTTGTTTAGCAAGAACTCTTGAACTTTACCCATTGTCAAGTCAAAAAACTACTTTTTCTTCTAAAGTATTACTTTTCCATTTACGTGATGACATGTTGAAATTTTGTAATGATATATTCCTGTGTTGCTAATTGCACAGTAATGCAATTTAATTATGCAGATGAAACTTTAGTAGAGAGGACAAAATGCCTTATTTATAAAGAATTACTGTCACATGAGTTTTCAGTCTTTATTTGATACCCTGTTTTTTTTTGTTTAATGTTAATTTCTGTGTTAATCAACAAAATCTATAATGATTATGTTATGATCATGACAATTATGTCCAATTATAATCATTAAAGAAAAAAACCTGTGTGAATCTCAAAACATCGCTGACCCCATTTCCTCTAAACACTGGCATTAATGATATAATACTAACCTTAGTGGTATATGTACTTTAGCCAATACTTCTTTCAGTAATGAACACATGACATCAAGAAACAGACATTAGAAAAGATAACCGGATTACCTATCTTACCATATGGATTAAATACTGGTTCTGGAAACATACTAATAATAAAATGTGGCCACTTGTGAGGGGTAAATTTAAAATTTTTGCACTATGTTGGCCACTGGTTGCATCAGATGGGTGGCCTTTCTTGATGGGTGTTTTTGAACAAACTTGTTGGTACCAAGGGATTCCATTTATAAAATGTGGGTGGCTGCTGGGGAGGGGGCATTCATGAGGGGGACCACTGTAAATGCTTTAAATAAAACATACATTATTTTCTTTTCTTCAGATTTGAACTTCCAGTAATTCTCTACTTGCTTACATGAAAAGATAGTTTATTCTTAATTGGATGATGTCACTTTATGGGGGTCACACATACTGAATTCCTGATTGGGACCTCAAAAGACACCTTTTTGAGAATAAAAATACCAAGCAGTGTCTGGGAAATTGGCAGGTACATGTATGGTTGGAGATTCAACCAAGACAGGTCACCATCAATTAACAGACAGATAGGTCTTTTTCATTACTTATTCATAAATATTCTTTCATACTAAGAAGAATCAGTTTAACAAATAAATTACTGTGATTAAGTCAAGAATTTTGTTATTTTGATCATTTTTTTATTTCTGTGGGTGTATGGAGGAATAAAAACAAGAAATTGATTTCTCAGTCATGTACCTTGAAGTTGTTATCTAGGTATTGGTCTAAAACTGTAGAGTTATTGTTTCTTTTGTATTGTGAATGACAACTATTAGAGACCCAAGTCAGCCTGATATTGCTCACATGGTTTACATGACTGAATAGTCTACTATTTCATTAAGCAGGTTTATGTCTTACTAAAGGAACTGAATCTATTTAAACTTGTCTATTCTACAAAAATGTCATGATCAATCTGCAGAATTATACAATTACCATCAAAGGAATAAATCAACACAAAACTTTAACATTTCATCCTGTAAATGGAAAGTTTAACTTTATAGGATGCAAAAGTCAAATTTGTTTTGATTCAAAAACAATGGAGAGAGTTCTAGAGTTCTTGCTCAAGTTTTAATGTTCTAAAGACCTGAATTAACACCATCATAACAGACAAGAAGAATATACTGCAGCAGTGGGAAAATGAGGTAAATCAAAAGAGAATGATTCTAAATGCAAAGCAATGTTTGTTCCAAGATTTAAATGAAAACATTTTTGAAGGTTTTTTTTTTCAATATATGTGCCAACAATACCCCACTCACATTTCACACTTAAGACTATTCAAGAACTATTAATGCAATAAACTAAAAATGAGACAATCCTTAAAGCAAGAAGAACCTTTCAATAAATAATGTTACTTTTAAATGAAGACATTAAATGTGTTGAAGCTACATGTAGCTGTCTTACTACATACACATACATCTCACAAATACAGTCCCCCTCTGGAAAGCCCACTTATCTTATATGGCCAATTTCCCAGTGCAGATGGGGTAGCCATATAAGAGGGGGACTTCTGTATTCTGTGAAAACACAATATTTTAATTTTACCACTTACAATGTATAACTTCTGTTTGATATTGCTATTTCATCTTACCTTATGGTTTGCATGAACCCAGTGATTGTTTCTTCATTATATTTCAACACCATAAAATACCATAAAAATGTGAACATTAAATCACCTATGATCTTGAACTGATAAGTGAAATTTCATAATCAGTTTACTATGAAATGTCATAGCCAGTTCATGAGTCAAACTGGGCAAAAAAACATTCATGCTCATTTATAATGGTATTTCAAAGTATTACTCCTGATAAAATCCAAGTTTAAAACCAAATATACTGACATACAGAATCATATTTCATGGTCATAAAATCAGGATAAAAAAATAAGTCATAAAGTATTTATTGGGTATGTCACATCTCAATTTTATTTGATCTTAAAAGTATATGCATTGTTGAACATCTATTTGAATTTCTATAGAATTTCATTGCAAGATTTCAATAAAAGTATAATGGGATAGAAGTGAATTTGGCCATGAATTATGTGACAGTTTAATGGAATCCCAGAGGATATTCCTGGAGTTCCAGCAGGAATGTTGGAATCACAATGAAATTCCAGTTAGTATAATTGAATTTGAGTTGAATATGTTTCCAATTATTTGCATGGCATATTCGAATGAGTTTGCTGGAATTCTAATTTGATTTAACTATGACTGTAAACCTCAAGAATTCCAGTGGATTTTTCCGACAAATCCCAATGATGGTATGCTGGAATGTCTGTAAAATCTCAGTAAATTTTTTCAAGAAATCCAGTCACTGAAAAATGGATCCCACTTTGAAACCCCTGTGGAATTCTACTGGAATCGGACTAAATTATTCCAGTTAAAATTTAGTGTTATATTCAGCAGAACTGGAATTGACAGTTTTATGGCAGGTGGGAAGGATTTGAATTTTGAAAATAAGGGGACAGTGTAAGCATGTACATTAAAAGTATTAAGATAACTGCATATGTTCTTGTGTCATTTGAAAACCTGCCAAATTCAAATCATGGATTAATAAAATGAACTGAAATAGCAAGATCCATTTCAGAAATATACAAAAGAAATACTCATGTATTTAAGTAGTTCAGAAATAAGAAACTGTTTCCTCCTATCAAACAGGAAAAAGTCTCTCCTGCTTTGTATTCCTATTTCATAAGACATGGGAAAAAAAATCATTGTTCCACATTGTGTTTAAAAATATTGTTATAACTGTCTTAAGTCAAAATCCTGTCTCATGCAAAAAGACTGTGTAGAAATGGTATGGTGTACTTTGCAAAGCACCTTCATAGTTTACATTAAACTTCATGTAATTTAGTTTTCTAATCTACTGTAAAATAGAATGGATTCACTGATTGATGGACGTAGAGAATCCCATATCCTGCCTACTTCTGGAACGTACAATAAAGATGAAACCACCAATATATGTATATGCACTTTTCAGCTGCTTCCATGGCACAAACTAAGCTGACAATGACTCCATCATTATTGAAAATTATCAGACATTTTGAAGCAACTAACCTCCAGTAGATATTTCATGCAGTAACTGAAGCACCAAATTAACTCTCTTTGCTGATCTCTCAGCAGCTTCCTCAATTTCCCTGATCATAGCCAGGGCAGACTGGACACTGGGCAGAATGAGAGTGCGAGCATTCAGACTGTAGCTGCAAATGTAAAATAATAACAATGTATTTTGGATTATCAAATAGAACAATATCATGCAGTGGGAAACCCTAACCAAACCCAGCTTGTGGGTTTTTGATGTGGTTGATGATCATGGTCACAATGTGCTTGGTCATTTTCAGTTCCTTAACTTCTGAAGTCAACTGGAGAAAAAAAATATTAGTTAATAACAGAGTTTGTTATATTTTAGAGTTTATTTAATGTACTTTCAGTATTGTCTACTTTGGTAAACTTGAATGCCAAAGTTTGTGTAATATAGACTAGTTTATGCTATTTCTCTAGCACATAGAAGCAACAATTTGCATCAACCATCAACTTCAGACAGCACATAGTTTCTATTACACAACATATTAAGAAATGTCATTCACAGTATACAAAAACTGAAGCAACATTTCCTGCATTGTCCATGTTGCAAATGCGTATTGCTTCATCTTATACCTATCCCTTTCATAAATACTCGAGTACTGTGGAGCCGAACATATACTGCCAAATACAAGAAACATTTGCAATAAATCTTGATCAGTAAAATGCTTTCTGTATAAATTTTAATCCAGTGCATCAAGGTTTCTTGAGAATTTTTATCTTCATTGATATATTACAAACAATTGGTACATCAGCATCATTTTTCCTATACCAAAATGTCCCTATGCCAGATGCTTTGTGTCAAAGTTGATCAAAATCTGTTCTGCAAAATTTTTAAATATAGTTGTGTACAAGTTTTTCTCCTTTTAGTAACAGCAGCTATATTTAATGGTGGAATAGCATCATTTGTATAAAGCCTAATAGCAATCAAGTTAAATTCTGTAAAATTTGATGGATGTCTGTAAGCACATTTTTGGAAGTTGTTATAGATTTTTCTCTTTTGGGTAATTGCAGCCTAATTTGAAGGCAGATTGCTATCATTCCTAAAGATTTAAATGTCCTTCAAGGACAGAATGCTTTCTAATTTTGAGTGGTCATTAAAAACAAGTAATTTCTTAAAAAAATACATTTTTTACTAATGGTTGACTATATCCAAGTGCAGATTAGCATTATCTGTAGAAATAGTAAACAGTCTTTAAGCCAATATGCTTTCTGTCATGTCTGGTCAAATTCTATCCTGTAGTTTGGAGAAGTACTTTCAAATTTGTACTATGTTTAGCTATGGTGGCCACATCTAGTGGCTGATTGGTATCACTGAAAGGTGCTCATAAAAAAATGTTTTCTCAAGTTTGGTCAAATATTACATAATTTAAAAAGGTGTTTTTCTTCAAAAGTTTGCAATGGTGCCATATATAATAGTAACTGGAATCATTTGTAAATATTTTAAAAGTTTTCATGCATGCAGGCTTTCTGTTTTCATATTAGTTCAGTGGGTTTTTTGACAATAAGTCCTTTCAAGGTTTATAATTTTGGTAATGGTAACCATATTTGGTGGTAGATAAGCATCAGCTGTAAACTTGAATGTCCCCTATGGCAAGTTGCTCTGTCAAATTTGGTCAAAGGATATTAAAAATATTCAGATATGCTGCTTAAATGCTTTTCTATTTCTAATTAACAGTAGCCATAATGAATTACAGATCAGCATATTATTGTACAAGTCTGAAAGGCCTTCTTGTCAGGATACTATCCCTCAAATATAAAATTCTAATCAACAGTTTTGGATAAGCAAATGGCTTATTTATCTCATTTCTAGTAATGTCAGACATATTTGATGGTAGATTGGCATGATTTATTCAAGCTTCAGAGTATTTATGACTGGATGCTCTGTGTCAAGTTTGGTTCAAACTGGTCTGGTAGGATTTGCTAAGAATTTACAAATAACAGCTAATGGTTTGTCTAAGTTTAGTAATGGTGGTCATATCTGAAGGTGAACTAAAATCATCTGTATAAATTTGAAAGGTATTTATGCCAAGATGCCAAGTTCTGATAAATAGTTTAAAGTTTTTATGTTTTTTAGTAATGGCAACTGTAACTGGTGGCATATTGGCATCATTTGTATATATTGTGAAACCCTCTCATACCAGGATAATCCCTGCTAAATCTGGTCAAAACTGGTCCAAAATTAGAGAGAAGGTATTAAATGGCAACTTGAATGCATGCTGGACAAAGGGCTATATGACAAGGTCCTTTACCTTATGGCCAGTAGAGCTAATGAACCAAACATCTTACAAAACTTTTTCACCTTCAGTGTGAAACTGGAAATATATCTACAATTTTGGTTTCAAAGTAATGAAGGACTTAACAGTTTCATGTTTTCATATTGGTTTGCAGTGACTGCAAATAATCTAGCTTTACATGGAAAGTAATGAATACAAGATGGGATCTGAAGTACTTGGCTAGAAAAAAAAAATGTTTTAATTAGTTGAACAGCAATATTGTATCAGTATCCTTCACTTCTCAGGAATGTCAGATTATATGTGAGCAAATTAACCTGACAAAATAGATAAAAAGAGAAAACTTTCTGTGATTTATCCAAACATGATAAAATTTTAAATAAAAACAAAGTGCTTCTCTATATTTCACTATACATACACTTCCTCTGGCACATCATGATCTCTTGTCTTATTTGTTTCCTTGGGATCTTTCCTTGGTGCCTTACTAGTGATTGCCCTCTCCAACAGTGTTGCTATGGATACTCCCATCATGCCCTGTATGGTAGGCATACCACTGCTTTGTACCCTTAGGTCATCAATGTGCACTGAATGCCACAGGCCACACTTAAATGGTAGTAACAGTCATTAAATTAAGGGAGATATGGTTCCATAAAATCTTGATAATTACTGAATGATAATCATTTTAAAGAGATTCAATATTTGCAAAATTATAAGTTCTCATACTTACAATAACTGAACAAATTACTTTTCATGACAAGTGATAACAAAAGTTTGTTTGGATCTACCAACTTCTATAAATTCATTGGGAAATTTATTGCACCATTTAAAATTGCTTTTAAAACTATTAACAAACATTAAAATATAATTTGTCTATTTCAGCCAAACTGATGCAAAGGAAAATCCTGAATAAATAGTCAAATATGTTTTAAATTTAGGTAAGTAATTCTTGCACGATGTGTCAGGTGAAAGCACTTGTTGGCTAAATAAAACTCATACAGACATGCATAAATAAAATTATTAATAAATCATCCTGCATACATTGGTAAATAGTGTGTAATCAACAATGTGCAAGCAATATGCAATAAAATGTAAAGAATAATACTGCAATCAATGAAACTTTAACATAGATCGCTTTGTTCTATCTTTGCTCAAGGTTACTACTCTTTATTTGCAATGAAAGTACTCTAATTAGGGGCTGTGCATTTAATCAAATCATCAAAAGCTTCCCTATGTGTGTGATCAGGATAGGAAAATCCAACCAAAGGGATATTTACACTATATTATTTCTTGTACATAAAATATATTTTCAATGACTGATATATCTTAGTTTTTATGCCTTGTTGCATAACTAATATGAAAACAAGAATGTCAAACACTGTTACACTATAGATTAGATTAAAAAATAAATGAAAAACTAGGATTAATTTTATTCCCAGTGTACTCTTATAGTCAACATGATTGCAGTTAACTATCTATATCAACTGCATCATCATCACTGATGGCCTAACAGTAACATTCTGGACTTTGAATCCTGGAGTCACAGGTTCCATTCATACTTGAGGTCTTGTCATTTGTATGAGACTTTTACCCAAGGTCCAAGGGACTTTCATGGCAGAATGGTAAAAGATGCTTGTCTTGTGAACATTTGCCTCTTATCGGGAATGTTCATAACACCCTCACAAATGAGAATGTTGCCAGTTACGTGCAGAAATGTCAATAGTTCTGCCCAGGTTGTCTTGGGTGGATGAAAAGTGCTAGGGGTTTTCTTCGACAGTAAAACTGGCTGCCATATATAGAATCTCTTGAACTGAAAATGGTGTGAAACACATAATGATCAACTAGTAACCAAGGTCTTGTCTCTAACTAACCTTTAATGTTGGAAAGACCTTGAAACACCAAATTATCTGGGGCACCATGTGTCTAAGTGGCCTAAGGTGCTTGCCTTTACAGACCACTTTTGGCCAAGTGAGTTTGAGTCTTGGATCAACTAAAATGGTTATGTGGGTTGTTGCTGTTTCTGGGTTCTTCCTTCACCAAGTATACTAGCCACCATGTACAGCCCCAAAGAAGACCAAATCAAAATAAAATCCACCAACTAATTAACAGTAACACCAGTAGAAAAATTACTGGTTCATCATTTTTGCTATAGCTGTATAATCATCAATAGTAATTGTCTTTAAACCCTTGAATATTGTCAATTAGGTTTTTCTGACATTTATCCAATAAAAAGTAATCAAGCTGTACAAAATGATTTATATATTTGTAGCTAGAGTCAGTTTCTGGAGTGAGCATAAGAGATAGAAAAGCCTCAAGTAAACCTGCATCACACACTGCCAAAAATTTTACATGTTCAGCTTACATGAATTTAAATTTTCTCTAACAATGTCTACTGTTCTGACTAGGCTTATTCATTATAGCTTATTCAAGCTCTATTTAGCAATGTCTGGAGATGTGAATAGCCTTATAAATAGTTTGTATATGTGACATTAAGGACTTTAAAGTATGAAAATACATTCCTCAAAAGACAAATTGTTCCTTACATCAACAACTATGAACCATTTATTTGGTCAAGTCTGCAGTATACCATGAGACTAATGATTTTTCCTTGTTTCTAATAACAAAAGGCATCAGAACTTCAAGAACTTTTTGGGAGATGTTTTGTACTGCTAGGTATTCAAATTACCTACTAAATGTCCGTAAAATAACAAAAATCTAAACTTTTTGAGAAATCTGTGGCTCTTGAACAAATGTTCTTTTTTTAATGGTTGATATAAATATAAGTAGTGAAAAGATGTCAGTATAATACTTTAATACATGACCACAAAGTTCAAAGTTGGTACAGTCTATCTTGGTGGAACATCATACAGGTGATAATACTGGCAGCAGGCCAAAAATACCATTTTAAAGGCCATCTACTGCACATACTGTTTTATAGATGTGATTGCTTTTGAGACTACATTTGGAAATTACATCATGTTTTAGTAACCTGAAGATGGTATTTTTACATGTTCTAACAACACAATAGAGAAACCAGTGACAACCAGTTTCCTGTGGACTGGATTTCCATCAGTACAACAACCAGTGTGATATATTTTTCAAAAAAACAGCTGAAATATCTACACAACATGCTGTTAATTATTTTATGCTTGGAAAACGGGGAGTTTATTGCCAAATATGGAATGTCTTTTGAGGGAATATAAGATGTAAAAGTAAATGTAAAAGTAGATGTAAAATGTAAAATATCAAAGGTTGTCAAGATGTTTTCTGAGTCTATAATACAAACTGGATGACCATATTGCCAACAGGAGATAAGATGGCAAAATCAACTATAATAAATTAATTTGACAGATGCACTAGAGTAAATATTTTAATTTTTTGTTTCCTTTAATTGTTATTTCATTGCTCATTGTTCAAGGAGTGTTAAGAGGAATATTTAAGGGCAGCTCTTGCATCTTTTGCTCACTTCAGCAAATTCACTTAATTTTTCCCAATGCTACGAAACAACCAGCTAAGAAATATTACACAAATATCAGTTTTAAGCATGTGCAGGTGAGTAGCAAAGGTCCCAAGTTTATATTGTGTTTTCCAAATGCATGCATCTTTTGTATTTCAAGCAAATAAAATTAAATTCAGTTAACACTATATATTATATCAGTTAAGAGCATACTACAAGATAATTAATTTTAAAGTTGGGATATATTATTCATAACAAACATAATTATGTTATATATTTTTAATTGTTTATTTAAAATCTAAATTGATCTTTTCTTGAAAATATTTTAGTGGTAAAATCTGCCAACAGATTTGAATTTGAGCAAGGAAGATAAAGAAATCCTTGTGGATGAGACACATAAATACATCTTAAGTCCAAGGCAGGAACAGACACCATGGAGTGAACATAATTTGGAGGACTACTGATGAGCAGAACACAACAACAGGAAACTAAAGCTAGAAGTTCATTTTAGGTCAAGCATCACTGCCCTGTTTTTACAACATTCCAATGCTGATAAAGAGTCCACATCATCCATTCTTTGCAAAGTACAAAGTTATTCAGAGGGGAAATTTGGACCAGAGAATTAAAGGCTGTTAAGTGTGAAGCTTAATAATCACAGCACAAGTCATCAGTGTTTACCAGATATTAATCCTGTGAAGGAAAGAGAATTGTATGATAATTCTTCCTTTTTTTTTTCATTAACTGACAATATATTGGCTAAATTATTTAAGTATTATTGTAACATCAAAACTGAAATCTATTTTTTAAACCTGCTGTTCTCTGATGATTATGGCAACAAATACTCTTGTTCTGCTTTCAATCTGTTGAAGAACACAAAATGTATAATAATAAAAAATTTACTGGATTAGAAATCTAAATTTGTAAATCTACTTATTTAAGCTCCAGGGTCTTTCACATGTATGCTACATAAGATACGGTTCTATCTGTGAAAGACAAAAGTACCGTTTTAAAGGCTGTGCCACATATGCCATTCTGTATTTGAAATCTACAACTTCTAAAAATTAGATCACAAAAAAAATATGCAAAAAGGTATTTGTTATGTATTCTATTAACACATTACAGAAACCTGCAATAACCAGTTTAATGGAAACATGAGTGTAACAACTGTTGCAATGATGCATTTTTCATCACAATCCAACCCCAATTCATACTCAAATGTGTTTTTTCTTAAAATTATAACATGATAGGAATAAAGTGCACTTGTTTTGCTTTCAGTTCCTTTAAAAAACGTAAAATTGACTACAATAGGAAATCCTGCAGATTCTGTCTTGGTTCTGTCACATGTATGGATGAACCTTGATAATTATCAACTGAACTGATTTGAAGAAAAAAAAGCACATTCTCATCTATGTTATCAGAAACCTTTCAAATGTAATAGTGAAATTTCCAAGTGAAACTGAATCACAGGTCACTGACCAAATTCACTGGTTACAAATGGCAGACACACTGTTACATACAATGGATGCATGTAGATGGAATTGCACAGTAGTTTTGTGTGTTTGTGATCTGTGTGTTTTGGATTTTTACATTGCTGTAATAAAAAAAACCATTGAGTCATATTGATATGATGTCTGCAGTGTGGCAGTTTATAGACATGTTGCATTATGTCCCACCCAGTCACATTATCCAGACACAAGACCAACCAGTCCAAACACTAACCTCCTAATACTCAAGGCAGCTGTTAGTATCATTTTTATATGTCTTTGTTATGACTTGGCCAGGGTTTAAACCTACAACCTTGCATCTGAGGTGGACACTCTAACCACTTAGGTCACCAGGGTGGTCACATTTGCTTTAATCTTAGAATTAAACTAGTGATTTACTTAATATTTACTTTCCAAATTTATTCTGTCAGTCAATATGAGTGATAGCTGCACATATCAAAATTGGTAATATTGGGTATTTTAACAGGGTTCATCATAAAGGGTATCAATAGGTGTTTTTATCCAGTATAGGTTTTAGAATCAAAAAGTATCACTGTAGATAAAATTGTGTGTTGTTCTTATTTATAAAAAGTATAAAGTTGACATAAATAATTGCATAGGAGATGTTTTATTTTAATGAATCTATGCAAATGAATTTTCTGTCAATAAGAAACAGAGAAATTAAACTGTTGCTAGGATTTTGGAAAAACAGCCTATGAAATTCTGGGCAGCCAAAACCAAAACTGCTATTTATACTCAACTAGAATTCTGGAGGAAAAAAAACTGGTAATCCTGGGAAACCGGATTATGAAGAAAATATTTATGTTGACACTCACCAGGAATTCAGTAAAATATCCACATGTAATCCTGGGTAGCCATATAGTAAAAAATATGGCTAATGATTATTACCTGGAATCCAGTAAAGCATCCCCCTACAATCCTGGGCAGCTGTATGAGGAAAACAACATGGCAGAGAGCTGTTCGTCTGGTCTTCATCTGTTGATGTACATCCAGGATACAGTATCTGGCACAGGCCACCAAGCTGGCATTAGTGTCACCTGAGTCGCACTGAATCAAAATGAGTAACTCTTCCTCTGGATCTTCATCAATGAAAGACCTGGATCAAAAGAGGAAACAGATAAAATGTAATAACAGACTGATACACTGATTGATTTTATATGTAATGGCCAGCATATAAACTTGCTTATAAATAATGTTTTTTTTTTCAAAACTGAAAATTCAAATGATAAAATACAACATAATTAGATGAATCTAAGGTTTGCAGTAGATATAAAATAGGGAAGATATTTTAAAATTGTTTTCATGCCACCATCACCATCCATATATATGAATATGTGTAATGTAATCTGTTTTTCCACTTAATTTTTTTCCTTATTTAATAACTGTATCAAAATTTTAATGGATTTTAATAAATAGAAGAAAAAAAAAATTACTTATTGCCAATGAAGTGTCAGACAATGTTTACCTTGGGTGTTTACAAGTTGACACTGGTATCTTTGTATTTTTTTTTGTATTTGCTGTAAACACTGTGTGTGATGCAATGAAAGCTTCGAGTTGATTCATATTTGCCTTTTTCACAAAACCAGTCTATTTGCTATATGAAATTACCTAAGTTGTTTGACAACTATAAACCCCAGATATTAGTGATTTTATTTATTTATCAACTGACCAATCTTCAATGAGGCCTTATATATATATATATATATATATATATATATATATATATATGTCTGTGTGTGTGTGTTTGTGTGTATGTGGAGAGAGGGAGGGAGGTTGTGCAATTACTAAATTACTATACGATGAGGTGCCTTTAAACAGCAAATGCTGTTAAAAACTAGATAATTAATCTAAAATAAAATAAAATATGCACTAGGCTTTTAACATGAATACAAACAGGATTTATAGAAAGATAAGTAGTGAAGCAGTGAACTTGTTAAAGACATTGCAGTTGAAATAACATTGTTTTAAATAGTACAAAATCATACAGATGATTATTTCAGATCTGTAGATTTTGACAAAGAAGCTTATTAACTTTATACAGGGTTGTATTGAATTCCAATGTTTGGCTTAAGAAAAAGCGTTCCTATAAAACTCTGAATAAATTGTTAGGGAAGATAATGACTATTTGGATGTGGAGGTGAACCCTCCTGTCTGCTGGGGTGTCCTGGTCACCCCCTGTCCCTGGCTAGTTTCATTACTATTGTAACTTATCAAAGTTTAAATATAAACTGTCATTTGAGATGGGTCTCAGCTCATACACATGTACATATTTTTTTAAAACAAATTTAAAATTACATTTAAGATAATCAGCAGCCAACACATGTAAGGATTTATAGACCAGTAAACCCTTTTTTGAAATAGAGTTCTCTACTGAAATGGAAGCCACTTAAGGGTTTTAAAATGATTTGTTGATGGTGTACCTAAATCTGCATCAAGAATAACTCTAGCTGCTCTTTTTGAAATTTCAGTAATCATTCTTGATTTTCTATATCACTATTATCCCAGATAGAACAACACTATGGGGGTGATTTCAGACATCACAACTGTGTATGCAAATACCCACAATTCAACACATGTGCAACTTGCACTGCCATTTTGATTCAATAACAAACTTTTGTCAATGCCAATCACTATGTATATTCAAGATAAAAATCTGATTTAATTGACAATAAGGATATTTACTTCATCAAAATGATGCATAGTTTATACTTCAAATTAGGTGCCCTTATAGCACGAGAGACAATAAACCTGGAAGTTCTGGAAAGAAAGAATAATGAACTTGAACTGCAATCATGCATATTACTATCAAAAAGAAATGCTGTTATTTTTGACAAACAGAAAAACTTGCAATTTAAAAAAAAATGTTTTGTATGATGTCCCCAAGAATTTCATCTTAAAAGAGTATTTCTAGCACTATCAGTTACGGGTTCAAAATGTCATAGCATGCATATATTATGCTGGAACTTTTTACATACACTTTTTACAAAAAGAAGTGCTTATACCAAAGGCAGTTGAAAAACCAAGTTTAATTAGTATGATCAAATACTGTATTTGTGGTGGCATTGATGGACAAAGGATTTAAGTGAATGAAAGCGAGAACTGTTAAAATATGTTTCATCTTCAGTGTATTAAAATAAAACATATGCCTAATGAAATATGACTTTGTCTAATGTCAAAACCGAGTATTCTTCAAATCCTTTTAGAAATATGAATCTATAAATTACCAATTGGTTTTTTAACTTAAACAATAAGAAAAGGATCGATTTCAGCCCACTAAAATTGAAGATTATTACATATTTCTAATTGTTTGTGTAATTTTTTTATATCTGATTATATGAAGGAATAACAAGGATGGTTGACATTTCATTTTTTTATTTGAAGAAAAAAGGGGAAAGTCAAGCATTTGATCTCGTGTAGTTGACATGTATAAAGAAATGTGATGTATTAGGATATCCTTAAGAACAACATGAGACATACATTATTAATTATGTGGGAAGAATAATACAGTTAGGTTTGCATGTCTAGGGAATCAAAATGGCAGATATGGAAATACACACATTTTGTGACGCCAGGTGAAAACAGATTCTTGGTGTGGCATAATCTATACATTGTAGTACATCTTTCTCTGTTCTTGTGGGAGATTTTATTCAGTTCAAGAGATAAATCAGTGAATTTCCTTTTTAATGACCTTATCAACTTGCATTTTCAAAGAACAATACATTGTCTATCATGATGCCAAATAGTTTTTCATTTTCAGACATTTGTATATCCATTCCTTTTAGCATTACATGGAAGTCATCTTTCTCAGTTTTTATTCTTGCTCAACTCATTATTATGATCATCTTGGCTTTTGATTTGGCTGCAATTATCTTCATACAATTATGCTCACAACAGTTGTTTGATTTAACCTAATCCTGATTTAATTTAGTACTATTAGCTCATGGCCAGTTGATCCAATGTTATATAATATCCTGTCATATGTGAACATGTTGGTTGTGCATATCTCATTGTAGTATGGTAAATCATTGATGTACAGCAGAAAGAGAAATGGTGAGTCCAAGAACTGATCTTTGTGGAACATATAACTTGATCAGCGGTTTTTAATCTGAAAATTTACTTAAAATAAAATTTTGTTGAGGTTAACTTGATATATGCCATGTTTTTCCAGAAGGATTTTGTTATTAACAAGGTCTACAGCCTTTGTAAGGCCAAGAAGTACTGTACCTACCATATTATCCTGGTCTAATATTGTTAAACAATCATTCACCATTCTAGTTTGTACAGACTGGCATGACTGGCCTTCATACAAGCCTGATTGTTGTCAATGTAGTAAAATAATATTCCAGGTATCTTATAAATTCATTACATACATGCTTTTTTAATACTTTTGAAAGTGGTTATAAAACTCATATAGGTCTTTAGTTATTCCTATCAGAAAGATCTCCCTTCACATATATTGTAGTTAGTTTGCTTGTTTTAGTATGATTGGAGATATACAAAGGTAAATGTTCAATCCCTTGAGATGAGAGTTCTAATAATTTTGCACTTGTATTATCCAGACCTGTAGTTGTTCTGATGCCAAGCTTATCTAATTCGTTTAAAATGAATTCAAGACTTATTTTGGGTATTATGAAGCACTACTCTTTGCCATGTTTTGAGGAAATATTCTCATTTAATTCATCCCTTGTTATATTTATATTCACAAAGCAACTATATCAATAAGTTATTTCTGAATATCTGCATTTCCATTATTAATGCAGATACAAAGTAGGTTGTTGCTAGATTTGCCTTTTAAGTCACTGAAGATTTTCTAGGGTAACTTTTCATAATACTGTTATTTTAGTGAAATAGTAAGTTTTCCTTACACTGATTTGACTATCTTTCTCCATAAACTGTATCTTTTATTACATTTATATCCCATATCCCAACAGCATTCAGAATACTATATGAAACATGTAATCCAACTGGGTTAATTTTGTTGGTTGACTCTTGAAATTAATAGAAGCCTAATTGTTCTGGGTGTCAGTCAACATATTTATCTAAATGTCAGTGTTGGTCATTGGAAGATTAAAGTATTGACCAAGGGATATTTTTCAACTCTTTAAAGAATATTTGTGAACTGAATCTTTTCATTATTAGATAGTTTATATATTTGTGATAATAAGTTTTGCATTGTTGGCCTTATTTTTGGGTACATCATCTGAGATAATGATCACTTATGGAATACTGGGGAACTGCAACTGCTATAATATTCTCAGCAATGTTAGCGTGGATGTAATCAATTAGCATTTCAGATACCTCTGTAACAGTGGGTACATAAAATAGCTCTTGACAATTCAGTGAATTCATGTTTTTAATCTGGCTCTGATTGGTGTCATAAAGCAAACTATAATTGAAGTTAACTATTAAACAGGCTTCTTTGTTTTCTACATACAAAGTGTGAAGCCGATTTTGAAATATATTATACAAAGCATTGACAGTGTTTGGTGATTTATATACACAACCTAATACAAATGGTTTTAAGACATTATATCTCATTTCAAGCCAAATTATTTCCATAACAATTTACTCATGACCATATCATCATTTAAAAGGAATGCCTTCCCTAATGTAAACAAAAAAAATCTGCAATCCATTTAGAAAAGTCTGCCTTTTCTTTGAAAATTGTAATTATGAATTTAAGTTCATCATCATGAAAAAGTTCATGTAAGAAGGTTTCACTGAATGCTAAAATATCAATTATTGAATTATTTCCTGAAAGAAATAATTTGATTTCATCTAGTTTTGGAAAAAAAATAATAGATATTCTGATGGTGAAAATTGAGACCTTTCTGCTTAAACCACTGATCTTACAACAAGTTCTTATAATAATAATAATAATAATAATAATAATAATAATAATAATAATAATAATAATAATAATAATAATAATAATAATAATAATAATAATAAAAATAATAATAATAATAATAATAATAATAATAATAATAATAATAAAAATAATAATGCTTTATTTATAGAGGGTGATTCATTTTCATGTACAGCATATAGGATAATCATAACTTATGGAATATTGGGAAACTACAACTTCCATATAATATTGTCAGCATTGTTAGTATAGATGTGATCAATTAGTGTTTCAGATACCTTAGTTACTCTGGATGGTATAGTGTTTGAGATACCTGATGATGATGAGAAGCTGTTATCCTAATGAGTACATGAACTAGCTATTGATAATTCAGGGAAATTATGGTTTTAATCCAGCTTTGATTGGCATCATAAAGCATATTTTACCTGAAGTGACCTACTATACAGACATCTTTGTTTTCTATATACAAAGTTTAAAGCTTTTTTTGAAATATAGTTATGTATATTTAATTAGCATTTTGTTAAATGTTTTAAATATTTATTATATGCTATGAATAACTGTATTTGGGGCTTGACCTTGTCCAAATTCAAGCTCACGGTGTTCCCAACTAGAGACACTGAGGTTGTTTTTATTCAGATCATTATCAATAGTGCTAAACATATTTATTTATGTCGGGTCTAAGACAGTGGAATTCACCATAAAAATACATAGACTACCTGATATTTACCTTATTCCTATTAATAGTTTTAGTAAATATTTGTTCTAGAAATGAACCTTTGTCCTACATCCTTGCTCTTCTTTTGTATCATAGTTTTTATATATAAAATCTTGTTTATTTGAGAAATTATTCATTCCTGTGATAATGTCTGAAGCAGAAAACAGTCTTATCATTGTGTTCATTATTTCATTTGGGTAGAAATTATTTATTCACATTATTTATTCACTAGAAATACAAAGTGCTTTTAAATAATATTCTTGGACAAAAACATTAATTTTGAATTAAAGTGAATTTAGACAACTTGGATTATATTACTGTGATTAAATGGAAAACCCAGTACATCATCACACTTCAGGCTACTTGTACATTAGAACTTTCAAGACAATGGGCACATTAACACCTTCAGTGCTGGATCTTAATTCGAACACTACACGAATTTAATTAAAACTTTATTGATTAAGATTGGTGATAAAACTTTTTGGACTATTTTGAAATTCAATTTACATTATGGTACGTTCTTTATAAATTTTCACTTTGTATTCTAGGGAAATAAATTATTTTTTGAATTGCATAAGCTTGTTGGTTTTTGCTCTTTTCTATTACTTTAAGACCATAGAGTTGTAATAATAGAGTATACTAAGCATTGTTAGTGTTTAGTGGTTTATATACAATGTCTAATAATAATTGGACTAGCCAAATTATTTCCATACCAATGGCTTTTGAAAAGAATTCCATCCTTAACACAAACAAGAAATGCATCACCATTTTGGAAAAGTCTGTCTTTTCTTGAAAACTGTAGTTAGGAATTTTACATTCTTCATCATGAAAAGTTCATGTTAGAAGGTTTCACTGAATGCATAAATATTTGTTTAAGCCATTGATTTTGAGACAATTCCAAGTTTGATAGTTGTCAATGTACGAGTACATATCTGTACTATCAAATTTTTTTGCAGTATTTTTTTTTATTAAATAGATTCAAAAAGTTAACCATTATGGATTTCCATAAATTTTATTAAAGACTAAATGTAAATTATCAATATGTTTGTAACTTATTCAACTAAATTATAATTTATCTATTACAAACCAGTTTGGTCCTTGATTATCTATCTACCTATTCAGCCAGTTATCAACCCATCTACTCTCATAAGATGACACCACAACCATCAATGACATAGTAGGGAAAAAAGCAGGATGGAAGGAACACTTTAGCCAACTCTTCAACTCCCCATCGAAAGAACAACACTGCAACAAATCCATCAGTGACCAGTCTGAAAAGAGCTGGACTTACCCCCATCTGAGGAGGAGGTGCATAAGGCCATTAAACAGATGAACTGTGGCAGAGTACCAGGTAAAGAGTGAATCTCTGCAACAGGATTCAAGGCTCTTGGCACAAAAGTATTTGCAGCTTTCCATGACATCATCACCAACATATGGGATGAGAAGGAGATACCTGCAGATCTATGAGACACTACCATCATCTCATTGTACAAGAATAAATGGCTACAGTGGACATCAACAACTGTAGAGGAATGTCTCTGTTCTCCATTATAGGGAAGATTCTTGCTCACACCATCCTGAACAAACTTATTGCAATCATCTCAGATGAACTGTTACCTGAATCTCAATGTGGATTCTGTCCAGGCTGCAGCACAGTTAACATAATCTTCACTTTGAGGCAAATGCAGGAAAAATACAAACTACCTCTCACAGTTCTGTTTGCAGATGACTATGCACTTATGGCATACAAGAACAACAACCTACAAACCATTGTGAATAAGGTTCCTGAGGCATCTAAGTTGCATGATCTGACAACAAACCTGGATAAAACATAGATACTCCTTCAGCCAGCTACCTGCATGAAACCAACCACAACCCAACATCAAGAATGAGGTAAGACAGTTGAAGAACATGGAGAGCTTTACATACCTGGGAAGCACAATGTCTTCACATAGGTCTCTGAACAACAAAATCAAAGCCATGATCTGGAAAGTAAGCTAAGACCTACAAAGACTTTGTGTCAACAGTCCAAAAGCGAAATGAAATTAGATGCACAAGATCAAGGTCTACAAAACTGTCAGTCGCCCCCCCTGTTCTATGATTCTGATGCCAAGACCATATACTTCAGGCATATGAAGCAGCTTGAGCAGTTCCATTTGCACTCACTACAGTCAATCATGTACATTTGATGGCAAAACATGGTGTCCAACTTAGAAGTTTTCAGTGTTTCTAGCATTGAGGTACTGCTGCTGAAAGCTCAGTTCGGATGGTCTGGCCACATTATTTGGATGAAGAAGGCCAGAATACAGAGGCAGCTCTTCTATGGTGAGCTCAAACAGGTAAAGTGGAAGCAAGGGTGCCCAGGAAAAGATACAAGGATACAAGGACAACTTTAAGTATAACCTGAAAATGGTACGGAATTCAGTCATTGTGAGCTTGAAGAATCGGCCATGGACCAGTCTACCTGGTGCATGCTCATCACAAAGGTTGTTGAAGTAGTGAAGGATGATAGTCTTTAAAGCCTCATAGTGTAGATAATGACATAAAAGTAAAACATAAAAAACAATACTGAAACTTGAGAATAGTGAACATGGACCTTTTGTACCAAGTTTCCTGAAGATACCATGAAAGCCTGAGAGGTACTTTCTGGAAAGTATGGTTAATAACTAGATGGAACAAAACTGGTCAAAAACCTAACAACAAAATTAATGAAACTAATGAATTATTAACAGTATACTTTTATTATGTTACGGGGCAATACCTTGATTCTTTAGAAACATTGATAACAATCCTTAGAATCTAACTCAAATAAATCTATACAACTACCTTAATTTCCTACTGAATTGCTGTTCAGTAACAAATGACTGGAGGGTTTCAATCAGAAGTCTGCATTCTGCTATCTCAGTTGCCCTGCTGATGTCTTTTTTGTACGATTGTGATAGGAGCCTGGAGTGTGTTGTCACCTTTAATACAAAATATACAACACATTAAAAAGGAGACGATAATTGGTTTCTGTTTGAAAATGGTAAGAGTAGTGTTGTACAGCAATTGGTCAGGCAAGAATAGCAGTATAGCAAGTAATTAAAGCAGAAGAAGACACTACTGATGATATATAACACTGATGTTGAAAACTAAACCTTGATCAGGTCTCATAAATATAAAGCTTCAAACAAAATATGGGTCAAACAGTCTCCACTAAACAATGATATATAAAGCTGATAATAATATTGTGCTTATGTTATTGTGCTTATGTTTTATATCATTATTTTACTGCACATAAGACTTTTCTTCAAATTCAATAATAAAATGAATAATTGTGTAAACAACTACTACTGGTCCAGGTCACAACTTTGATAAATAATGATGATGCAAACTCAGTGCTGAAAAATCATACCAAGCCAAGGTGTTATCAACATTAAGTTGCATATCCTTTAACTGAAATCCAATAAGAAGTAGAAATGCTCCTACAACTTTCTGGCAGGGCTTCAAACAAAAAATGGATGAAAAACAAAGGTTTCAAGATGTGTATTCATTCCAGGTCTCATAAATATAATTATGCTTGAAACATTTAGATGAAATGAATATTCCTTAATGAAAATATGCTGTCAAAAGCAAAATTTCAATTCCCTGCATTTTGAAATAAGGCATATTAAATACCAATTCAGTGTTCACAATACATTGTGATATTGGACATCAGATTGAAACATTTTCATTCATCAAAATGTACATATATTCTTTAATGACAACATAATTGTCAAAATTAGCAGAATAGTAACCATGTTGTCCATGCTGTATATCTGATTGGCAAATTTACATTTAGGGCAAGCTAGATATCATGTTTCTTTCAAGATAATTCCATCTCAATAAAACACTCCCTTGATAACTCGTGAACCTGCTTATTACATGGTGTCAGGCATGGACCCCATTTTTTAATCCAGAAAATACCCCCAAAACTGATCCATATTTATTGAAATTAAAGAAAATCATGATCAAAATTAGTAATGGAAACTCTGATATATCGCTCGTTTTATAGTCAAAAACGGTAGATAGAACAAAATATTTTAAGTCAAAAGATTATTTTACATTTTCTTTTCAAGCACTAGTGGAGGCAGTACTTTAACAAATACACATTAAATAATTTGTAATCAATTGAAATTTATGTTCTAGTTCTATCTTTTGGTTCCTTTTAAATGTATTCATCATATACGCAATGTGTCCTCTTGTAATTAAATGTAAAATGTGTCAATCTACCACAACAACTATGTCCATAAGCATTTCTCTGATAACCTAATTAGGAGCCAACCATGTTTTGATAACTGACCTGCAGAACTATTTCTTGCTTTGTTGCACTGAATTAAAAGCTGGCCTCTTTTGTATTATAGTGTTAAATATGTCTTTTGACTCAAATAAAGAAGCTGGGATAAAAGAAAAATTAAAGGCACCAAAATCCTACAAACTTAAAATCTTGCAGCCCCAGTTGTATGTCAGAAGAACTTCATTTGATCAAGCACTGTTATAAATATTATTGTGTATGTAACTGTAATCAAAGATAACCAAGTAAAATGAATACTTTGTAAAATAAAAAGCTTGGTTTCACAAATATATACCATTGTGGGCAAGCAAGTTTCAGAGAATTCTTGAACTGACACTTAGAGATATCCTCAGGGATGATAAGAAGTTTCATTATTACTTCCAATGAAATCATGACATCAATACTGTACTAACAAAAAAAAGAGATTCAACGTAGATGATCGTCTCACAAAACAGATTATTTTTGAAGAAAAGGTATCTTGTTTGTTGGTGTATTGACCAACTTTTTTTACTCCTGATTTGGCAGGATGCCACTAAATACCACTCCAGGAACTAGACTCATCAAGAACACAAAAAGCAGTGACATAATACACAGATGTTTTTGTGTACACATGATGGTTGTTGAAACCAGTGGAACGATCTTTCACATGTTGGACATTTTGAAAATAAATGTATTTTAAATAGAATAATGTACAACTTTATTGGAAAAATAACATCATTAAACAATATCAACGTGATTTGAGCATTCAGTCATTAAATGCTCCAGTTTCTAACCCTACCCCCACTCTGTTGTTTTGTCAAGATCTCTCCTACGAAAACAAATTCATGACTTCATGAACAATCATGAATGTTCATGAACATACTTGAAATGTTCATGATCAGTTCATCATTTGAGTTCATGAACAAATAGCCATGAATGTCCATCACCTAAGTTCATAAACACTTCAAGAAATTTGATGAATCATGTACTTTAGTTCATGAACACAATCATGAACTTTTATGAACTAGTATGATATCTTTGAAGTTTCTGAAATGTCATGAATTTGCTTCATGAACAATTCAAGTCCTTTGATGCACCATTAAGATATTTCTTAAAAATGTATATGAAATTTCTATATCATTATATTCATAAAATGTTTATGAAAATTAATCATACAAACTTCTCACAATATTAGTGAAATATAAATAAAGGTGAATATTTTTTTGAATTAAATGATACTGTATAAATGTTCAGAGATCTTTTATTCAATACTTGTGTACTTAACTTAGTAGTTCTGGATTAATATGGAAAAATATTATTCTGGCCATCATGAACAAAATTGACTTGCTATAAAAGCTTTCAATGACTTTGTTCTAACGTTTTTGTCCATTACTGTCATAAACTGCATATTTTATTGACTTTGTAACTGGTTGCCAAGTTGCAGTAAAAACCAAAATATGTAAACAACGATTATTCTGATTAGATGACTGTGAAAGAAGACGTTATATGATTGGGTAAAATATGCACGATTTCAGCGGCTGAGCATAAATGAAAGAGCATGCAAAGGTTTTTGCAACAAGAAACAATATCGAACAAAAATCGTGGACTCCCGTGGAATTAACAGATGAGAATATTTTCAATACCATTTCTTTTAAGTACGTAGAAGTGCAGAGAAAGAATTATGAAGAATATTAAGGAATTGACTTGATGAGAGCAAAATTAGGTGGAAAAGCTTACACAGCGGGATCATCATAATTACGGTGAGTGTATCTTTTTCTTCGTCATTCATTATTTTTCAATGGGAATTATATGTATAATTTATTGGTTTTTATGTCATCATATAGTTTTAACCAAACTAATATATCTGGTTTTTGTCAGAACCAATTTAAACTTTCTTCGAATTTTTGAAAATCACAAAACATTATACCCCACCCCCTTTTTCGATCTTGATACCATATGCACATCGGCGATATGAATTTATATGTTCGGTATCGTTTTATGTTTCATGACATCACTATATATATCATCTGATGTAATTTGGTAAATTAAAACAAAAACAAAATACTAGTTAATGTGTCAAACTGTACATAATACATGTGCAACAAATGTGATCAATCCTGAAGCAGCTGTATGCAACATCCGGCGTCAGAACAGATACATTTTTATAAAAACATTTGACTCCTGTGACTTATAATACATATGGCAAGTCAGCTTAAGTTAAAATACAACTAGTGAAAAAATTTCTCCAATAATGTAACTGCGCAGTAAGTTGTGCATCAATTTTAAGGGATTAAATAATTTTGAGTTGCATTGGTAAAGTTGGGTACAGAAATAATGTGCTAAAAGCTGAAGACAATGTTGATCATAGGTTTTCTGTAATTAACTTTATCTTTCTTTCAGATCAGACAGCAGAAAAGGAAACTTATTAGAGGATGAAGTTTATAAGATAAGGAGGAAAATTTGACAACTGGAGGATCTTACAGCCAAGATGGAATAGACATTAAAAAGTGACTGCTGCAGCAATGTTAAAGATCCATACAGTAATCAAATGAACAGCTTAAGTTGTAGATGGAGACATTCAGTAGTGACAATAGGTGGAATTTCATTAAATTAAAATTAGGCCCTGATTGTCTTTACAAAAAAGAGTTATCTGACAGGTCAGTTTAGGGGTGGGTATCCAGGTCTTCAGGAGAAACATCAGTGGAATTAGCTCCATGAAAATCACAGATAAATATGCTTCAGCAGTTGATTGAACACAACTGTCCCATTATCTCTTGAACAATTTTCAAAGAAAAATTACAAAACATACAGAAAGTGTTGCTAAGAATAAAAAAGGAATATCACTTAATGTCAGTTTACATGTTCTTTGATGCATATTAGAAATTTATCTGAAATTAAGTAGTTTTTTAAAATAATCTATTGCATTTTATACTCTTTTAAACCACCCACATCTAAGGTTATTTTATGATTCAGGATGAAATAGGTGTTTGTGAGTTTGTCACATAATCAAATATTTTTAGGAAATGTTCATGAAGTTATGAAAAATGAGGAACATTGTTCATCATAGTTCATGAATATGTTCATTAACTGTGATGAATGATGAACCAGTTAGTGAACTTTTATGAACTGTTCATGAATTCAGTTCATGAAGATTTCATGACCATTCAAGAACAGTTTGTAAAGTAATGGTTCATGAACATTCATGAATTTATTTAATTTATTCATGATTCAGAATTGACCATTTTCAGTTCATGCACATTCATGAATGGTTCATGAACCTTTTGATGAACTTTCAGGGATGGTTCATGAACAGGTTTATGAATCATTCAAGAACGGTTTATGCCAGTTCATGAATTATTCATGCTCATTTCATAGGGGCTAAGCTAATTTTTTAAACTTATGGAGATCCCTCAACAACTCATGCCCTCATTTATAGTGCAGTCTATGTTTGTGGACCCTGTTGTGCACGAATAACTGAGGGAGAGGTTTATTACCATCCATTTAGCAGGTGCAACAATAACAAGCTGTTAAAAATGGTGCCCATGTTGGCTGTAAGATCAGCATTCATTTTACCATTTAAATATCATAAAATCTTGCATGTCAATATCACAATCTATAAAAGAAGACTGATGACATAAGGTTTTAAAAATGGCTATTGTAGCAGCCATGCCAGATGTCAGATTTACATCTTTTTCATTCAGCACCAACTAAATATCATAAAATGTGTTTTAGAAATAATTCCATGTTGATATAACTATCTACTCTGGTGGTGTAGTGATAAACAAGCATTTCTAGATGGTTTCCATGGTGGCAATGTTGGAAGATCAGCATCATCTTGAATTAGAGCCATCTACATATCATAAGAAGTCTTTAAGGAAAAATAACCCATGTCAAATACAACCATTCATTTAGTAAGAGTAGTGACATTTTCAAGATTGCCATCATGAGGCTGAATTTCAGGTCAGTACCATGACATTTTTTAATGCCATGTGCAAGTCATGAAGTTTTTTAATAGCAAGTCCAAGATTGATAAAGCATTTGTTCAAGAGGGTTAGCAATAGCAACATATTCAAGATGGCCACTATCAGATTAGCACTATTTTCATTGAGGACCAAAAGAAGTCTACTTTAATAGTCTCAGCCATTCAGAATGTGTAACAGTCACAAAATGTTTTTAAGATGATCACCATTGTGTGGAATGGCTGTCACAGAGGCACCTTTTTTTGAGAACTAGACATCAAGATTCAGCTGTATGTCAAGTGGCTTAGAGTAGTGACAATAAACAAATTTTTAAAGGACCATAACATAAGCTCTTCCAATTGTTAACAAACAGAAATAAAAATATAAATTCTCAATAAAACATGCAGTTATAAGGATATTCTGCAATACTAACCTGTGCAAAGCAATCTTTGTTCTTCATTCTGGCTAAGCCAAGTTTATGCTGCAAATACTGTGCAAGATTATCATGTGTTTGCTCCTCCCAATATGTCTTCCTGAGGGTTTCCACTTCATTGTGAGGCAGATAACATTTCCCAAGTCTGACCACAGCCTCAGGGGTAGCACTCCACAGCAGCAGTTTCTTGGACTCCTCTAAAACCTGTACAATACATTATGCATATGTAATCTTTTATACTCCAAATTACTATTAAGTATCACTGGCATTAGGAGTTCCATGTTGGCCTGAGATAGCTGTTCTGGTTGACATGTACCTGAAAGCCCAATGTAATAGCAGATGGGCAAGTAATATGGTTTTGCATGTTTTCAGACATTTCATCTATGCAAAAACTATATTTGATAACAGATAACAGTGTGGCACCATAGCTTCAATCCTGTGAGGCCTGGTGTTATAATGCTTTTATAAAATGTAGTCAACTTTTATTAACCAGATTTTGCAAAGAAACCATACAAAGGATTCTATTTTAGTAATGATAACCGTTTAGAATAGTAGATCAGGATCATTTTTGCAAATTCAAATACATTCATACTGGGATGCTTTCTTTGAAAGTTGGTCAAGTTATGTTCAGCAATTCTGAGAATATTTTATTCAAATATTTCTATATGGTTAGCAATGGCCACCATATCTGATGGCAGATCAGCATCACTGGTACAAAATTAAAATGCTCTCATAGCAAAGTGGTTTTCAAATTGGTCAAATTCTGTTTAGCAATATGTGTGTGTGTGTGAGTTTTGGAGTTTAACATAGCTTTAACAATTTTTCAGTCATATTGCTATGATGTCTGCAGAGTAGCAGTTGATAATGATGTCCAGCAGACATGTAGCATCATATCCTACCCAGTCACATTATCCTGACACAAGGCCAAAAAGTCCTAACAATAACCTCTTCATGCTGATCAACTAGCAAGGCAGCTGTTAGTACTATTTTTTATAGTGATATTTGTAGAATCATTATTGGATTTTCTATTATTAGTAACAGTGGACAATTTTTATGGTGGATCAGCATTATTTTCAGCATATCTAAAAAGCCTTTATGTAAGAATGCTTCATGTCAAATTTGATCAAAGTCTGTTTAACCCTTGATGAGAAATTTATTTAAGTTTTGTTTTTCTATTTTAATCATGGGAGGTCATATATGACAATAAATTGGAATTCATTTGCAAATGTTAGTCCCATAAAGGGACTAATGCTATACTGGCAGAAAAGAATTTCCAAGAATCAAAGAAAAGTCTGTGGTTTGTTTCAAATGCTGAAAACACTGAAACCATATCTAATATTCTTGGGAAAATCCAACTTGTCAAATCTGGCAACAGAAATGTGCTCTTATATTTTGTTAATATGTTCACTATATAATGCAAGTTCAGGAAACAATTCTTTCTCAAACATTTTTGTCTCAAAATATAAGCACGTGCTAAATTTATTTAAATCTGTAAGTTACGGTGTTTTGGAAAGAATTGTTGAATCACAATCCAGAATCAAACAGGAAATCGCAAGCCAAAAAAACAGTGTCATGGATAATTCAAATAATAGATGTACAGAATCTTAAAAGTGCAAGAATCAACACTATCATGGAAAGAAAAATGAATTCAGACCCAGATAAACACAACCAAATTATTGTTTTAGTAGCTGGGGGTTATCCAAGTGATGGACAAACACTAGATCAAATTAGACAAAAGTTCTGAAACTATACTCCCATATGCTGCATGGTAATGCAGCCCTGATACATGTAAAATCAGTGTTTAATTTACCTTCTCATGTGGACACCAGGTCAAAACTGATTATTGATCTGATAACTGACTTGACTGAAGATTTCAACCTATAGTAAATTCCACAATACACACCCTTCTATCTTAAGAACCAAGGCATTGTAAACTTGAAGTTTTATCAGAGACAAAATTCATTCAAGTAGAAAAGGAACCTCACAACTACTTTGGAATATTAATATGTAGGACTCCATTTTCAGACTCTATAATAAAGAATAGTATTATTACTATGGTGAGACTGGTCATTGACCCTTGATCCTTAATTGTCCTTTTGCTTGTTAACATACATACAATTAAACTAAATAAAAACTGGTGTTAACATGGGTCTCTTCAATGTACAATGTGTTAACAGGGAAAAAGTGGACCAGAATAAGTTCACAGTCTTCCATGGCGAATAATATATTAGTTTTAGGACTCACTAAAAATTAAATTAAATGCTAACCACAATGATAATCTATTTCATTGTCAAAGCTACAAGCAGTGCAAGGTCTTGTTGTCTACATTAAAGATGAAATTGCAGAAAGGCAAGTGACTTGGAGCACAATAAATTGAGAGAATTCATGCAGAAATTGTTCAAAATAATGCAATATTATACCTGGTTGGTATCATATATAATGCCACTTCCTCCAGAATAATTTGGAATAATAATTTTGATAAACAAATAGAAAATGTTCTTGCACATAATAAGGAAACACATAATAAATTATCAAAATAAAGTCTGACCCAGTACTTACATGAAGAACATGAGGTTGGAAGTTAATGAATCATAAGGCCTTGTCCAGTTGGAAAATGAACCCACAAAATTAACAGAAACATCAAACATTGACAACAATTACATATATGCCAATCCTGAGAATGTGTTAAATATTTTTTGCTAATATAATTGGCAAAAAAGCATAATCTGAGCATAAAATGTACAATCTATACATTACTGCTACAAACATCAGTACCTCTACTTTGTTGAAACTACAACATAGAAGCTAAGATATTACATGACATAATTGCAGTACATTTTATGAAAAATGTAAATTTTTTTTACTACTGGATCTGCAGGTTAAAATACTGATTGATGATGTAGATGAAACTTTGCATGGATATAGTCTCTAAATGTGCACCACTGAAAATACATTGGGTAGTGTTTGAATTCCAACCTAGTTTGCTTATATATATCTTGTGTGCTCAACTTTTGTTCATGATTCCAGATTGTACTTCAAGATAATGTGCAGATTGTACTTCAAGAGAATGGTCATTTGTAATCAACAATTTTTATTTGAGTTCAAGGCCTAACCTTGTTCATTAACTTAATATGTTCTGAAAGTGAACATGTTGACAATCTGATGGAGTTTTCCATTAGAAATGACCTACATCTAGGGAATTCTAGGGCATTCTGTTGCATCATAGTTCAGGTGACAGTCTGTATATAAATAGAGGTTTTGTAAACAAAGTCTATCAGTCTTTGGTAATCTATGATCAATTTGTATTTGTGTTCAGATATAATTCTATTGGAATTATTTAATCATTCTTTCAAATTACTGTAGTGCTCACTGACTGGATTAATATATTATTTGGGTTTTTTGTGAAATCATTCAAAGATATTATGGACTGTATCAATGGTGTATCAGGATGTTCAAGATTCTTTGTACATCAGGACATTCAAGATCACATGAATTTATTCTGAACCTTCTATATTTTTGGACTTGTGATAGAACATTTATGATTTTCTGACATTTAATTCACACTCTTATGTCTTTTAAACTTTCATTCTGTATTCTAGGGAAATAAATTACAAGCTGAATTTATTTTTTGGTTTCGCTTTTTTTTGTCACACAGTTTAAGACCATAGATTCCTAACACAGCTGATATCTCAGATGCCATGAAAATACAAGAAAAATTTAAAGTGGGGGCCCTGAGTGACCGAGTGGTCTAAAGCACTCTCCATTATGGATCACTGCCATCTCACCTCTGTCTGCATGGGTTCGAGTCTAAGATTCGGCGAATGTGGATATGTGAGAAAGCTTGCCAGTAGCTTCTCGTAGGTCAGTGGTTATTTCCTCAGATTTACTGGTTTCTTTCTCCACCATTAATACTGGCCACCATGTATAGCCTATTGTGAGTTGAAAAATGGCGTTAAACCCCACAACAACTACAACAACAACCAATTTAAGTGATTGCACACAATACAAAGTTTGGAGAAATAAACAGGAATAAGCAACCTAAAGAGACTTTTTATCAATCAATACTTGAAAACAAAAAGAACTTAATTCTATCAGGAAAGATTTCAATGAACTCGATTGGGGAACACACTAAAATCAGACCAATAACATTCACTCATTTCTAGTAAATGACACCCTTATCATTGATGACACTGATATTGCATTTGATCATTTTGCCTGAAAGAAAAAAAATTTACATTCTGCTCGAAACATTACTATTAGACTACCAAAATAATCAATATTTCATTGCTCTTGATTACATGTATAAAGAAAATTCAAGTTTAAAGCAACTTTGCTGCTGATCAAGAACTAGCCAAAATCTTTAATGAAGATGATGTCAACAGAGTCAATGAAGCACAATAGTTTTTGTTTGTTTCTTTAACACACATCTCTAAATTTATCCAAGTTCTGATGAATTTTGCTCATACCACTTTACATTCTTTACCTATGCAAATCAGCCTAATGGTCCATCCCTCAACCATACTCAAAGAATTAGGAACACAAATCATACTAGCTACTGTCAATTATTTCATCAATCTGATGAATGGAGGTTGCTTATTTCTTACCACTTTTATTATCTAATCACCTCCGTGACAATTAACTGCATTAACTGCATATTATTCCATGAGCATTATTAGTTAAGCACACAAACCATAACTATTTACTGTTTACACAGCCTCAATTTTATGAGCATGTGTGTCTCTCTTTTAATTGAATTATATTTTTTTATTAATTGTCATTACTGCTTGGTTTATATTTTAGGGGAGTAGGACATTTTCATGAAAAGCAATCATTAAAAATTTAATTTTTGTATGGTCTAAAATAATGTTTTGATGTAAATTTAACTGCACCCAGAAAGAGTGGTGTGGAATATAGAAACCCAACATGATATTGTAACTGCTTCTTTAAACATCTGTGATGTATGTAAGACAACTTAATGTTTACCTCAAATAATTATGTTTTCAGCATCTACAACTGATATTACTCACTGAAATTCTGTGGTCATAGTGCATGTGTATAAACACATACAGTGCTCATTCATTCATATAGGAGATGGATATTTTTATGTCTTTGTTCTTTTATTTACCTTTAAATGTTGTCTTTCCTTGTTATCCAAATCCTCCCAAACAAATAGGATTATGGCTGAGTAGGTGTCAGTATGGCAACCAATGAAAACATCATTAACTGATCTTTGTCTTTGACCTCTACAATGGCTGCAAAATATTTATTTCTTTTCAATATCTCATTAAAGGTTTGGTGGTTTGTTTCAAGTACACTATCTAGAATGACATTCCATAGAGGACACAGTATAAAGGTCGTACATGTATCAGGTTAAAGTTTTTGTAAGAAAACAAAATTCATATATGAACATCTACCATGCATATAATAATAATAATAATAATAATAATAATAATAATAATAATAATAATAATAATAATAATAATAATAATAATGACTATAACATCCTTATTTAAAGAGTTTAACTCAATTAGTTAAATACAACTAATCTCCCAGGAGGACCTCTACTACAAAATAAAAATAACACACACACACACATATATATATACAAATATAACATTTTCTCTCTCATGAAAATAACTATCTACAGGTAAGTGATGCACAAAAACATCATACAAATATAATGAAAGTAGGAAGTTTTAACTTGTTTCAGTTCTAAAATAAATTCATTTTCAAATTGTCTTTTATCATCTTCATGCATACATAACAGTTAATGATCATTTCTGCTTATATAAACCTGTAGGCTATTCTGCAAAATTGTGGCATGTACCATATTTACCATATATATTTAGACATGTTAAATAATTCATTTTTTTTCTGTCCGTGATCTTATTTTGTTCTATGACTTAAGAATAAATTTCTGTTGAATTTGTACCTTCTTCCCAAACTGCACATTGCAATAAAATAGATAAACAAAACACTTATTTATAATAAAATGAAAGAAATTTACTTTGTATTGTTATCATTTATTCTTCTTTTTCTCGTTATGAGCTTTAAAGAACAAAATATATCCACGAACTCTGTATATGTAGCATAGGCATCCATACATGTCAGATAACACATGACTCATTATTCATTGATGTGAACATAGCGAAAGAAATCATGTTTGGTTGTACTCAAAGGTTTGAATATGTTTTCCAACTGAAACCTGAATCAAAAAAAAAATTGTAAATAAGAGGGAAATATTCAACTGATTGCTTGATGGCATCTGCCATTCATGCATATCATGGTGTTAGAAGCAAAATAACCAATACTGTATTATATACAGGTCAACTACATGAAATTTTCTTGCAAATAAAAATGATTATTTGAAAATATATTCACTTTAGTGCAAATGACAATTTTTCACTAGCATGGGTTACAAAAAGTATTATTTAATCAAGTTATTGCTGTGAACAATTTTTAAAGTGACACAATGAAGTGATTTATGCACAGACATTGATGACCCAGCATTATCCAGAAGATTTGTTGAAAATAAAATCATTTTGATGAATTCATGAAGGCCAGAAGATAAGATGATTTCATTGACAATATCATCATTAACATGGATGAAATTCCAGTGTACTTCGATTTTATTCCTGGATGGACTGTCGATCAGATGGGGGTTCAAAATGAGAATTTAGCATGACAGGTGCAGAATTTTTTAAAAAATTTTGACTAGTCTCCTTGCAGTTTCTGCATCAGGATATATGTTGTCTTCAACAAAAAATTTTTGTGGCATGATAAAACTAAAAAAAGTATTTATACACTGAAAGTGTTGGGTTGATAAAATGATGATGCATGGGATTAAAGAGTTTTATCTCAAGTGCAGAGTTTTCTATTTTTTACAATAAAAGCTTTCAGCTGGAGTGCTTTTTCTGAAATCTAATTTTCAAATGATTTCAAAGGTGTCTCACAACTTATGACTTGAAAAACAAAAAAAGAATTGTCCAAAAACATAGAATGCACAAAAAAAAAATCACTTTAAAAATTAATTTATGTGTCTCAACAAATATGGTGTCCCAAAATATAAGGTAAAAATGTTAATTAGTTTATGTAAGTATTATACTGACTATTATACAATAGTCAAACCCAGTTCTCTTGATTAGATTGGGGATGTAAAAAAATTGTTGACATAATCTAGTCAAGAGATATCAGGGTTTAGTTGATAAATCTACTGTGGAACAATGATTATCTTAAGTAACAAACATGAGGAACTTTTTTATTAAAACAATGGCATTTCTAATGTACAATTCAGTCATGTCTGGCTGCAGAAAAAAGAAGACTGGATATCTTTTAAATGAGATTAAATAACAAGTCCTTATTTTTACAACAATTAGTTACTGCAACAATGTCAGGGGTCTAAGGTTGCTTTTATTTCCCTGTGAATAGCCTCATCCCTTTGGTAGCCTCAGCAAGATAATGATTTTTTAATGTGATCCAAAATTTTGGCCAATTGAAGTACATGTACATGTAGGACTAGACTTTTTTGTAATAAGTATTTTCTTTCCTTAGAGTAGACTTGTGACTTGTGACTAGCAGCAAAATGTAACTGACCAATATGTGCATGAAAATCAATGGTTTTTGCAGATGTAAGTATTCATGTATGACAAAATGTAAAATGTGCTTGAAGTCTTTAACTGTCCCAACATCAAAATCTGTATGAAGCCAACTTATTCTATTCACACAATTGTAGTCCCATATCCCTTCCTACTTTGATGAGTGACTGTCAGCAAGAACATAGCACCAGAAGGAGTGTCAACTAATCTCTTTGATGGATTACAAGACTTTGATATTCAAGACAATTTGTTGTTGTTGTGCTTAACGCCATTTTTCAGCACACGGTAGGCTATTCATGGCGGCCAGTAATAATGGTGGAAGAAGAAACCGGGAAATCACCGGAAAAAACCACTGACCCACAAGAAGCTACTGGCAAGCTTTCTCACATATCCACATTCGACGAATCCTAGACTCGAACCCACGCAGACAGAGGTGAGATGGCAGTGATCCGTAACGGACAGCGCTTTAGCCCACTCGGCCACTCAGGGCCCCTGATATTCAAGACAAAAACAATACAATGAAAGCACTCCTCTTTCTGTTTCATTATGTTTGTGTTGAAGAATATGTAATCATTGTACTGTGATTGACAATTTCATTAAAAAAAATATTGGGCACTATGAATTTTCTTTTACAATACAGTTGGTGCTTTTATTTACTCTTGTTCAAAACAAATAATGCAGCAGGTCATTGAATTAAGTGGGTCCACATGTTACTTCAGACCGAAAATTTTCTGAAAACCTAGGTCAAGATAAGTGGGTTTGACTGTATTAGGTACAAAAGTATAGAGACTTTCATACACTGAATTTATATACATAAGACATTTTCTAAATATTTTCACAAATATACTATAAAGATGCAAAACAAGCAGATGATACATATGAAGTGTAACACTGTAATAAACCCAAAACTCCAACTAGTATTTTCTTGTTCATTTGTTAATATATACAGGAAGGAAGGAAATGAATTTTAATTATGCAATACTTACCTGCCATTATAGCAAAACCAACCTATTTTTGTGCCAAAAACTTGTTCAATGTATATACATCCTCCCAGAGTGTAGAAAAGTCAGTGTGACCTTTTGCACACCACTCTGTATGTCACATGGTTGTGCGAAGATGAATATTATATGTCATCTTTTTATAGACAATGATTGCACATTAGAGTGAGGTGGAAGGAGGGCATTCAGCAATAGCAATGATTAAGTATTGTGTAATTAAATTTAGTTTTACCCCCACTCCACCCCAAAAAACAATATTTTAATAGCAGCAATTATTTATTCTGCCACTAAATAAGCTAAATTGATCAAACACAGAGAAAATTAGTTTTACTCACCGAAAAGGGAGAGGCTCTTCTACAGAAGGTTGATGTCTCTCTGAACCACATGTTGTGCCATAAAAATGGGCCCAGAAAGAAATAAAATACGAGATACAGTGCTCTACCTCCCTAATTGGAGGAAGCAACTCATTGCTGCAGTGAACAATCTCCATTTTTTGTTGGGTACAATATGAGGTAGCAGTGCTCCACTTCCCTAAGTGGCTGGAATAACATGCTATTGATGTGCTAAACCTCCCTAATTGGAGGGTGCAACCCACTGTAAAGCAGAGACAGTCAGTGTTAATAGACAAGGCAAGAATCTCACTTCTTCAATTTGCAGAAGCTAGAGCATGTTAGGAAGACAATTAGCATGTAAAGTTTTTAAGGAAGCTTAACTACATGATTACACATGGCTTGGTTAATAACCACAAAATACAAGAAAGATTCCATCTGGATATAAGAGAGTGGGAGACAAGTCTTGGGGTTCAAATACTTATTAGGATTGGCAAGGTGAGAATCTGAACCTATTTTGTGCCTTGAGAGAATTTATGTGTATTGGAGATGGAAGCTCTGTAGCCATTGATAGAGGATACTGAACATTTTTGGTCTTAAAAAAGAATAAAAGGAAAGCAGCAAAGTAAGTTACAGAGGAGCAGATGGAATCAACATATTCCATCTGCACCAATCACAGAAGATTCTCCTCCTGGCATCCTACACCTTGGATGTAGAAGCTCTCCTGGCCTCAATGACACAACTGGAAACTCAGCCCAAAACTTGTTTTGATGGACAGAGAGCCTGGGATGAGCCAGGCGTGAAAGTGGAGAATGTGTGGGCTGTTGTGGGAGAGGAAGGATCCCCAGTATTGCAACAGGAGATCCCTCCTGTGAGATAGATAGATAGATAGATAGAGACCTGGGTCAATCAATCAACAGGTCTAGGAGATCACTAAACTATATCACTTGGGCCACAGTGGAGCAATAAGGATAATTTTAAAAGTGGAAGTTCTGACTTTTTGCAGAACTTGTGGTAGCAGTTGGAAAGTTGGAAGGCATAAACAGGTGATCCCACTGGAACCTGAATGCATCTACTGCACATGCTCTCTGACCTGGGCCAGTAGACACATAAAGGCGAAGTCTGTGAGCCTGGTCTCAAACAGGTCCACATGGGGTCTACCTCATACAGGTAACTGGAACCCTGTTACTGATTGGTGAAGAGACCATGCTGTGAGGACAGCTTGGTCTGTTCTGGACAGGCTGTCCACAAATATGTTTATCTTGCCCGGAATATGCCCATAGGTATGTGTGCCTCCATGACATTGTAGGTGATGATGATGATGATGATGATGTTGATGATGATGATGATGATGATGATGATCCTTCGTTCTCGAAGACGACCATGACTTCAGATCTGGGATGGTCTGTGAGTGCAGATGGCTGGTGAAACCAATCCATGCTCTGAAGAGTCTAGGGCAATGATGATGGAATTTCTGGGAGCTAGATGGACTGAAGGTCAGCGCTGGCCCTGTTCTTCCTCTGCTGGCATTTCTGCTTGGCTTTTTTAATCCGGTGCTCTTCAAATGCAGATGTGCCTGAGTTGATCTGGTGATGCTATGCAGCGCGTTCTTTGGCAAGCTGCTCCCAGCTGTCTGGTCAATGCCACAGGAGCATGTCCTTGAACCATTTCTTTTGGCCTCCTCAGGAATGCTTGCCTTCAGTGAGTTCACAATCTATGGGGAACATTGTAGATATGCTATAATGAATGAGTTGTCCATAACACATCAGCTTCTTATTAAGTTGGTGCACCCTTGCAATGATAGAATACTGCTTTCGTTCCTTGGGTGTTGAAGTGGAGGGATTATTCAGCCAAAGGCCAAGAACTATGAAGAATTATGCCCTCTGGCTCTAATTGAGCAACCCAACCACAATCTGACACATCAGGGCATACATGGGAACCCCATCAGGAATCTGTTCTGATTCATCCACCAAAGCAAATGGTGGTGAAAATCTTAGCTCTAGAGGAATCAGAGTTGATAGAGAATCTGTGTGGTTCATGTTTCAAATATGCTTACAAATGAAACACTACAAGGTAATTCTACATACCAAAATGATCCCAGTAATTAACCATACATGCTACCAATAATTACAATTATGACACCGTAATGTTTTGCAAAAATTAAGCAAATAACTTACTGACCTTGTAGAAGCTTTTCCTTCTCTTACAATTCTGGTCCTAAGATTCCCACCAAATTATGAGTGGCTTTTTTTAATATCCTTACTTCTTATAAAATGGCAAGATGTACTTCTCATAATCTGCCCAGGTATACTGATAAATTTACTGCATGTTTAAGCCATAATTTTGATGTAAGATTTAATCCCACCCTCTATCTTAATTCTGATTGGATGTTGCTGTGGACTGTCCCAATCAAACTTTGCTGACAATGTATTCTCGCTTGTCTATGTGGTGGGTGAGAACATGCCCCATTCACCCTGTGGGCTTCCTTTTGATCCCTGGACCAATGCTTAACACCTGGGTGTGAGGACTACAAGCCCTTTGACTGGTGGCTATTCTATAATTTGGGTGGCTGGCGACTTGCATAATCGATTAACACTGCCTGTGTTGATTTTTACACATCAAACATGGTAATTCTATCCAAGTTTACACATTTCGATGATAACCTGGACTGCAATGGTGACACAGACTGATATGCGCAACACTATATGCCACTTAAAGTTGTAACAGATAGACATACATAATACTATATGCCCACTTGAAGAAGTGACAGACTGACATGTGTAATTATATGTGCAATGAATGATGAAGGAAGATAATGACTGAATAGAGAGTCACCCTGGTCCCTGGCCAGTTTCATTACTATTGTAACTCACCTGAGGAAATTATTCTGATTGATTCATTTCTTCAACTGATCACATCCTCGGTGAGAGGTTTATCTACACTTGTAACAGGTCTCACTGGTGAAGCCAGTATTGCTACAAGTTAGGTCATGATACAGTCGTAATGTCATGACCTATTGTTGCAGCATTTGGTTTCAAACAAAACCACTGACTTGCTGCCAGGTTTTGGCTTAATGGCAGATAAAACAGAAATTAGTTTTTAATAATGGATATAAACAAAGAAATGACTAGAAAACACAATGATGCTTTGTTTTCTTTACAAAGTCAGCTTCTGTAATTCTATACATAAGAAGCCAAGTGTCTGGTATTACCTTCCCAAATATTTATCAGAAAAATAGAGAACTTTTTTGGATATACCAATGACATACTCGACATCCAATAGGGATCAACATATCTGTTCAAATGTGAGTCCTAGCATTTTTAACTACTTAATGATGAGACAGATGGACATACATAACACTATATGACAGACTCCCAACCCAACCACCACCAAACATTATGAGAGGGTGCCAGAAATGCAAAGAGGAAAACCAGGTGGCTGAAAATGCAAGTAGATTGTATTTACTTCACAGACTGCTGGCTCAAACGTGTTGTTTCAGTGGAAAAATTGTGTGCCCATTTCTCCAGCCTTTCAGCTAGTTGATGCTGTTCTCGCGTCAACAGTGTGTTGACTGTTAGAAAATGTTTCTCTAGTCGGTTGATTAGGGGAATGGGAAACTTTTGGTAAACAACTTCCTTCTCTGCAACTACAATCAACCTGTGAAAAAATATATCGAGTGAAGTCATATTTATTAGAACACCAATTATTTAAATAAAAGAATAATATTTTGGTTTTGAAATAGAAATAGTGTCCTCATGGCAAATGCTTAAACTATGAAGACCATGATTAACCAGTATTTTAACATATACAACTGATTATTCTTAAAAGAATCATGGCCAAATATTTCCTGATAATTTTCAGCTGACTTTAGGCTAACAAATCTACAGACCTGATTTTCCTTAGTCTAACTAATTTCAATATTCCTACACATATTTCATGCCAATATTTTCTATCTTCTGTCATTTAGGTAAAAGATTTTATATGTATAAATCAATATAGTGTATATCCATAGCTGCTGTGCTTTGTTACAGATGACCTCAATTTAATGAAATTGAGATCAATATGTTTTCATATATAAGGAATGACTTTACAATTAAGTCCAAAAACTGTTCCTTCTTCATAATAAATGTTTGTATTCGGAAATAATAATTTCTAAACAAAGAAATCTTTAAAATGAAACAAACAAGATCTTAAAATCTACAAATTCATTACCTTGCCAAAAACAAAAAAGGTTAAGCTTAACACGATGATGTGTTTCACTGCACTACAAATAAACAGAGGATCTCAAATTGGCAACAATCTAATATTGAATTTATGTAACGTGTTGATAAATGTCCAACTTCTGCATGTCTTGGTGAGTGAAAGCTGGAGACTTTTCAATGAGTTTAAAGGAAAAATAAGTAATTTCTTTCATTTTGACTCGGATTTCATCAATTGCATGTAAACATATGCTAGCTAAATTAATTATGCATAGTTATATAACCAGTAACATTCAAAATTATTTTTTTTACAAATTATAATACAAGAGCAATTGTCTTTCCTGATCAACAGAACATTTGACACAGACATCACTTTGTAACATTGGATCTCCAATGGAAATTCCTGTGTGATGTAACATTGTTAACTTAGGTTAGGTTAGATAAGAAATATAAACCAATTTTGATGAGAATATGATTGTACAATGTTTCCACCTAAAGTGTGTCTATACCATTACTAAGCATTCCAGTCATTGGATATTCATGTGAAGGGATGATTAGTAGATGCAGAAATTCCAGATTTATTGTAATGTTATTTGTGACCAAATATTTGTGTTATTTGATTTGGAAGACTGGGCACAGACAAATTCTATTTAGAGTTGGAACTGCATCACATAATAAGAAATATTAGATCATCAAAGATATTTTACTGCGCAACAAATTGTGTGGTTGGATAACTTCTGTCATATGCGAGACTGGCATATGTCCACATTCTTCTCTAAACAGAGGTGAGTTAATTATTTACTTTTATTGTTGTTGCTGTTGTTGTGTTTAACGCCATTTTTCAGCACATGATAGGCTATTCATGGCGGCCAGTAATAATGGTGGAGGAAGAAACCGGGAAATCACCGGAAAGAACCACTGATGCACAAGAAGCTACTGGCAAGCTTTCTCAAATATCCACATTCGCAGAATCCTAGACTCGAACCCACGCAGACAGAGGTGAGATGGCAGTGATCTGTAATGGACAGCACTTTAGACCACTCGGGACCCCTAATTATTTATTGTAATTTAAGTGATTAAATGTAGTTTGAATAATACACAGTACATCCTTCTCTAGCCCCTTGTCGGACCCCTCTTTGTCTGCCAGGTTTATTGCTACCAGATGTGATGTCATTAATATTAAAGGGCTAGTAGCTAAATTTGGATGTGATGTCATGTTTAGCCAGTCAGATGGCTGAGTTTGGAGCATGTGATCAAGCATTGTCGGTTGTTGGTGTCATTCATGGGGATACAGGAGGCGTGTGGAGATGTGTGCTTTTCGGTGACCTGTCGATTGGGACATCTAACTTAAAACATTTATCAGTGGAAAGAACAAAACAACCCTTCCTCAATTTGATGATACCAGAAGTTACCTTTCTTTTCCTGGGGATCATACATATTATCCTGCCCACAATTTCTTCTCATAATTCAAGACTAACGGTTAACAGTTTGACTGGTGTTCGCAATATGGAGCATAATAATGGCAATATCATGGCCACTAATTCAACCTGGGCGGACATAAGCTAGCTGAGAAGAACATCAAGGTTTCTGTTTATATCGGAAAGAAACATCTTCAGCTGTACAGAGATAATGTGCACCAGACGGGTAGTTCATCTTTGTCTTCAGGAGCATCATCACGTGACGGGATGGGTGCTGCATATTCAACAACATCGTCACATGACCTGGAAACAGCTGATACACCACGTATCTCAACATGTCGGCCGCAGCAGTTATCAAACAACAGTTAGCCGAATTACAAGTATCTGTCACCGGAACGATAACCATATCACCACGAGCTTCACAAACTTCATGGAGTCCAGCTGCCGAGGATACATGTCAATCGCATAGGGTCTTTAACCTTTAATATGTTCTCACTAGGCGGAAGGATGACAACACCAGATTCTCCCAAACAACGCATCACGATGGGCCTTTCGACAAACTCCCTCCGGTGGAATTTTGCCCGGATATATTCACAAGGACATATGGGAGTGCCCTCACCTAGATCCTACCATAATTTTGGTGGGAATCTTTGGCCACAAGCAACAGGTCTGCTTATTCTATAGTATGCCTACCTTTCAAGTATATCTTGCTAATGGTAGGATTGTGGATTCCAGGATCTAGTTTGCCACCATTGTGAATGAGGACACCTTGATTTACTTGTTGTGCATTGTTCGCAGATGCTGCACCTGACGTATCACACTATAAAACTTTAGCCGATATTCGGCATTTATACTTGCACATTGATATCCATACTCCATTAACTCTTATTGTTACTTGCTTCAAGTACGGAATATATTGACAGGTGTCAGAAAGGTGAAATGTGAATACAGACAAAACGACTTCATATCACGTATGATATATTATGTGACATATGGCAGTGCTTGGAATACTATGGACTGAGGGAGTACACTCAACTCTTGCTTCAAACTGCTTCTGCAGTAGGGTTTTTGTTTTTTGTCTTGTTGAGAATTTGCTATTCGTAGAGCCCATTTTTTTTCTGCTGCAAACAATTTGTGCATGTCCTGACAATGTTTCATACAGATAAGTGCCTATTCATTCTGCATATAAGACGGTTGTTTTCCGGCAAGGGATGGATTTCCATATTTATTATATGCACTGTGACGTCTTTGTATGCCCATACTGTGTGATGAAGAAATCCCATCCTATTCAGATGTTAGCCGGAGCTTGTCCTTGTGATCCTCTGTTTCTCATGGATAATGGTCGAGCTTTAAGTAGAACTTTCTTCATCAATACCATTAAGGCCATTTGGTCCAGATGCACATCGTTATAATGGGCACTCCTTCCACTTGGGGGTGGCTGCTAATGCTGCTAAGGCTGGAATTCTGGACCATCTTATGCATACCTTAGTTTGATGGTCCTCTGATGCTTGTTGTAGACATATTCAGGTGCACCCGGACAGAATTGGCTTGGCACAGGGGCAGATGTCACATCTTGTGCCTCACTAATTCATTGCACGCTTGGGTCCACCAATGCACTATTCATGTATTTACTTAGTGAGAACATCGCACAAATTTTATTTATTTCTTTAAGCTTAAGAGACGCTGTAATGCTGTATCTATGCTGCACTGTCATTTCGCTGGTAGCATTATCATGTATTAGTGCACTTGTGAATTCCTAACTGGCTATTAAATACATGTATCTTAGATTAATATTTTACGTAAATTAGGTTTATCAAGTAATTCATATATATTTCATGCATTCCAGTCATTATTCCCCTTATGGCTCCTTACCTTACTTCAAACTGGGAGCCTCATTACAGTCACATTGTTCCAGAGATTCAAAGATTTGCTTTAGAACAATTGTGATAGTATTTGTGTAATTCAATGATTAAATAAGTTTTGAATGTTGCAAAGCCTCATTTACAGGAGTTATTGTCTCTGATTTACCCTTTTCCGAACATCAGTATTTGCAGAATCAAATTTGTCATGCACTTTTATATGGTAAAACTCTTGATTGATTCTTGTTTCAAGCACATCACATAATTTCATGAGTAACGGCTACACATTGCCATAGCATTTCCTGGTTCTGCTTTCCAATTTTTTCTGCTTTTATGTTTCATGGGTGCACAGATCGATACAGCCATCCAGACCATAGGGGCACTGCATTTCATATGGCTTCCTGGGGAGAGCACTTCAATTCATATGGGTTCACTGAAGACATGACTATCTTTCAACACATTCTTCCACTGTAATTCTGTTACATGGAATATAAGCATTCCTGGATATTGTGTGTACATTTCAGTCATCTTGTGGGTGGATGAATGGGTTCATCACATGATGGTCTTAAAACACTTCCGTCTCCAGCTGGTATTCAGGGACATGGAATACAAATGTTTCTGGATATTGTGGGTGACCTCTGACTTTAGAATTATGCGATTTTGATAACAACTTGCACATAAATTTGTGTATTCTGTGTCTGATCATAATAGGTTGATATACAGAGCTGCCATTAAGTGTATGTGGAATTTTTGGCAATGTCAGGCATTATTGCGCATTCAAACACTTTACAAGTACTCTCAGATGTTTTGTTTTATTTTGTAACATGCTGTCATGCACTGATGCAGCTGCAGTACTCAACAATTAAGCTATACCTTACAGGAATTGATTCCATTACCTATTTGCTGGTCATAGTAATGCTTTTCGGGATCAGAGATGTTATAGAGTATACTTCATGGGCAAACATATAGTATGCGCAGATTTCCTATTACATACAAGATGATGGTGAAGTTATTACCCGTGTTGCAAGAGGGTGTTCACTGACTGGACTTGTTCGTGCAGTGCATTGTGTTTGTTAGCATCTCTTGGATTTATGCAATGTGGTCAAGGGGTGGATATTCATATTTATTCTATGTACTGTGATGTTCTGTATACCTAGCTACTAGTGCGGCTAAGGCTTTGAATTCTGGACCATCTTATCCATACCTTAGGTTGATGTCCTCTAATGCATATTCAGGTGCACCCGGACAGAATTAGCTTGGTACAGAGACAGATATCAAATCAATTGCCTCACTAGTTCATTACATGCTTGTGTCTATCAATACATTATTCAGTTGTTTACTTTGTGAAACCATCACACAATTTTTTTTTTATTTCTTTATGCTTAAGAGATGCTGTAATACTGTATCTATGCTACACTGTCATTTCACTGGTATCATCTATTAGTGCACAAGTGAATTCCTAACTGACTATCAAAAACATGTATCTAACATTCTTACTTTCCCATACATCAGGCTTTACCATGCAACTCAAATATATTTCATGCATTTCCAGGCATTATTCCCCTTATATATCCTTACCTTACTTCATCACTCGTTTTGGCCATTGCCAAGTTTCATTCATTCAAAAAACTTTGCTTTGAACCCCAATTTGTGTCAGTACTTAAATGTACTCCACTATTATGCCCATATACTTCATACCTGCTTCCTGCAGTGCATGTATGGAGTATCGGCTGATGTTTGTTATCATGGCATCCTCGGATCGGACTTGTCGTGTTTCAGTTGTCATTGTCCCTATATACCTCCTGTCAGCCCCTGGCGGTTCAACATGCAGGTATCGGACCATCGTTCCTATATACCTCCTGTCAGCCCCTTGCGGCCCAACACTTGCAGGTATCGGACAATTTTAACAACCCTACAAACTCCAACATGCTTCCTGTCCTGAGGTATCCTTTAAAACAATTCAGAGCTGGGCTGGTGCAGTGTGCTGTGACAGGATTTGCCCCCATTATGCCAAAAAGATTATTTTATATGTACAATAAAGTGTCTATTGAACCTGGTGTATTGTGTGTTATTTAAACTATACAATTAATCCACAGTTGTTATTGGGTAGGGTTACAGGTTTACCTTTGTACAAGCTGTCTATCTATTGACAGATAACTTAAGTTTTATGTGTAACAAACCCCTGTGGTGAAAACTGGCATATTCCAACATTTTTTCTCAATGCCCCTTGGGTAATTGCTTTAAAAGATGGATGCCAAAATGCTGATAGTAATAGTGAGAACAAAATGTTCCAGAAGGCAGTGTAAACAAAATTCTCAAGGTTGCAGCCATTCAGCAAAGATAATACTGTACAAGAATATTATGGGCTTATCTGTACTAATCAAATTCACATACCAAAACATACCAAAAATATTAAACTGCAGACATATGTAAAGTGTACTAACTATATGATAAATAAAATTATACAATAGACTATGCCAATGACAAGAAATCAAGAACTGCCAACCCTGACAAGTCTGTCTCAGTAAGGCAGTGTTTTTTTTTCCAGCAAGTTTGACCAATATTTCAGCAAGGTGTAAAATTTTTTATCAAACTGCTTTTGTAAGCATGAAAACATAATTAAAAGTTCAGTATTTGAAACATGATGCAAAAATACACATTATGTTTAACTGGAAAGTTTGTAAAGTACACACAGACTTTTTTTGCCACTAGTACAGTTGCACAAACTTGTGTTCCAAGCCCTATGCAGCTCAGTGGTTTGTTGCTATCTCTCAACTGGACATAATTCTTATATTTTTCCATTTCACATAATGACTGCAATCATATCTCCTGCCACTAGTCATACTCAAATTGGCATGTGATGTCCAATAAACGTAATTGTGTCCCTTCCAGCTTTATTCACAAGAATTTCAATATTTCTTTTTATTCTTCAGTGTTGATTATTAACACTTTTAAAGAGGCTTAATTTACCTTTTGTCTCAAACATGCATCTCTTGTTGGATAACATTTTTAAAAATTTTAAAATCAACAGTTTGATTATGCAGATGCTTCACATAAATAAATAGGTGCAGTTTAATGCATCTGAACTGCTGCTGTAAAGTTAAAGTTAGTCTGGTTCTCTGGCTAATTTCACTACTTCTAATATGAAACCAAGATCCAAATCAAACATAGATGAACACATTTTCTGGATTTTTGGCAATGATAATTTTCCCATAGTTTTTGCTTTTATGCCATAGTCCATATTTTAAGGGTAAGTTTGTAAGACTTGTGGCAAAATCATAAGGGTTGGCAGGTCTGGGAATCAGGCATTAAAACACTTTGTCTGTTCACTTCCAACTGCACACTATCAATTAGTTTCAAATACACTGCCCAATAATCAGTTTACAAAAACACTATATGTATATCTGTCATGCATGTTTGCTATTTTATTTTGCTTGTTTTCTTATTTGTTTCATTTAAGGATTATTATATTATAATCTACAGTAAACTGACACCAGGTATTAACACTGATGGAATGAAAATCCTAAAGATGAGTAAATATAATATTGTAAAGATAACAGAAAGATGACTTAATATGAGCTAAATTCATGCAAGCCCAATACTTTAATTACAATCCTTCACCCATCCCAAAATATAACATAATACTATGGAAGAAAAGGATTCTAAATATTCCTACAAAAAGAAATAAATGGACACAACAACATTAAAAAACAAATAAGAATTATTGAATTTCCCAGTTAGTTTGCTATTTCTCAGGTTATCATAACTTCAAAAACCAAAAGAAGGCTTAACCAAATGTATATTACCTAAAGTTTTTGTGTACTCTGCATTTGACCCTGTGTGTTCCAAGACCAAGGTCAACATATCTGTCTCCACCAAAATACACATAGTACTGAAACCAGAACAAAATTATCATCAATTTATATTTAGTGAAACTCATAAATAAATCTTAAGTTATTTTAATGCTAAGCTAATTTTGCAAATCAATCTCTGGACTTTTGAAGATTTATGTGTAATTTATTTAGCTGTAAGCAGGAAAACAGGTTATAATTTCAATCACTTGATGATGGTGAACAACTGGCTGCAACTAAACCTTGGTTGTAGTGAAGCAGATTTTGTATTGATTTTACTAGACATCTGCTGAGAAGCTTATTTTGTTGCAACAACATGCAAACTTACAACAAAAGTATGTGAATGTATCAGCGCCATGTTTAAAAATACCCTATACAATAACCAGTAAGGGCAAGGTTAAATAAAAAGTTTAAATAATTTCAAATTTGGTCCAGGTATGAAATCTTTTACTTAAGTTTTTGTGCAGGAACCAGATTTCTTATTAGATTTTACCATGACTTATGATCTTATTATCCAGACTCTGTTACTAAATTAACCTATGTGCATGCCATCCTCACAAATTGAATACAAAATTACTCAAGAACAAGTTATTCTGCAAATCACCTTGTTTTTAGCCACAATAACCATGACCTTTTGACCCTTTGACCCAAAAATCAACTGGACTTTCCCATACCGCAAGTGCAAGCTGTACATAAACTTAAGTCAGGTGCATAGTCTTGAGCAAGGTCAGCAACCAACATGTGCCACAAGGTGATACATCAAGCATGGCATGTGAAGGGTAGCCAAAATTATTGATTTTAACAGCGTTACTCTCTTACTGGTGGCACACACTCATTCATTTTGTAATTAATTCAGAAAAAAATGGCACGCTATGTAAATTAGGTTGCCAACCCCTGGTCTGGAGCTAAAGTAATCATGACAACAAAAAAAAAATGTTTTTGAGCCAATGACCTTTACCTAATGTGTAAAATAAAAATTTAGTATTTGGAGACTAAAACTAATTTTAATTATGTACTGCATTGCTTTCTTATTCCAGGCCAAATTAAACCTTCCATACTCCAACTATTAACTGTAGGTTGAAATTAATAAAACTGCTGAGATCAGAATCAGATTTCTTAGTCATAGCCAGTATATGGAATATTTTCCTATTTTGACTTGGAACAAGATTACAGAGTACCAAAGTAAACTGGGAGGAGGGAATCTTTGCAACAGAAGCTTTTAAATACTGTATAATTCAAATGTATTTCCACACATAAAACTTCATTTAATAGCAGTAATGCATTATCTTCTAACACTACATTATTGAATTTACAAGTTAGGAGGGAGGCTGATGATCTCAAAATCAAAACCTGGAAGAAGATACAATTGCACTTGCACTTATTGCAGTATGCTTTCAACTGGCCATATGTTATGCTGTCACTATTGTACCCAACAAAAATGCTTTTGCTTTGTGTGGCCCAAGATTGCCAAGTGGTCTAAAGTACTCATCTTTACCAATCACTACCATCTCACTTCTATCTGTCTGGGTTTAAGATTTACTGGTTTGGTCAATGCATATCTGTGATAAAGCTGTCAGTAGCTTCCTGTGGGTCAGTGGTTCTTACCAGGGTTTTCCTATAACAACAACTTTTGCTTTTATGTTCCAAAGATTCAATGTAACAGGAGGAAAAGATAAAGTGAGGCCTTGTGAAGGCAGCTGAGAACTCTCAACATCATCATCTGAGTAGTTAAAGAAGGCCCAACTTAATAGACTTTAAGAAAAAGGATTATTCTTGTTGAGGAACTGATAAACTGTCCTGATGGTGAGGATTCTCCACCTGGAAATGGTGGCCACCAAAATATCCAAGGAACTTGTGAGAAGAAAGAGCTGATTCCAACCATTCCTCTTCCTTTTAGAGGAAACCAAATAAAACCTTGAAGCTGTAACTGGGCAAAGGAGACTATTTTGATCATCTCTAGCACAGATATAACAGAGACTCTAAACCTCAACAAGAATAGGGGCTACTGAAGGTAGCTGAAACCCATGTTAGCAAAGAGAAACTAAATCAAAGTTACCACTGAACCATTAACAACCATTTGCCACTAACATAGCAAGATTCTCACTCCTTCTGCTCAGTTATATTGAGCACCAAATACCTAATCAGAATGATGATGATCCAAAAGGTGAAATTCCTAGGGAAGTTGTTATTGTTAGAATGGATGCCCTATATCATCAAATGGTAAATATATAATATTCACTTCACCTAAAAGTAAGAGAAGAAAATCTGTAACTGCAGTTCAATAGGGAGAGCTAGGATTATTGTTTCCTATCGCACCAATTATGGATAATTTTCCATTTGGCATCACAAACTACAGAAATAGATTGCCTCTTAGTATGGTTGATGCATTTTGGCATCCTTGCCTGAAAACAGGACTGCTTGACTAGTCTAACAACAAATCAATGAGATGGCTGAACTTTGACCATTAGGGCAACAATGGTAGCTATTAGGATCTGCTGATATGAACCTGACATGGTGGAGGACTACCAACTTTTTAAAGGTGTGATAGTATAAGGCTCCAAGCATCCATATTCCCGACTCTCTTATCTGGCAAAGGAGAAACAAAAAAGGGAGTTTCCTGTTCTGTCTTGTGGTAATCAAGTCCACCACTACCACTGTGAGAGAGTCACAGTAAAAAAATGTGACTCTCCTACAGACTGGTGCAGAGACCATTCTGGGAGAATCAAATGGCCAATATCTGGACAAAGCAGGTCTTTGTGCAGTCTTCAATTTGCTAGAATCTGCGTACAGGTGAAGTCTCCCTAGTGAAATTAATTCTGCAACTTCATTCAGAGTTTCCATGCAGGCACAGATCCTAAAGATCTATGAAGACTGATTAGTTGTATAGTCTTCTGGCATGCCTGATTGAGTAGGTGGTCTCCATTTTAAAGTCTTCCTCCTGAAAATATGTTTAGAATGGAAAGATTGAATATGAGCTGATAAAATATGCTTTTTTCAACATCTGAAAGATCTCAGAATAGAAACCCTGACTTTGTGTTGTTCGTGTATTTGCTGAAGTTGACCCTATTTGAAAATAAGGTCCTAAAAGTTAATAAGGGTGGGTGTGCTGTTTAGTTGGTTCAACAATTCTGGAATCATTGCCAGCAACTTATGATGCTGATCCCTCAAATCTTGCAACTGTATGGAGAGAATGAAGCATCAAATGAGCATCTATGCACCAAGCAAGGTGGCCTTCAACAGGTTGTTACTGTGATTCAGCAAGACCTCATATGTCTCTAAGGCAGCATCTCTGCAAAAGCTCTGCAGAGAGGGCCATGAACATTGATAGTGCATGCTTCAACCTTTTAACAACTGCCCCAGCAAGTCTCAATAATGACTAGAGTCAATAGTTCCTTCATCAATAGTCTGAAGAAGTCAGCCAAAAAGAGACTGGCACAAGTCCTCTTGGCAATCTCTGAAACATGAACCATGTTTAATATGAGGTGTAGACTTTACAAAGACAAGATGTGATCCAGACACTACTGGGTATGGTAAGGTTGTCTGGAGATGAAGAAACTGGACCTTTCTTCCTCTTAGGAGTGGGAACAATTAACAGAAGCAATTCTTTACTACGCAAGGTGACACTACCCTTCCAACTTAGCAAAAACATAAATGCAAAAACACAAAATAATGCAAAGACTCGCCAAAAAATAGTCCAAGACAGCAAAAAAAAGCAAATTTCATTGAGCATCCTGACATGTATATGGACATATGTACTTGATTGACATCCTTGAGAGACAAAAGTACATATCCTGTATGTTGCATATGACTAACAACTAAGACTGCAAGTAAGTTCTTTTCAGTTTTGGACCTCTCGTTACTAACTGTAACTGTACAAGTTAATATTTAGCCTGGCCTGTTATTTGATCTACTGGTAAATGACAGCAATTCAGTTGTGTTCATTCTGATTTTTAGAAGTAAAAAAGAAAAACAGATTACAATTAAAATTAAAAAATATTTCATAGACAATTAAATTTACTATTATTTCTACTTCAATATAGAAGATATCTGCTGATGAAGTTAATTTTCAATTAATCAAAGTACTGTCACTACAAAAATTTAAATGTCAAGTTTATTGCTATGTATATTTAATTTATACAGTGTGCTTTACCTTTGACAATGATTTATGGCATAGTTTTGCCTACCTAATGTTTGTCTTGTTTGAAGATGGTAAAATTGGCTGTTTACAAAAATAAATCTGAGTTCATGGCCTGACCTTGTTTAAAGTTAAACTAGGTTTATAACTGGAAAACTATATTGTCTACCTGATATTTATCATGTTGTTTGCTAAAATGTATGTACACAGAGCTGAACTTGTTAACAAATTTGATGGAATTTTTTAATGGAAATTACCTACAAACAGGCATTTGTTTTTGTCACAAATCAGGTAACAGTCTGTATATAAAGGATACAGTAAACAATTATTCATTACTATCTTAATTTTAGTCTGTGAAATTATTTACTTTTGTGTTCAGATATAATTTGAGACAAAAAATTTATTTAAATTATTCATTTGAATTACAAAGTGCTCACTGAATTTCTGGACTAACTCACTACATCAAAATTATTGAGGACTCACTCAAAGACATTTTGTATTGTATCATTGTCACACTGGTACATTTTAAGACTACTGGTACATCAGTATATTCAAGACTCTTGGTACAACAGTACATTCCAGACATATTTAAATTCATTCAGAACATTCTACACTTTTGGTTTTGTAATAGAAAATTTAGGACTGTTTGGAATTTAATTCACACCACTGTATGTTTCTCTTAAATTTTCACTTTGTAACTTTGAGAAATAAATTTATTTGTCAATTCTAATAAGCTTGCTGGTTTCAATTCCTTCTGTTACTTAGCCCAAATAAATGAAGTCATAACACTATAAATCTCTTGATTGGTTTTACTGTACTGAAATTGTTCAAATTGAAATGTGGGGTCTGTATCATAATATTAGTCAAATTGTTTTTCATGCATAATCTTAGGAAACTCACCAGTTGGTGGCTGAGAAAAGGATTTTTATTGTTGTTATTGTGGGGCTTAACACCATTTTTCAGCACACGATAGGCTATACATGGCAGCCAGTATTAATGGTGGAGGAAGAAACCAGGAAATCCATGGAAAGAACCACCAATCCACGAGAAGCTACTGGCAAGCTTTCTCACGTATCCACATTCGCGGAACCCACGCAGACAGAGGTGAGATGACAGTGAACCGTAACTGAGATCGCTTTAGAACATTCGGCCACTTGGGGCCCCCTGAGAAGAGGATGGGTAATGAGTAATGGTGACCAATGAAGATGTAGTGCTGCCTTTCTAATTATTTTCTGGCCTATCGAATTCTCACTGTCATTATTATATTCCACTGAGAAAAAATATGCAATAGTTTAAAATTAAAAGATGAGGCAATTCATTATTATGCTATACCTATATTCATCAATATATCCCTTTGACAAAATATTGCAGATGATTCATTATGTATACTCACCTGATTAAGAGCATCATAAAGACTCTCATACAAGTTTTCCAGGTTCAGCAACATTACAGTGTTACCTGTCTCCATACACACCTTGATGCGGTTGATGTTCCTACAAACCTGTAATGATAAAAATCTGTTTTATCTTATTTTCAGCTTCAATGTATAATAAATATCAATTACATTTAATGGTAACAGTTGGTGTTTTAATCATACATCTTTCTGCTCTTCTGCAGAGGAAAAAAAATTATTAAATAATTTAAAAAATAACCTTCATTGCAATGATTTTCTGTTAGACATGCAACACAGTTCACATTTAGCTGCAGCTGCCTATATGTACTATTGTTTGTCCAAACTGAGAACCCATCTCCCAGATAACACAAATAAATGGTAGGAGTTTAAGAAGAAGGAACACTCTTATGCTAATCCACCAAGTTCAAAAACTTTTGAGAAAACTTTAGCATAAAGTATTTCATCATTACTAAGACTACACCAATGTATCTGCACAGATCTCTATGTGCAGACTTTCTATATACCTGATAGATGATCAACATTTTTCATGTTGATATTTGCAATTTCTAACATTTCCTCTTCTCACTATTATACATATCAAAGCTTGTAACACCACAATCACATTCACCTTCACCAAAATGGTCATTAACTTATTATCCTATTTAACTGTCCTAAAAATTTTAGTAGTTGATACATCAGCTTGACTGCTTTGCCTGTGGCACGATTTTGAAACAAATTTAAGCCATTATGCAAAACAAATTCAATCAAAAGCATGGAAGAAGTCAGATGCCTTGATATTGATGAAAGTAAACAAAGATATTTTTTAAAACTCTCCTTCAGACATTTTCAATCTTTTCTAAATAGGTAGAAATAATTTAGAAGAGCTACTACTGACAGTCTGACATAAAACAAAATATAAAACTTTACTTTTGTTAAGAAAAAAACCCCACAGAAATCATACTGCCACTCAAACTCGGCACCCGGGATACAAGCTAGGTAAACTCTGCCTTTCTATCGAGGCACTCGGGAGATGAAGGAGGAAAAGGGTGACGAGTTATCAGGGTTAATATGTATCAAGGTAAAATATATTGCTTTGATATTGGCTGAAAATATTAATGCACCATCTGGCAAGCAAAGGTATGTAGTGATTTCCACTAATCAAGCTGCAACAGCCATTTCCTCATCCTTTGAGCTATCAGTGTAAATTCTTGTGTAGTTTGTAAATTCTAATTGGAGTTCCTTAAAAGAGGCAGAATCTGTCTCAGATTTTTTTCTATTGGGTAGCTTAAAAAGTATTTCAGATTGTTTAAGAAGCCATCAAGATGTTTCAGAACAGAAAACTTTTGGACTTCTGAAAGGTCAATGTTTTTATTATTAAAGCTGGAAGATATTCAAATGCCAATGGTAAGTATGGCATTTGGTTTCTTTTGGTATGTTTTGTATTTGGGTTGGAATACAGTAATAAAAACTGGGTTCAAAGGGTTGGATCTTAATTTGTGGGCACTCTGAAACTAATGTTTCTCTATATGTTACAGAGGTGACCATTCACTTCAGCCGAAGGCTTTCACATTGGGATGTCCTAAATGCTCCCAGAGCAAGTCATGTTGCTTGATGGTGAATTGGGTCAATCATCTTTAAGTATGACTTGCTGGCTGAACCATAAACAACTCACCAATAGTCCAGTTTAGATCAAATAAAGGTTCTATATGTTAGATTAAGAACAACTTTTCTATTAGCATCACAATCTGTGTGTGCTACTACTTTGAGTACATTAATTGCTTTCAAGCATTATTAAATGCTTCAAAGAAAATATGTTACTTTCTTTTTCCAGAAAACTTGAATTTCCCATAATATTATACAAGTTTATATGAAAAGAAAACTTCTTAAATGGACAATGCTGCATTTTTAGATCACATGTACCAACCTCCCACTCCATCCATTGGGGCCTCAAAGCATATTTCTTTAAGTAACCCAAATCCCCCCATAACAATGTAGGGTATACAGCAGGTATGCTTACAATAATTAATATAACAAATGCCGAGCTCATAAGGTCAATTCTTACCTGGGTATACTCTTGGTCACTTGGAAAGCTGCTGCCAAAAATGATGATAGCATCCTGAATGTTTAGAATCTGTTGCTGTAGAATTGTCAGGGCGCCATAATTCTCTGTCAGGAGCAACAGGTAACGACTCTCACTGCAATATAAGCATTCAATTTGCTCAGTCTTTCAATTTAATTGGAGACAATAATTGCAGGCAATAATATTTACAGATCATATAGTCAAATAATAAAAGTGCACCATCACATGCTGTATGAGTACTCATTGCATAAAGGTATATGCTCAAAATAGAGTAAAATGTAACCAGAGGCTCAGAATCTTGCACCAGACATTCTTTTCTAAATGGTGTAATTTTCCTTTCCAGCACCATTTCATTCACAAATGAAAAATAAGGGTAAGAGTAAAAATGGCAGTGAAATTTTAATGAGGTATTGCAAAATGTCAACGAAAGGCTTGGTCAAAATATTTATGAAATCTCACCAAACTTGAGGGAAATAAAAAAGACAAATGATATGATCCATTGGTTAAAATTATTGGGAATATTATCATTGATTCCCAATAATATTTTAGAATCATTAGGCAGTTTAACAGTCATCTAAAGCAGATTTTTTTGGGATGATATTTATATATTTATTTTAGGCAGCCTGTTTCTAGACAGAAACCTTAAGCAGAATTTTATTTCAGGTGGAAGTTTCAGGTGGGGTTGGTTTTCACGTAGAATTTTATTTCAGGTGGAAATCTTTGATGGTTTGTTTTGTTTAAGTGGAATCTTAGGACAACTAATTTGTATATTTAACCTAATATAAATTCCGCTTAAGAGGCAGACTAAACAAATTCCTAATAATAATAGACAGAGTAATTTATATACTTCGAGCCCTATTCTGCCCTGAATCCGCCTAAAATTGATAATAAGAGGAATCTAGGATAAATAAATGGAATAAATAAATTCCGCTTAGTAGGTGAACTACACAGATTCCTCCTAATAATAGATGGAGTAATTTGCATATTTTAGGCTATATTATGCCCTGAATCTGCCCTGAATCTACCTAAAATTTATAATAAGTAGAATAGATGGCTTTAAGTGAAATCTGCTTTAAAATTCCACCTGGAATCTGGTTAAAGTCATGTCAGAATTTTTTGTACAGGAAGGTAGTGGACATTGTTTCTGCTCAAAGTAATAACTGTCACAATACTTCAACAATGTCCACGCTGAAAACCAATCATATTTTGGTCAACTGAATCATGCTACCAACATTTATTAAAAATATAAAAAAAACAAAACAATGATCAATAATTATCCAAAACAAACTGATAACCACCCACCTATGGGAAATATTACAGGATAAGGTATAAATAGGATATTACCACAATCAAAAATTATTTCTGTTTAATCTTTCCTGAAGTTTATGTTCAATCAGATAAAATGAATAGTGTTGGAAGTAAAACAAAGCATTCTGCTTATTATGAAGCATTCAGACTTAAAGTTATTGAATATGCAGAAGCAAATAACAACTGTACTGCAACACGCTAATTTTGTGTGAACAAACAGAATAACACACTATTGAATGACATTGATGACAATGACAATGTATATGATAACATCTTGCCCATAACAGAAGCAAGTTTTATGAACTGTTTGGCAATTCCGATACCGAGTCAAATTTTGAAGGATTCTGAAGGTGATACAATTTTTATAATTCAATTATTATTTAACACTGAAGATAAATTGTTTTTATTTCAACATATAAACTAGATAAACTTTTAGTTTTGTTAATTTTGAAGACAATATTTATTTTAGCTATATTTTTATTTTTGACTAAATAAATGGAATGGTATTTAGAACTCACTTTGTGTATTTTGTGATGTAGTCCTGAACTTATGGGTCAGTTTATAGGTTATGCAATTTTTCTTATTTTTTCCTAGTCAAGTTGGAAGATCGGCTTATATGCAAACTGGCTTATTTGCGAGTACATACAGTAGGCTTAAACTGAAAAATTTATTGTAAACTATAAATGACATTTAAATATATTGTAATAGCTCAAAGAACTGTGGTTGTGATGACAATACACAGCATCTGAATTACCTACTACAGAATCCATGTGCTGTGATAAAAATTTAAAAGGATCTACATGTGAACCTCCCATATGGAAGGGTTTTCCTCCCAAGATGAGCGTCTCTCCCATCCTTATCATTCATTGAAATTTCCTGTATATACAAATTATAACTGAAAAATTTTGTTTTTACATTTTATTAGTATAATTATGGTAATAATACCTGTAATCACATGAATGTGAGCTGACTTAAGCATGGCTAGAAAATAGTTGTTAATTTCAATCAGCAAAAAACAATTAACATTCCCCTAATTCTGAAGGCAGAGTTGGTTAGTTTCATTATTCTAAGTCTGGATTAAATTATGTGTGATCAGAAGTTATTCCACAAGGAATAAAGTGTGATTCAGTGATTATGGTTCAATCACTTAAGGGATCAATCTCTGTTGACAAGGTTGGCTTGGCTTCAATGTTTGAAGCTGGGACTATCTAACAGTGCTTAAAATGCCACAATCTAAGCAGCCAAAATATCACATAAAATTTAAAGATAGAGTAAAATGGGAATCTCTGTGATTGAAATCTATTAAAACAACATGAATATGCAATCTTTCCTACCCATCAAGCTGATTTTAAAATCTGCTACTGTGGTAAGAATGACACTACGCTTCATACAGCATATTAATGCATATTAATCATGACCACAACTTCATTGAAATTTATGTTGCAGGATCTGCATCAAATATGGATAAATATGTGCCAAGACGCTGTTTACCAACTGTGTACCTGAATATAATCTTCCATTTATGACAACAGATCATTTTTCAGATCTAGTCAAAATAATGTTCCCACTCAGAAATTGTACAGAAGTTCTCATACAAATGAATGATAACTGCTTGCTTGCACAGTGACCCAATCTTTGGGTCCTCATTGGGATATGAAAGTTGAAGATATGCAATGAAACAGTGACCATTCTCACTGAAAATGTTCCTTCTTTCGAAAACCAAAACTCCTAACCAAGGTTTACAAGTCTTTTAATTTGTCCTAAGATGCCTTCTATGTTCTGTCACATGTACAAGTCTTCTTCAATAATTGAGAAAGAAAAAAGTAATGACAGTCTTCAATTCTATTATTATCTAGAATTGATTATCCATCACAAATAATAAAAGAATATGAATTTTTCAAACATAACAATTACAACAACCAATTTTTTAAACTAAAAATCAGACAACAGAAGACATACTTGAAGTTAGGTTGATCATGACAAAGTCTTGTTTCTGCAACACTAAACTTCAAAGACTACTTGTTTATGTACATAAATGTGATCCAATCATTTTTTATATGATTATTGTGAACAAATGCTCAAGCATTGATGGAAATTGGCAAGATTTTGCTATGGTGTATATATTGGTCAAAACAGTCTCTGAGTAAAGATAATGGACATGTATGAAGCAGGATATACACCACTTCCTTGATAACTCTTACCCAAAGGGGTCCAAAAACATCTACCATGTTAAAAGTGAGGGCGTGAGTTATAGAGGGACCTATAACAAACAACAAAACTAACAAAGGGATCAACATAGAGGCAAAAAGGGAGTGGGTTGGGTTGGGTTGGCATGTTAGTGCTGAATACTCAATTAATAATCATGCTAAGATTAACTGTAAATCTTCATAGCAGTGTACTTTGTTTACTTTTTTCCTCACAGTAACATTAATTTCAGGATAACTTATAATATATTAAGGAGATCATCAAAACATTATTCTATGTGGTTTCCATTTGCTTAACACATTTACGACTTCGCACATTTTGTACTACGTCACAATTTTTTTTGTTGAATTGGATATATTCTAGTTTTATTGTTTGATCTAAAGTAGACTTTGTTTAATACAAAAGCTCGACACTCATTTCGAGAAAACAATGTTGATCGAACAAATGGGTAGATTTGATTGCGGTAGAAGTAAAATATAAAAAAAATAAATTTACAAGGGTTAACCATTACGAACATGAATTATATGGGTCTACAAATTTAAAATAATGTAAATTAGAATGTGGTAATACTTGCAGTTTGTGACATGTTTGACAAATATCAAACATCTGTTCATTTTTTTTGTGTTACTCTTTGATTTCTCTGCCACCTCTGTGTACTGTTCACGGATGATTTTCTCTCTGAGCTGGTATGGATAATTACATGCAGCTTTCTGATTCACTAAGCATATTTCTCCCGACAATGAATTTTATTTAATTCTATGTAGAAACTGGAATTTCCAAAGCCATCCATGGCTTGCCCTAAAACAAGATTCATTCTCCATACTTTTTGTCATTTTTGATGCTTGGTTCTTGAGAATTATTCCAGAGATGGGAACACATTGTTCACATTGCTGTGTGAGCTATGTGTACACAGCATCATCTAATTAAGTATTGTCTGCAGTTCGTGCTCATTTTCGTTTGAACCTCTTATCTGAATCAACATTGTGTAAATAACCCTGAAGCTTCTGCTTATCCTTAATCCAACTTCTAAATGTCAACTCAGCAATCATTTGGTTCATTGCAAACGTTGGATCTCGCTTCACCATTATGAACCCTATCTATGATGCACGGCTTTTCAGTCACCGAGTATACATTTTGCTTACTTCCTTTGCTCTCCATGGTCACATTTACAAATGATTAAGATACATTTCTGATATTATATACTTTAGTGATTTTAAGTACATAAAAGGAAACCATTTTCAACTGGTCAAATTAAATGAATTTTAATAATGGTAATGACAACAAGAACTTATGCTGCTATTGGCATGCCTTTGAATATTATTTAATTGTACTATCCTTGTTTGACTTGATAAAAAAGACATATTCAAAGTGATAAAACAATACAGGTCTCTTTTAACTGATTATTTTAATGTAACAAATACTTCCCCACATTGTTGATCAAAACAAAGCTGGCATGTAATTAGGTTCTCACAAAAGTACTCACGGGATTTGATGATTTGATGTTACAGTCGATTGACTCTTTTCATATTTTTATATAAGAGAATATGTTGCGATTATAGTTTTACATTAAAGCAAATTTAAGGTTTAAACATGAATTTCACACAGCAAGACATTTAATTGGTGTTTATTTCATTCTCTGTTGCCACCTGTTAGCATATACCAGAATTTTTCGTAGATTGCTGTTTTACCAGACTGTTTATTTACAGTGTATTGACAACTATTTCTCTCTCAAAAAAAACCAAACATAATATGTGATATCTTATGAGAACTTGCAAATTTCACAATATGGATTATATCTTTACGGGCGATAATCACCATTTCCAATGATATAATGAGCTGCTGTATTTCATGTATTTTATCGTACCCTTTAATTTTTTTGTACACAATGCAGTTATCAAAATAATTATTTAAATGTATCATAATTTTTTGTACATATCACTTTGTATTATTTGAAAAATTCGTTAAGTTATCAGAAATAATATTTCCACTAAGAAGATTTATGTTTGTAAAAAATATCGAAAGTACCATATTCCCATTTTGTTTTTACAAAAATTAATGATTAATAAGTACTTTTTCATGACAAAAATTAACATCATATACAATATGTATCAAGGTTCAATTTACTAATTCTTATCACAATTTTGTTCACATTCAGCACATTTTAAAATATATTTTCTTTGGAAAAAAAATCGGGAGCCATGCCAAACACCACGTTATAAGTGGGTTTGTGAGTAATCCAGGCAAGAGTTATCGAGGGAGTGGTGTATTGATAATGAATGTGAGAACAGATTTTCTGGCACTGCACAAATGTAGGCTTTATGTTTTGTCCATACTTCCACACTACACAATATACCCACTTACCACTGCAACTTGTTGACATCAAAACAAGCATGGATGAGGCCTGTAGGTGAGCAATCTGGGTCACCTGGTTGTGGCTGAAAATTCAACATAATCCATTAAATTCCGAATGTATTTCATCTATAAGTATTAAACAATACTGTATTTAAAAATATTTGTTTGGACAAAAACTGTACTGACTAAACCATAATTTCAATAAACAAGTTCTCTATAAATTGCAACATTCATTAAAAATATGCAAGGAAACAAACCATTTTGTCCTGTCAAATGTTTCACTGGCATTGGAAATATGGATGGCTCATGCACAAGCTAAAAGTTTCCACTTTACACACCAGTTGCAATGAGTAGACTTGTTTCTTTGATTCTATGTTATGATGTGATTGTGGCATTGATGCTATTACACCTCTCCTCGATAACTCATGCACACTGAGATCCAAAAACACTGCACTATAAGTGAGGGCACGAGTTACCAAGGGACCTCCAAAAAACCCGCTAAACATCCAGAAAACTGCATGGGTGGGGTTTTGGGTTAGGTGGAACTGGGCTGTTTAATGGCTAAATCCTTGTTTAATAATCGAGTCGAGAAAAATCGTCAACAAAGTGCTTTTTTGATTAAGTTCTTCTTTTTTATCTATATATCACATTTAGTTTCAAAATGTCCAACATCCGAAAGATCAATAACATGATTGCAATGGTTTTAACAACCAAGCATGGTATGCAAAACCATTCACATATTATGTTACAGCTTTTTGTTTGTTGATTAGTCTGGTTTCTGGAGTGCTGTATAATAGTATTTCATGAAACAAGGAGTCTATGAAGAAGGGAACCAGACTAAATGTTGATACACTACTAAACAAGATTCCTTTTTATAAAACACATGTAATATGTATTTTGTCTGACAATCGTCTATGTCAAAACTCAATTTTGTATTTTTCAATCAGTAATAGTGAAACTTCTTATCATGCATGAGGATATATCTACATGCAAATTCAAGAATTCTCTGAAACTTGTTTTTCCCATAACGGCCTGTATCTATGAAACAGAGCTCATTATTTTACACAAAGTAATCATTTCACTTTGTTGCTGTGGTATCTTTAATCACATTTATGATTGAGTAGGTAATTTTTAAGGCAGTTTAATCAGATACGTACACAATAAAATGTATCACAGTGTTTGATTGATCAAATGAAATGAGTAACCCAACATACGACTATTGCCGCTGGTTCTTAAGCATGTAGGATTTGTATGCCTTTTGGCTTTTTTTCAATTCCACCTGCTTTATTTGATTCAGAAAACGTAATTACCATTATAACAGAAAAGGAGGCCTTCTTTTTATTTTGTGCAATAATGCAACAGATGCTTCTGCTAATCCAATATCAAAACATGGTGGGCACATAATTAGGTTCTCAATTAAACATTTGAAGATATAACTGTTACAGTAGATTGATACATTTTATGTTTAATTAAAAGAGGACACATTGCATTTATGATGATTACACTTAAAAGGAACTAAAGATAGAACTAGAACACAAATTTCAATTAATAAAAAATTATTTAATTGGTATTTATTTGTTAAAGTACTGCCTCCAATTGGCATAAGTGACATTTTTATTGATCAAAATGTCCTTGAATATTGTTAAATTGCGGTTTACTAACAATGTCATTTGAAAAGAAAATGTAACAAATTATATGATTTCTTATTAAAGTCATTATTTCATAATATTGATTAAATTTCTAGGTTTTATCTACTGCGGTATATCAAATTTCAGTTGCCAATTTTTATTGCGATTTTCTTCAAGTTCAACTAATAGGGATCAGTTCTTTTTGGCTATTTTCTGGTTTAAAAATTGGGATCCATGCCTGACCCCAGAGTATAAGTGGGTTCATAAGTTATCAGGGTGCAAGTTATCAAGGGAGTGGTGTATCATAAATATCACACTGACAAAAATAACCAATGCACAAAAATCATTTATCATTTTGCAAATGCCACTCTCTTTGTATTGTTAAATATCCCCTTTAGTTATTAAATGTCTCCTTCTTTAAAATGAAGTGTGGAATTTAAAGTTCTGGAATAAACCACATTCTTTACTTCTGATTGAACACAAATAGTATGTACAAGTAAATACTGGCAGTGCTTCTTAAATGTATAATTATTTCATATTTTTATGTTCTTGTTGTTTTGGGGTTTACAGACATTTCTCTGCACAATATAGGCTTCAGATGGCAGCCAGTATAATTGGTGGAGGAAAAAAATCAGGAAAACCCCAGCATGAACCACCAACCCACAGAAAGCTACTGGCAGCTTTTTCACAAACCCACAATGTCTGAGGCCAAGCCTCAAACCCATATGGACCAAGCTGAGATGGCAGTGATTGATAAAACTAATCTAACAGTATGTTAATGACACTAATCAGACAATGGTAAAAACTGCATTTACAGGTGGAGAGTTTGCATAATGAAAACTTTATTGTTAAAATGCTCTCTTACCTTGTTAAGTTCTTAATCCTGCAATCTGTTAAGTGCAACTAAAAATGTCAAATTAAACAGACTATATGATAATAATGGGATAAATTTTAGACAACTTGGTAGAATGGTTTCCATGATGGCACTGAAATCAAGTAAGGGCTGTTCCACTAAAACATATATGGGACCTTTGAAGAACAAGTTTTAAAACAAATATGTGCCAGGACAGTTTAAGTTCAAAATAGCTTCTTTCAATTGTTATTTATTCATTAAAATTCCTTCTATAGATGGTTGAAATAACTGACTAGGGACAACTGTCAAAACATGTAATCTCAATGTGATCTCAAAACTCCCACTTCAAAATCCTGTCATCTGTACTTATTTTTTATTTACACTGTTTTGCAATGGAGTGTACTATGCACAAAATGTATCTCCTTTTCAATAAATTTGATTGGATATATATGTTCTTATTGGTCATGGAAAATGGTCAACCTCAACACAGAACTGGAGAGTAATGAACAGTAATGGAGATGAAATACAGTAATATAAAAGTAAAGAAATAATGCACAAAATTATAAATAAATATTTTTTTTACAGTCTGTTGTTGTGATTCATCCACTGACATTAACATGAAAATTGGCTGCTGCTGGTTTAAAGTTATGGAACTTCAACAGTAATATGTATTGTATTATGTCAATAAATATGAAAGAAAATGGTTTATTCATGCAAATAGGCATAAATATAGTTATTTATTTCTGTTTTCCATTTGGATACTTTTTTGTTCAAGTTTTCTATTCTTCTAAGTTTGATTTTGAAATATTTAGTTACAGTAATTGAGAAGAAATGCTGTAATGGACTTGGCATTGCAATAATGGAAAATAGCCAATATGCACAAACTATATAGATAATGTAGATGTTATTAAATTATATATATATATATATATATATATATATATATATATATATATATATATATATATATATATATATATATATATATATATAAATAAAGATATGATTTTTATTCAGTTTTTGGTACTGTCATTATTATTCCTCTTTCAACATTATTAGATGTGACAGCACAGAATTAGAGTAATGGATCACTAACATACAGAACAGTATATACTATACATTTTATGTTAGCAATAACACAGATGTATAGATGTATAGTCATGGAATTTAATACATTAATATTTGTTTGTTTCTGTCTCCATTTAAAAGATGTTTTAAATTTTGATTTTCTAAGTTTTCTGCATAAATGGTTAACTGATTTATGGATAAATGGCTAAAACATCATCATTACTTTATAAGTATCATTATTTTATTTTTTAAAAGATTTCTAATATAGACAAGATAAGCTTAAATTGCATAACCAATTAAAGTTAGTACATTATGCTTTCATAAAATGGCAAACATCCTCCATCCACATCTGGTAAGGCAGAGATAGGCATGCCATTGTCAGGGAAAATAGGGACATGCATAGAACTCTTTGATCTGGATTCCAAAGCTAACAAGGGAAATGGTATATTAAAGCAAGTTTTGACAAATAATGAATAAATATTTATATTTTAACTTTTTGTTTCCATTTTAATCATAATATTTATACCTATCCAGAATTCACAGACTTCAATGTATAAAGCTAATCTCAGGTAGATTGTGAACTTGCCAACTCTAAACTACTGCCTTTTCAAAAATTGTTCTGATGCATGCTGCCAATTTTAGGGTGAGTTGTGCTAATTGTTAATAACATATTACTAGGCAGATTTCTTTGACAGGTGTGTTTGGAAACAGAAGGCACTTGCCTGTAATGATTGACCACAAGTGGGATTTCACTCCCAGTATGACTGATATATCAAAAATGTAGCAACCACAAGCAGCATTTAAGAGTTGTTGCAATAACTACAGGAGAATGATGCACATGTACTGCTTGGTTTCTTCCTCCACCATTAATACTGGCCGCCATGAATAGCCTATCGTGTGCTGAAAAATGGCGTTAAGCACAACAACAACAACAACAACATGTACTGCTTGGTAAACTATTCAATAAATAAAAGTGTCCTCAAACTCAAAAGTCTGCTTACCAAATATCTTAATGCATGTCGCTGATTTCAAGGTAACTAGATGAAATTATTAAGTAAATTGATAAAATAAGTGTTCATAAATCCTTCAGTTGTGGGTATAAACAACTTATTAAAAACAGTCTACATTTGTTTGTTGATGTAGTTGAGAAAATGAATCTGTTATCTTATCAAGGATGAAAAAAGAATTTTCTTAAAATATATATTATATCATTTAAAGTTATGTTGGAATCCTATGTTTGATGGCAAGCTTATATTTCCTAAGAGCAAATTTAATTTTCCATTTTTTAAAATTTTGTATAATTTTAAATTTGTAAATTCCTGATCTTGGTATATGACCTTGCATGCATGGTCTGTAAAATGTCAAATGTATATGTAAATACATGGGTTGTTTGGGGTTGAACACCAATTTCCAGTGCATGATAGGCTACACAACATGGCTAGTATAAGTAGTGGAGGAATTAACTAGGGAAACCACAGTAAGAACCACCTATCAATGGGAAGCTACCAACATGCTTTCTCACATACCCAAATTGGTCAAGACCTAGATTCTATCCCATATAGACAGAGGTGAGATGGCAGTGATCAGCAAGTGATTTAGTCTACTTGGTTACCAGAATTTGTCAATCCTAATTAGCATTCAGTCATGCTAAATGTACAGATAAAATAGAAAGCTATAAAGCAGAATGCAAACTGAAACAATTCTTTGTAACAATCCAGTTTTGCATGTCATGACATTGCATCATACACAGAGACATCTTAAATACTTACTTTTTACAGCACTAGCAACTTTTTATAAAAACTGGGCAGTACTCAAATACAAGTTTTTGATTTTTGACCAGAAATGCTCACACTTTGAATGTTTTCCAATGAAAATTCCAGTTAACATGCTGACTAGAAATAGTATCATTTGTATCTTGAATTTTATTATATACATATATATATATATATATATATATATATATATATATATATATATATATATATATATATATATATATATATATATATATATATATATATTTCCAACTGTTATGAACTAACCAAGTGTTCTGCAGTGTAATTAGATATAAGCAGATATAAGCAGCTATGTGATACTAATCTGGAATATTTAACACTTACTAAGAGACTTTATTGAGAGAAGGTAACTCATTTAGTTACAGACCTAATCTACATTGAGGCCTTCTATCTGTTATGTACAATATCTCAAGTATATACAACATTATGTGAAGATCTGGCTTGACACTAAATAAGTGATTTTAAAAGTCAAATCAAGCTTGGAACACATACACAGGCATCTGTGAATACATAAACATGCATTGAAAAATTAAACTGTAAAAATGATGCAAAAATTAGAGAAAAGCAGGCGGTATTTATTGTACTAGCTCTGTTCAATTTTGTAAAGATTTCATCCATTCGAGACACTGATTATGAAAACAAGAAATGCTAGAAGCCTGCCTCATGTCACTGGGAATCTCATGTCACTGGGAATGTTGTTCCATACCAGTGGACCAGCATACTGAAACCTTTTTTTTAAAAAAATTCCTTTTTTGGGAATGGTATAGTGTAAGTTTTGCTTCTTAAGATCCTTAAATTTGAAGTACCATCAACATCTCTTTGTTGAAAGATATTGCTTAGATGGACAGGGATGGCTTTTCTGGATACTTTATACATCAATTTGGTCTTTCATAAATTACTGCATTTTACTTTAACAGTATATTACACCAACTGATATTAAAGGTTAGGTTCATATGATGAGCATGCGATGTCAGAAAAAATGAGCAAAATTTTTGTTTTAAAAAAAAATGTGTAAAAAGTATGAACAATGAACACTAAAACTCTATGTGCCATGTGCAAGCTTATATGATGAAAACAAAAATCAGTAGTATTATTGTAAAAAATCACACAGAGTGACAAAAGTTCCTTAGATCACTGCCAAGGCTCACTCTGACACTTTACCCTATAATAATATGCAAGTGAACAATTGTTGGCCAGCAAAGATGGGGCTAGGCATTTTGATGCAGTGAAGTAGCTCAGATCTCCTGTATTTTCCTTTTTCAGAAGTCAGATTTTAATTCCTATGTGGGGTTCCCAAGTGGCTGAGTGGTCTAAAGCGCTCTCCATTATGGATCACTGCCATCTCACCTCTGTCTGCGTGGATTCGAGTCTAAGATTCCGCGAATGTAGATATGTGAGAATGCTTGCCAGTAGCTTCTCGTAGGTCGGTGGTTCTTTCCATGGATTTTTCCGGTTTCTTCCTTCAACATTAATATTGGCTGCCATGTATAGCCTATAATGTGCTGAAAAATGACATTAAGCCCCGGAACAACAAAAGAAAATTCCTATGTGATATCTCTCATGTTTTCTGCCAGTGCACGTGACCGATAAGCCCATGACTTGTACATCAGCACTCATGTGTTTTCAAGCTGACAATCCTTTTGACCAAGCCATGAATTTAGAACATGTACTTGTTTTATGCCAAGTAGAGTTGTTCGTCATTAAGTTAATGTTTGACCTTAATACCTTTTAGCTTGTAGAACCCTTTTTATTTTCACACAGGACAACCATCTGATTGAGCAACAAGTTTGAATACTTGCTCAGTGCAAAGTAACAGAGGGTGATTATTTCAACTTCTTGTGGTCTACCCACACAATTGATACATATTCAGTTGCAACCTGGAATAGATTTCACAGATCAAAGTGTTTCTTACAGAGCCCAAGCTCAGTATATGTAAGCACTCACATATGACAGTGAAGCTAAGGAAATGGAGTCAGACAATATTTACATAGAATATACCATGACGATTGACTGGATAATGATGGAGGATAAATACTTGGACCTTGTACCAGATGATATAAGGACTATTCTATTAAAACAGACTTAGGACCCAGGGAAGGCACTTTCAATGTGGAACAGTCACCCATAGATGCAATTTAGAATTTTTGTATCATTTTCATATGAACTTTTAAAGTAAAAAGTATCCTGGCATATATATTTGAAAAAGTGCCTTTCCTGGGCACATCATATGTTTAAATAAAACTGCCCTCTGTGGCATTTATAGGATATTTCGTATTAAAAATTTGTAGACCTGACTTTCACTTTTTATTTTTAAGAGGCTTGGGATCAAAATTTGTGAATCAGATCATTCTGAACTATTTTTATATTGGCATGTGACTTATAATTGATTTCATGAATTTATCGTATAAATGGACACAAAATATCAAGTATTATGGATTGAGTGGATTTAATGTGGACAAATTGACAATTTTAAATTTTTTTCTGAGATGTTAAGCTTGATAATATAATTGTACTTTACATTGGCTATGGGGATTTTTATATCATTTTAATTGGGCTTGTTTATTTTTCCAAAGTGCAAGTCTGTCTCACTGATGATACATTCCTCCTTAAAGCTAGACATAACACATAAGATACACCTTGACTTATGGGAGGGTCAAAGAGAATTGGCTTTTTAAAATGGGTGTGGATATACTAATATTTAGATCAACATATACATGTTATATAAAATATATTTTAATTTCTTACAGTACTTATACAGAATAGATTGTTTACTTCATGTTTGTCCAGTGTGATTGACATGGACATGTACATAAAGCCATGAAAAATAATAAATTTGGCTATAACAAGTCATAATGTTTTACAAATTTCAATCCCATGTGAAACATTATAAATAACTTTTGTATATATGTAAGTAGTGTGTATGGAGGCTGCAACCCCTATATAACAATAAAAATCTCTTGGTGGATAAATTTAATGTGAAATAAAATTTATGGTGGATTCTGAAAAGCTTTAATAGCATCTTAGGATGGCTAACCAAATTCCAAACCGACTTATCTCAGTCCCAAATATATCTAAATGAAACAGCACTAATAGACAAAATAAATTACTTAATTTTTCTTACCTATGTGATTGTGAATATCATTCATTTCTTTGTCACAGTTTGATTATTTTGAATAGGTCATCTTAAGTCAGATGTGACATGATTAGGTTTAACAAGAACATAAATATGTTTAAAAACACTTTCAATTAATGATGTCCAAATGTTTACTGTGTCTTTCATGTTTGCAATTACAATGAATCAGTCATTTAATAGAAAACAGACATAATAATTCCTTATCTGAAGAACAAATAATTAAGAAAAATCAATAATTAAAGCAGTTACAACCGAAATAAGGAAATTCTAGTCTAAGGGGCTATACCATTTGTCATCAATACAATGCCAAACCATAGCTTCTATTAATCTACCTGTGTATCTTTCTTTACTACAGTTGACAGTCTCTTAGTGAATGTCTCCACTGGATTTACAGTATTTAGTCCCCCAAAGTTCCTCTTAATGGCATGAAGAAGCTGGTGCCATGTTGGGCCTTTTTTGGACTTCTCACAGAATGAGTAGATCATCTTGATCAAACTGAAACAATACATGAAAAAAAGACAGCGTATGGTTACAATGTCCATTACTATTGACTCAAGGAGAGCTTCCAATATTAATGATAAGTGATGAACCCTATGCATGGTTCAAGAGGAGTATCTTTTCAAAGAGAACAAAGCACAAAATGATTACCAGCAGAAGTGTAAATAAGGAATATCAAATGGTTTTCATTCCAATGTTATATATTTGTGAAACAATACAACTCTGCTGATTATCAATACAATTCACAATTCCACAGCTTACTGTATAATCCATTATTGATACACATATAATAATTTTATGGTCTCTTTACAAGATCAATGGTAGGGTGGTGCTTTTTAAAATGTGTTGATATCTTGGTTTGTATTTCCATCCTGCAGATCAGACAGACAGACATAGACTTATTATTATTTCATGTGCCACTCTTATCCTTGACAAGATTTTTTTTTATAAAAAATCCTTCCTGACTACCTGTGAGTTGTCAGTGATTTTAATTTAACCTTTTAGGCCATTTCAGGCTCCTCCATTCAATCAGATGCCAGGCTCATCTTGGATATTATGCCCTATGTTATGCACTGCATGAATGCTTTAAATATATCTGATTACCAATGTCATTTATTCACTTAAACTTGGATCTTAACATTTTTACAACAGAAGAAATAGTAAGATAAAATTTCTTTTTTTCAGACTACATAGTCCATACAATTAATTTAGAATACAGATATAAAGTAAAAACATTGTAAACATAAAAGAACATATATATCATATGTACTAGTATACAGATACATCTACAGCAATTAACTGTGCCCTGCATTTTTAAGAATGAAATTAAGTGGGACATTTCAAGAATAATTTGTTCCATCAAAGTGCAACCAAATTCTTCAAAATGTACTTTCTGGAATCTGCCCCCCTGTTGATTCTATACTACTTGTTTTATCCCATTGGCACATTCAGCCAATGATTACACAAATCAGCATAAAAGGAGAAACTCTGTTTCCTATGTACAATTTAAGTATTTCACAGATCATTAAGTAGCCTATTTTGCACAAAGTTTCTCAGTTGCTTTGTATATGTTTGGATGTCAATATATTCATTGTGTCACACAATAAACAAGCTACAATTAGTTTAGATTGGTGATTTTTGTTTTATCCTGGATTTGAACAAACAATAACCACCAATCAAAAGTGAATAGAACATATTTCACAGTTACATCCTTTGTAGTGTAGCTATCAAATTCAATCCAAGTAGACATGATACAAAGCAACAGATAAACTTCATGTAAAAGTGTTTATTAAATCATCAGCAAAATATTCAAATCATACATATCTTCATCATGATGATATATGTTATCAGTGACTGAAAATGTTTATAAGATAAAATATTTTGCACGGAACGGGCTAGAGGGAGGGGGCAAATTTTGAACCATGCGAGTTGTCATTTGGTGTTCATTTGTAGTAAGCAAGTGGATGTTGTCAATTGTTTTATTTTTTTTGCTGACAGAAATGAGTGGCTTTATCAACTACAAGTTAATGTCTCAGATGAATTCTCAACTTAAAGAATAAAAAGGCAAACCACTAATAATTATTCCAGTCTGATGAAGATATGAATAGGGTAAGTATCCTTTTGTATCACTTATTCACCTCAGATATTGATATAGAAAAATTATTGATACATCTATATTTTGATCAAAGGTTTCACCCCAATGTTGCAAATACAATTAAAGAAAAAACCAGTAGGCCAAGTGGGCCTGAGATCACTCACCTGGATGACATCTACCTAAAAGCCAAAGACAAGAGCAGTTGGCCAAACAATTTGAGTTGGTATGATGCTTTTAGACATAAATAGTTTTTTTAAAATGTATTTCAGCAATGACAGTCATATTAAAAAACAAATCATTTATGTGAACTTAAAAGGTTTAAAACAATGCTAGTTCACTTTCTGTGAAATTTGGTAAAAATCTTCTTTAACAATTTTCTGAGAAGTCATTTAAGGTTTATTTTTTTGTCAGCAAATTGAAAGACCTTCATGACAAAATCCTCTGTCAAATTTCTGTTCAACAGATTTTGAGAATAATTTCTAGATTTAGTAATCCAGTCAAATTTGACTGCAGATTAGAATTATTTGTACTGACTAACAAATATTCTTGCAAAGCTCCTTCTGACAAATTTGTCAAATTAAAAAAGGCAGTTTAAATATTTAGTAACAACAGTTATAGATCAGCATCATTTGTTCAAATCTGAATGGATTTTAGGCCAAAAAACCAGCAGTCCTTGTTGCCTGATCATATTAAACTTCACATTTGTACTTTACTGGAAGTGCATGTCAATTAGGTGTTGCATATTTATGAGGTAAAAAACCTGCTTTTTGTAAATAAAAAAATAAAAATTAAAATACATCTAGATAGTGAAATTCATTTATATAACATTTTTTTGTAAAAAAGCAAGTTCTATACACAGTGCTAAAAATATTCTGACAAAGTGATGCACACGGATCAGCTTTTTTGAGATCGGGTCCCTCCTGTATTCTAACTGAGGTGCCCCTTACACTTGTTGAAAAGTAAAATCTAATTTGCTGAGACACTTTGATGTTTTTATCCAATGCAGAAATATATATTCAAGATATATTGAACAACTAGTAATTTATTATAATTTATATCTTTGTGTATCTTAATTCTCTCCAAAGCTGCAAACTTTGTGTTAAAATAAGTATTTGATTTATGAATGGGAAACAGATTGCCTGGGTTACTCTAACTATAAAGCTCACTGTGTGAATCTGAGATATCATTAATTTACTGAAGAGACAGTCAATAAAATAATGCTCATAGACTATAAAAATGAGGCTAAAATATACTTTGTGTATTCCATGCTAAACAAGTGCCATGGCCATACCTGAGTCAGGGTTGAGCATCTCAACAATGGTGTTCAAATGTACATTTGGGCAATCAAGGGTAAGCAAACTGAAATATTTGGCTCAATAGTGGGATTAGCAAAGCACAAAAAGTTTTTTTAAACACAGAATATATGGTTACCTGCATAGGAAACATCAGCAATTAACTACAAGTAATTGCTTGGGTATGGCGGAAACAAGCTAGATCACATTTCTGTGGACAGCCTCTACATTATACCAAGTGACATGGAATTTACAGTTGTATCATATTTTGTGAATTAATAGCAACATTCTTATGGTGGACAACAACATGATTCAAGCCACCCATGCTAATCTTTTTAATCCAATAAGAATGCCCAAACAAGTGAAATGCATTGCCAGTAATGATAGCATTTCTTGAACACCACAATAACCACAGCCAATGGAACATGAAGTGGTGGGGTTTTACCCAGCCAAACCTGCACAGCAACCAGCTAATACAAGTATGAAATACACTTGGACCACACAAGATGTATAGGCATAAAAAAAGAAACCATGATGCCAATGAAACTGCACCAGCCATAGTTCTGTCCTCACTCTGATGCTGCTGTCTGTATGTGCTAATGTGAGCAAAGAGAGCAGCAAAGTTTGTGATTAAAAATGTGATGATAAGCAACAAAAGATGCTCAGTCAATGATTTAATGATCTGCCAACTGCTTTCAACAGAAATGACAAAATGGTGTTAAAAAGCAGTGCCACCAAATTCTTTTCTGACAGTATTTTCACCATTCTGGCTAGCCATTCCAACTGCCTTTATACCCATTTTTGTGCTGCCTGAATCAGTTTAAAATGTGTCATGATGATGGCAGATGGCATTAGTGTGCCTCCAATACATATGATACATGAGCACAATTGTGCTAGTGGTGAACCCCAGCAATGTGAGCATTGCTGCAATAGTGATACCCTGTGCATAGAAGAATCTTTTTTTACACTTGGTAAAGGTTTTGTCCACATGGATAAGTTTGTTGATGTCTTCGAAATCCTGGAAAGTTTGCTATGAAGGGTTTTTTGTTTAGAACTGGTAGCATCTAGCTATAGTTTGAATTCCTCCTTCACTGCTATATGATTTCTCATATCTCCTGGCACAACATTCTGTCACTTGCTTTTGTCAGCTTTCTTTCTTGAACAGTGATGTGGTTATTGAGTTTTGTAAGTTTTGAAAGGCCATTTTTACTCTTGCTATGAGTAGTCTGAAGCACTGCACATATTGATCCCCTTCATTGGGTGGCTGTCAGGTTCCTATGCTGCCATTTCCTATGATCTAGACATTGCCTAGTTTGATATATTCTAGCTTGATAGGCAACACCTGGATAAAATTAACATCAACTACATCTTTAGAAGAAAGAATAATTTACTTGTATTGTCTTTTTTTAAGAGAGTCTAGCTCCATCCCTACTGAATTACAATAGAATCATTCTGCTTCACCCTAAATGTGAGCTAGACTACATCTTTATTTAAATCAGCACAGCATTTTGCAGTATGTACTGATCTCTACTAGGTGCCGTTTTAGTCCCCATGTGGATACATCTTGCTTCAACCCAAAAGACAGATCATCACTGCTGGCCTAAGAAGGTGTTTCTATTGGTAGCTCTTTGACCCCACTAGTTTTGGTGGCAAGTGTGTCTTAACTTTTCTTGGGCACATTTTCTTCATGACCACCAAGATTGGTAATTTCAAATTAATCAGCTACACTAACAAATAATAGTGCAACACAACAACAAATCCAGAGGTATATGAGTTTCTAAGGAAGAAAAGTTCTTGCAAACTGCTCCTATCTAAAGCCACCAGTGTCCTATCAGTTCGTTGTCCACAATCTTCATTTCTGATTGCTGCTGTGTAATATCATGGCTTTATATTTTTTACACCCCAAAAACTGAAAATATAACACTCAAGACCTTCACACCTTTCTTCTTTATAAATGACTACGAGTTATGCACTTAAGCAATCATGTCCAGAACTTTATAAGATCCACTGCAATTTTGACAAAGATGCTGATGATATCAACATGTAACCTGTAAGACCTCTCTCTAGACAGAAAGTTGTGTCTCCATCAATTGTTTGACCCTTTTTCTATTAGGTCAAACAAAACATATGTGTGTTTACAGCTAGCTGATTGTCCCTTTTTCTCACTGCTGACCCTAGCACTTCCCCCATGGTTTAAAAAACAATCACAATAAACTCACATTAATTATATGTTTAGAAAAAAAACAACCTGCCTACCTTATTTTAAACCAGTGCAATACGAAACCAATTGTTTTCTTGGCTTAAGCATGCACCTTGTAAGACTTAGTCTCTAACTAGGAATCAGATCATGATTAACTGTTGTAGTAAAACCCAAAATGTTGTGAGGTAATATTTTTTTTATATACACTTGCTTATGCTGCATCACATCAGAATCATATTGGCAGCAGAGCCAAGATTCACACTGTGTAATATTTCACACAAGCAGCTGGGTGTAGGCAAACTACTTTCATTTCTGTTCTGAAGGTTCATCTTATTGCATTTCCCTATACATAAATTTTGGCAAGAAACAAACAACACAACCATCATCCACTTACAGTGATTATAACCTTTCACTTTGATTAGACAAAAGGAAAAAAATTAAAAGTGGAACATCTCTAGGAAACCTGGACAAGAAAGGGGCAAAGTGTTGGGCCAGTCGCATGCTCTTTTCTTTATTCACTGTTTCTCCCAAGGCATGGGTTCCCAAAACTTTTTCTGGACATTCTGTCAGGTGGATTCCAGTGTATGTGTTTCAACTTCCCTTAGACCATGAAAAAAGGCCTTTCAAAAACACTGCTATTACAAGCAACCATCTGAAAAACTATTCAGAACTCCATGCTGGGAGATTAAATGTGTTCTCCTGAACTCTCCAAACAACCTGTTGACATAAGCACTGTTTGGCCATTCCTGAATTTTGGTTTGGTAACAAGAACCATGGCAGGCCATTTTGAAAAGTCAAGGGAACTTCTGGTTGGCAGATGGAAAAGGCAGCCATAAGTCTATCATATGCTGAAGCTGGAAATCCCTACCCCCTGCTGCTTAAGTCAGTAAATTTTATCATTTCGACAAAAATGGCTTACTTCTGGAATGAGGAAGTATTAATTACAAAAAAATGTATTCCCTCACCAAGTTTGATGATATTTATAACAATGCTGGAGTGAGTGCAATTTTGTACTGGCTGATAATGATATTTAAAAACTAAATACAGCCAATATTATGGTATCAAAGCTTATACCCATATAATAAAAACTACAGTGATATATCAAGGGACTTCATAGTGAGGGACAACTGTACCTGTAAAAATCTCTAAGTCCGTAGAATTCTCTCAAGTTCTTCGATGCTTGTTTGAAGAGTTGTAGGTAGGATTCTGCCAGTGGTTTGATCAAGGGCTTCATTAGATTCAAGGTTGTTGCATCCGATGAACAAATACCTCTGGAAAGGAATGATTAATAGAATGAGACTGCTCAAATACCTCTGGAAAGGAATGATTAATAGAATAAGACTGCTCAAATACCTCAGAAAAGGAATGATTAATAGAATAAGAATGCTCAAATACCTCTGGAAAGAAATGATTAATAAGATCAAACTATTCTCCATGCATCAACCATGAAATAATAGATTCACTACCCAATCCCAGTCAACAGACAGTTGGATATGGTTAGTTTTCATAATGTTATGCATTTATTTTAAAAATAATAGTGACAAAAAAAATAGAAAAAAAAATTCTATTTAAGGTCAAATTTCTTAAATACTGAATGCACTGCTTTTTCTCTCTTGTTTTATACATCATAATTGAGCAATTCTGATGAATAACTCAATATTATGAGCTACTGTGTCCGTAATGTAATGTTTGTATCTAGTTAACAAAATTGAATGCATGCTCTTTTACAAATATAAATTTTATACAATTTAAAGCTTACTTTAATGTGTAAGTGCTGTCACAACTCTATGGTCTTAAACTAAGTAACAGAAAGAGTGAAACCAAGAAAGTTTACAAAGTAATTTACTTCTCACGCAGTACAAAATTAAAAATAACTTACAGTATGATGAATGAAATTGTAGATCTTCACATTTTTTTTGTTGACATTTCTGGTGGCAGAGTGATGCTGCCTGCCACACATGCATCAAAAAATTTAAAAATAGGGTCAACAAACAACGGATACTCAAAGCTCTATTTTGACAGGGTTTTCTACAGAAAATGTGAGTGTTCTGAAGGGTTAAATTCAATGAGTGAAAAGAAGAGGAATTCTACTTATCATTCACATAAAAAGGTCTCTATACCTAAATGTATTAATTACAAGCAAGTGCTCGATTGTCTGACACTATTTTCACCTGAAAGATCCATTATGTAATAATGCCTTATCCAGTTCATCTCCATTATCAGAAATGTCATAAAAAAGCTGAGCTCTCACGGCATACAGTACTCGGTCCAGATCTCTGCTAAGTGAACTATGATATCACAATGCATACATGACACCATTCCCAAAAGGTATAAGCATAATTACTGCTAATATTTACCATAATTTCCTGCATATATCCTGCGGGTTATACCAGATTTTACAAACCCAGAAAGGGGTGTGTGGGTTATATAAGGGTACGGGCTATATCACAATTTTTTTTACATGTACAGTAATAATATTTCAACATATTGTTTCAAAAACATGAGTAATAACTCCACTGACCTTGCTGCTGAATGTAGAAAAACATCGGTACTTTGTCTATATTAATTGTCTGATTGAGAATTGGTTCCTATTCATAATTGGTTCCTATACCTAATGCACTCCTCCTTTAAAATCATCAATGTGTTTCTCTGCCTCCATGAGTTTGGCCTTCAATTTGATGGCACTGCTTCAGGTCAGCTTCTAGGGTGAGGCCATTTTGCTTTAGGTCTGCGATGAACATGTTTTCATAGACTCATCTTCTCCAATGCTCATTTTTCTTTTCTCCAACCTCGGATTACACTCTCATCAATATCAAATTTTTTGCCTGTGGCTCTATTGCCATGCACTTCAGCATATGCAATGGCAGTTTACTTGAAGGCGGCTGTGTAAGAATTTCATTTCAGCATTTTTTAAATTGAACAGAAATAAATTATTTTAAATCGAATCTACACTTCACAAGAATACAAGAAGATTATTTAGAAATGTTTGTGTGTATGTAGCCTGTATTCATTTGCAGCACTGAGCAATTTATATCAAGTGGTTTCCTTTCCTTTATCATAAATGAAAATTTGTCAAATGTTTCATCACCCATTGTATGTAAACAAGGCTTCATTACCATTTTTAGTTTAGATCAAAGAATTGTCTGAGGCAGGACCACAACCATTATTGTTTATTTTTATCTGCTGCTGGGCCAATAGCGGAAGGGTTGAGTACCTGGTATCTAGATTCTAGAAACAATAAATGCCAGATGTAAAGGTGGCTTCATTGATCTGCTAGGCCAAGTCTTCAGCAAGTTGGATTAGGTAGTACTGTACATAGACCAATAAATGCCTGATGGCTCCAAAATTCAAATCTGCCAGCGGCCAGCCCAAATAGAATTCGGGTTTTACAAAGGTGTGTGTTATGCCAACAATTTTTTACACAAATCTCCAAAACCCGTGGGCTATATGAGGGTGCAAATTATCTGCATCTGCGGGATATATGTGGGGAAAATATGGTATAATGCTGCTATAATATTTATGTGGTAAAAATGCATGACTTGGGCATAAAAATGTGTAATCTCTATATTACATGCCTGAATTACAGCATGTATAAATAAGATACATTTTTACTACTAACCTATTTCTGCAGGTGGTCAAAATTCTCATCACAAATGACAAAATCCATATGGATTAGAACCAGAATACAAGCACAAAATATACTGGAAAATTTTTATAATCAGCACTCATTAAATAATCTACACAAAGCATTTCACTTACCATTTGGTACCATTTTCTTTACAAGAACAAAGTGGTTCACAACTTAACTAGCATATCGATGAAATGTTTTTGAGAGGCAAAGTTCACATTGAAGAAATCCATCTGTTTTCTTGGAAATGGGGTCTCATATATATATACACACACACACACACACACATACATACATACATACTATATAATAAAAATGAAATTTTTTTTTTATTGCTTTATTTATTATTTTTTAATGTATCAAATAGGTGTAATCCATATAGAGTCTGGCATAATGCATCATTTGGTGAAAAAAGTGTATTGATTACAATTAAAGTTTAATGGTTGGCATGTATGACAATACACAGTTAAGATGGTTTGTCAGTATGAACAAAGAAATTGTTTATATAAAAAAAATAGATTTCAGCACACTTTATATCAAGTTTTCAGCTTCCTTTTATGATGCCTTTGATTCTCCATTCCAAATCCAAAACTGTATATACAAGTATGAAGAGTCAACAATGTCAAAAAAAATTGGCAGGTGGTATATTTTGTTGTCAATACAGAAAAAAATTGCAAATTTGCTTCCTTGGTGAAGCCAAGTACAATCCCTGAATAAACTTTTTACATGATTTTTTTATTCTTTTATGATAAAAACACTATTTTGTCATGTTAGAGAAAATATGTGTGAAATTTCAGGAGCCATTTCACTATCATCTTGTATTATTGATATGCTATATCTTCCCCAAAATGACAAACTTTTTGAATGTTTTTTTCATACTTTTAACAAATATATTTTTTAACAAACAATTTAACAAATATATTTTTGTGAATGAAGAAAAATAAATATTTGAAATTTTGGGAGCCATGTTATTTTAAAATTCATGTTATCAAGGAGCATGCTATTGCAGGGTCACACTGGACACACACTTTCTTTTCTGGATCAAGATTTTAACAACAAATCAGTGCTAAACATAAACAAGAGTGAAATGTTTTAAATGAGAATGAAAATAGGTGTCACAGGTAATCATGCAAGCCTAACGGAAATATACGCATCTTTTAAAAAATGTTGCAAAACAGTTGTAACATTTTTTACAACCTTATCACTGACTACTATGCACCTTGTGTGCACATGCACAAGTTAGGATGTATGTTTTAGTGATATGTAAATGGAGCTTTTTAGACACAATATCTATAATCCATGAATATAGGGTCCACAACAGAGATGAAAATCGGTTATTATTTAATGGATACTTTCCTCTGCTACAACTATTCCTGGATAAAAATTAAATACGTAATCAAGGAAGAGATAGAGGTATCTTTTATCAATAAAAGTTTCATCTGGATTAAGGACCAAAATTGATCATTACAATACATACCTATTTTTCTTAACAGTTTTTGCAAAACAGTTGTTTGCTAGCAAGTTGCATTGGTCTGTAGAGTTATAATCTTCATTGTCCAAAACAAATATTCATCTCATAGATTTTTATATTCATGGATATGTGAAAACAAACAGTAAATTAAAATTGATAAACAAACCTTTATATAGATCAAAGTTCACATGTATTACAAATTTGAGTATCAGCAATGTTTCACTTGTATACATTGTAAGCAAACACCAACAAACTAAAGCTTCATACCTAGGAGTACACTCATAAACTCCTAGAGTCAAAACCCTTTATTATGTCTGCACTGGTTAATTCCTACAAAAAAAATTGTGCTGAAATAGTGAATTATTTACGAGATTTTGCTGGGATAATGTGTGGCTATTAAAACATCTATGGGTATTAAGCTGAATAAAAACAATAATTTTCTAAATGCATCTAACTCACTCTGCACTATTTTCTAATTCTTGAAGATCTGGAACTTCTCGCTGTACCAAGATACCACGGTTCATCTTGGCAGGATCAAGGGCCCAGTTAGAGATTCCGATAAAGGCAACCTGCAATTCCAAGATCTATATGTAAATGAATTGTTTGTCTATAAACAAATGGTTCACAGGTAATAGATTTGAAAGAATGAAAGAGTAACACTTCAGAAATCTGGTATACATTAGTTTTCATTACCATATTTGTTAAGATGGCTTGTGATAGAAATGAATCTACCAGTAAACACAATACTATAGTATCTTTGAGCTATACTGGACAATATAAAAGAAGTGACCCCCTAAATTATTTTTTACTGCAACAGTACTTTTGAGGAAACATTGAGAAGATCTGCACAGTGAGATTCTTCAAAGGCTTGATAAATCTGGCAAGCATTCCTAAATAATTATCCGTATTTTAACTCCAAATCACTAATCTTACTAATCAAGCAATGCAAAGTGTTTGCTTAAAACATCAGGTTGATGCTTAACAGACATCTGGGCTTAGGATCAGGAACGAAACATTAGACACTAACACCTACTACATAATAAATGGTTAGAATCAGACTGCCCAATTGTTTTAGTCTGCCTGAACACAGCAAGTCACACCACCAGCACAACTTTAACTCTCAAAGCTCCCTAACAGGGTCGAGTTAAAAAAAATTCTAGTAATCTATGGAAATAATAGACAAATAGACAGACAGTGAACTATTTCTTGACACAATGATATATATCTGTAACCTGAAACTTGTGTATTTGAAATAGTAAACAATCATGCATAATGGTCATGAAAAGTTTATAAAACCAATTGTCACTGTTTAGAGATGAAATTAAAAAAAAAAACACAATTGCATAGCATGTTTAACTGAATGACAATAGCTATACTGATTTTGTAGTAAGAGTCCTTTTAACACTCCTGTAGTAGAGCCGAATAGGTTATTTTACACAGGTAAAGTATATAAAGTGGAACAATTAATTTGTTTGAGCAAGTGTTTCAGTCCTATCACTATGGTGTCTGCAGTGTGACAATTTATTATGATGTCTAGCACTGGGGCATCATAATGCAGACATGTAGCATCATGTCCCACCTAGTTACATTATTCTGACACCAGGTGAGCAGTAAGCAAGGCATCTGCTAGTACCATTTTTATAAGTCATTGGTATGACTTAGTCAGGGTTTGAACTTGTAACTTCCCACATACAAGGTAGATGCTCCAACAACTTAGGCACCAGAGCAATCGCCAATTCATTTGAAGTCAGGTAAATCAAATCGGTGAGCATATACTTTTTTTATTAATAATTATTGCCAAGTCATATAGAGTATTACATCCAGTGACACCTAGCATCAGAACAGTGCACAACTGCAGAGTTTAGCCATAAAGGAAATAACAAAGACCTGCACACACACACTTGCAAATTAGTTTCTAATAATGACATCATTTCAAAAGATTACTAAGCAGTTTTTAAACTTTCCATTTTCTTGAGTAATGATAGCAAGATTTTCAAGATGGTTGCCATAGTGGCTATAGTGTATATCAGATAAGCACCATTTTTATTTAGTTCAATGTGATCAGCTATCCAGTTAAAGTAGTCATAGCAAGATATTCAAAATGGCCACTGTGGAAGCCACTGAAACCAAACTGGCACCACTTTCATTTACAACAAGCAAGAAATCATAAGAAGCCTTTAAGTGAAAAACCATGATGATTCAACCGTTCATTCAGTTGAAGTGATAACAAGGATTTCAAGATGACCATTACTGCAGGCATACTGAATTTTTGAACTGAACAATTTCATTAGAAAACACTTAAAGGCAATTAAGAATTCTCTCAGTAAAAACCTCATGTTAATATAACCATATCCATTCAGGAGGAAAAGCAACTGCAAGTTTTTCAAGATGACCACCATGGGGTCGTATAGGATGTCAGATGTGCACAATTTTCATGTGGGGCCAAACAGACATCACAAGAAATCTTCTGATGAAACCCCATGGCAATACGAGTTTCCATTTTGGAGAAGCAATAACAAAGTTTTCTAAGATGGTTGCTATGGTGGACATATTGTACATAAAAACAGTAGCATTTTTCTTTATGACTATGTAGACATCTTATCTCTTTTAGTGAAAAGCCCATGTTGATACGACCATCCATTCAGGAGTAATGATAGCAAGCTTTTCAAGATGGACAATGTGGTGACCATGTTGAACATCTGAGCAGCACCATTTTCATTCAGGACCAAAAGAACTATAGGATGAATGTGTCCATAAAGGTTCATGTCAATACTCCAAACAGTTTAGAAGGAGGAGTAGCAATAACAAACATGTGCTTACAAGCAGGCAACAAAGGATGACTGACTATCCCATCAACTCTACTAATCAATGACCATAAAAGCTAAATAAAAAGTAATTAAAAGACTTTAAATAACCTCAAGAATGCATATATGGCATAATCAAGTGTCACATGTAATCCATTCTACATGTTCTGTATGTCACCTTGTTAATGCAACTTCATGCATGAATTGAAACTGTAGAAGGAATGAAAAGCTTGGATCAGATACTTATTAAAATTTACTATGTTCTAGTAATATGTACTGACTCTGAACAATAACTGCATATATCTTGCACTGAAAAAAATTAATCATGACTTACCTTTTTATACGGTTCTGGCTCATCATCTCCTTGACAACCATCTTCCAAGAGAGGATGTAGGGTCTTCAGGGGCATTCTAGGACTGTCCTCTGCAAGCCCAACCTCGTCCAGAACCACCACTGATACAAATTTGTCCAGGTCCTTGTCCTTTTGAAACTTTGCACACTGACGGAAAGTTCCCACAATTCCATCAGGGGTTGAAAGTGGGCTGCATTGGAAGGACACCATTTGGATCTGGAATGCCAAAAAAACTGTTTCCATGACAAAAACAAAAGAACTTATGAAACATTTATGAATACTTCAGAAATGATAATGACTTTAAAAAGTGACCTTGATATTGCTGACCTGATTAGTTAATATGTCAGCATGTGACTTCAAACATAATAATGAACATAGACAGGAAAGAAACTCTTGGAAACACAGCTATATAGTTTATAAATTTTGGAGTCATTTATCTTCTTTGCTAGACCATATATTGTAATATCATTTTTTTTCATTGGTATTATTTGTGAGGTTTTGAAAATAAAAACCTTTCTGTGGGTACTTAAATCCAAGGATTTTCCTATCAAAGTCTGCATATTTGTAAGCAATTAATTTTGTGAATTATCCTCAAAAAATACATTGAATATAGAATACAAAAGAACATATCAATGAGAACAAATAAAATGTTCATTTCAATAGTTAAAACAGCATTTGAATCAGCACAAATCAAAAACCAGTAAAGAGAAATCATTTACATTCTGAATCGAATGGATCCACTACAGCCAAAAACACTAAACTAACTGATCATTACAGAAGATGTGTATCATCTCAAAATTAAAACACTGTCTATAAAGTTGCAACATTAGCTATTTTCTAATCATCATGGCATTCAAACTTTTGCTTAAGATCCCCATTGGTTTAGATATTGTCATCATCCCACATGTGAACCAAACAAGTGATCAGCTGCCCCTTGCTAAATAAAGTCAATAAGCATTGTTAACACCTGATGTGTTCTGAACCCATGAAAGTGAGAAGATGGTAACTAAATTGAAAAACAATGCAATCACACCTTTTCTCTGAGCCTTCCTCATGTACAAACCAACTTCAACCACTAGACTTAATAAACTGTCAATGTACGGGATTTAAGATGAAAGGATAACTGTTGCTCAAATAAAAATGTGTGAAGGATCTAATTATCTGTGACATGGTTTTGAGAATACTGGACATACTACATTAAAAAATTCCAGTATTATTTTACCCAACAAACATTTTTGTGTACCACCCAACTTGATGGATGCCATATTCATTCAGTGGTCCAAAAATCAGTGAAGCATGAGATTCAATATTATGCAGTAATTCATAAATATGCACAGTGTTTCATTAGTTATCGTGCCTCAAGCCATAGTTTTAACATTTTACAGTTGTGCTGCTCATTGGGACTAATCATGCATGATAAATGTGACACACTTTCATAAAGACTTAAATTTCACTTGAATGAAGAATTGATCTGAGTAAGTATTAAATCTAATTTTCATTATAGTATCTATTCTTGTTTTTTTTTTGTTTTAAGTAATAACAATGTTTTAAACATGCTATGCTTTTTCTCATATCTCATCCTTACTTGTCTCAAAACATTTCAAGTTAAGGAAATTAGTGGAAATTACAGATACCTGACACCATACAGATACATGTACATTGAAATATAAAATACTTTTTTTTGAAAAAGGTGAAAATAAAGCAAAACACATGACAACAGATAATTTTAATCAGATTATAGAAGTTACTGTGATGTATCAAGTAGCTTTGTTCATCTGCATTATAGAAGGCTAAATTTTTGTTGGGTTTAAATTATTGGTTCTGAGCAAAAACAAAATTGATAAAGATTAGTAATCAATGAAAATGTATGATTTTCAAGTGTAACTTTTTTGGACAAAAAAAAGTCAAGTGTCATTTATTCAACCTCTTAATCTCTCCCTGGCTCTGGTGACTTAAGGCTTTCTTGTGCAATCCAAGTTTACTTCACCATAGCATATGCAGCATGAAATAACACAACTATAGTGAACATATTTTAAGTAAAGCCCTACTGTATATACTTTTGTATAAGCTCATTCACATATAAAGGCTATTCCCTATTCTATTAAAACATACATGTGACCCAGGGGAGGCACTACTTTTAAAGTGGGGTACTCACCCACAGATGTAATGTAGAATTTTTTTTATCATTTTTAAAAAACTGTGAAATCAAAGTACTCTGGCATATACTTTTTAAAAATTACCTTCCTTGGTTAGTTTAAATGGAACAGCCCTAAGCTAACCACCCACCTCCCAAACTGTATAGGCATAAACATTAAAAAGTGCCTGACCATTGCCTAAGCTGACCTTCAAGTCCAAGACAAAATCACAAGATGCATATGGTTATGTTATAAATGCATTTATTTAGCAAACTTATAATTGCAAAAATTACACATATATACTTCTCTCGGAGTTGACATGAAGGATTATTACATGGAAATGTTTAAGTTAATATAATGTGTTTTAATAGTCAATAAATTTAAATTTGTTTGTTACTGTTTCTGCCTAATTTAGATTTGTGTATAATCTGATTGGACAATGATGAGAAAAAAATAAGCATTCCCAGGATGCTATATAACTGTAGCTCTTCTCCCTTCTGACTCTTTATGCATTATTGCATTACAATTTTGTTTCAATGTACCTGTAATTATGTCTTTATTTTGCATTGGAATTGTAAATACCCAACTCATTCGAATGTGATCCCAGCATGACAACAATGAACAACAATAGTGTTTGGTTCAACATTCACATTTAGGCTAGTTAAAATATTTACATAAGGCACAACTGCATGTACAATGAAGGTTAGAACATGCGCTGAATGAAGTCATCCCACTGAAAAAGTACATCCCTTGGATTAGAATCATGCACTACTACACTAAACTTAAAAATTTCTCTAATATACAATAATGCAGTTTCAGAAACAATGCTTCGAAAATTATTGTAATACCATAAAATATGAGTTGTAATTTACATTGATGAAAGTGACCTTACACCCATTTTATGCAGCTATGGTAATATGTAGTCACTGGTCAAAATAACCCCTTAAGCCAAGCTAGTTTCAGGGTTTTAATGCTTAACTGGCCTGGATTGCTGTCAGAAAACAAAAGACAAATCTGCCAATTGCCGAAATCATAAACCAGCTTTCCATTGCATGGAAAATTAGAATTGGATTTATATTAAGAATTTTAGATTTTACTATTACCATTCTTTCATGACGTGAAAACATACTGCTTATGTGCCTTGCACAATTAAACATATGTACCTTTTCACAAAGATTACCTTGATTTTTAGGCTCACTTATATCAATGAAAAATTTTAATCCATGAGCACATGGATCAACGTAAATGAAACAGCTATGTATGTTTTGGTGAAATGCGATCTGGAGGAATGAGATTTGGTAGAAAAAATTAATAAAGCAAAATCTGCATCTAATATTTTTTATGAATAAACAAGAACTTAAGTGACGCTAAGCATAATTTGCACTGTGCTAGTACTATTCATTATAGTATAGCCTGGTATCCTGGGTAAACTCAAAGCAGCCATAAATTATGAAGTCTTTAAAGTTTTATTTAATATCATGTTGGAGAAATCAAAAAATATGCACATCCAAAGTGTTGGGAAACCAAATACATGCACTGAAGTCATAGGTTGCAGAAAAATTATTTTTTCTTATTATTAGACCTTGGATTGTGGATAAACCAACCTCCTTCTTCCAGGTTTTATTTTTTCAAAAATTATTCCACTTATATACAAGCATAGACATTGATTAATATCCATCATGCTAACAACATGATTTTTGTTTTACCCCCAAGCCCTCTGACGTGGTTGGAGTTCAAAAACCTAAAGTTTTAGCAATCTCACTAAGGAAAATAAAAACTTCAACAAATAATATCACCACTTCAATATATAACTGCTCTGAGCACAAATAAATCTTTCATTAGGGCAGTTTATACAGTTATTTCTCCTAAACACTATTAAAAGGCAAAGACATCCATTATATTAACTGGTAGGGTGATGCATTAAGCCTTTTGATGACTGCTGTAGGGAGAGTCCATTGTGATAATTTGCATAAGTAAAGTTCATAAAGTAAAACAACCCAACTTGTTTGAAGTTATTGCAAGATGGGTGTTGAAGAACAAAGGTTATTACTTTATTTCCTTGAATGAGAATGTTTAATCCATCTGTATTAAAAATTATTGGCATGATTGTGAACAATTGCAATGTTTTCCTGAATCAAATTTACTCAATAGACAACAAAAAAGTACAATCATTAGTGTGATATTTATTAAGTTTAATCAGGAAGCAATCAGTTATGAGCAAAGCTCAGTAAAAATAAATTTCAGAAATTACCAGTTGATGAAGTTTTACTTCTTAAGTCATTCTTTATTGTATGATGTCAGTCAAAATAGGAGCACCAGCTGTAATACATACCTGTCAACTCTTACGCTGAGAGATAAAAGCTTTCAAATTTGGGGGTCCTCCCAATTTCATAAATCTCCTGACTTTTGCAGAGAAATCCTGATTATTATATTATGCTGTTGATTTTCATTTCTCCTAAAAATAATTCTACATAAATAGATATATATATAATATGCAATCCACAGAAACCATGTTCTATTTAATCACCTGTAAATGCTGTGACGAAAAAATTCTTCAGTAAATAGAATGTTAAGTTTAAACATTATTCACGTAAATTTATGAATTATTCCATTCCCACAACAATATTATAATCAGGAAATCAACAAAAAAAATAGGCCAGAGCAGTAAAATTGTGAGCAATTTGTTTCAATCCCAAGAACAATCACTGTGAATGCTGTATCATCTCCATTACCATGAAAGAAACTAACAGGATAAATACCTGGTGTGACTATACCATATACACAAACATTAATTACCATAATAATATTAAAAGAAGGAATATAAAAAATAACATGCCAAAAATATGCCCTTAAATACTAATTCAGCATGTCCATAAATATGTTATATTTTATTAAACTATGTTAAAAGCCATATGAGTTGAAAATAAGGAAACAACGTGGGATATAAAATGTAGGACACTTAGATGTCACAAGCATATGTGTATTTAGGCAGCGTTAGTTGCAACAAAATAGGACATCATTTATTTGCCCATAAAATTGCTGGTGCTTACATAACTCACAGTAGAACATGGTTTCTTTGAAGTATGTCAGTCACTGAGCCAGTCCCTTTCACAAGACAATTGGAATGATAAGAATTAACTGTTAATTAGTCATACTGGCTTTCTTGGTTGTTTACTTAGGACTAACCATAAGCTATTGTATAGTTTGGCATAAGCTACCAGAATAAGAAAAGAGGACATATCCTGGGGCAAAATAAGGCTTTTGATGGAGAAATGGCACATCTTTGAGAATTTCATGAATACTGGACCCAAAAGATCAGTCAATATTTGGTGAAAACAGGCTTTAAAAATGCTGTGAAAAACCTCCTGATTTTAGGTCCCAATCTCCCTATTTTTTTTTACTTAAATCTCCCTCATTGTTTATTCAGTCTCCCACCTGGTTTTTGAAAAGTTGGCAGGTATGGTAATGCTGTATGCCACATATCTGACACATTGAACTGAACATTTAGAATACCTATCTTTATTATTATTCATTATCTTAATCTTGTTGAAATACTACAAACATTCACACAGCCACTTTTATCATACCATGTTCAACATTTGATCTATATAATGAATATCTCAAAGGATATTTTCCTATCTAAGAAAATTCAAGCACATTTAGCCAACATTCAAATAAAATTAAAAATTCATGTGGGTAATTATGTGCATCTAAGATATTAGTATTCAAAATATATACACTCTAATATAATGATCTTTGAAACAAAATTTGTAATACAAATGTTAATTCAATTTTTTAAAGAAAATATATCCAGCTTTTTCCTTTTAGAAAAATGGTGATTCTCAAATGCATTTTTACAGACCAAGCAACTGCAAAGGTATTTCTTGCAGACAAACTGAGGCTAGCTGATTTGTCAAATATGATCTGGTTCCATATACTCCATAAAAATTGAAAGCAAGTAAACAAAAGGTGAATGTTATATCAATGGAATGTCATATCCAACATGCCTTGTGACAAAATCTTCTACTGACCTGCTTGAACTCTTTAAAAAAGTCCACACGAGCTGCATTGCCCTGCATGGCATCTGCCACAATGGTTTTGGCAAGAGATTTGGAACTGCCAGGTTTTCCCACTAGGAACAGAGGGATCCGTAACTCTGTACAGATCACCATCATGAACACGTTCTCCTTCAAGGCAGTGTTCCTGGCAATGTTCTTATCTAACTGAACATTATCTAAGAAAATATCCTGGTATCTGAGAAAGAGAAAAGAATGTTAAGTACAACATAACTTAAGAGTCACCATCCAACACAGGTAACACATGCTATCTCTCTAAAGGTGGCTGTAAAAAAGACATCTTGTACTACAAAAACAACTTCAAACAAAAGTCCCATGAAGGGAATCATATTCTACTGAGTAAAAAGAATTTCTAGAAATGCAAGATAAGACAATATCTTTCTTTGAACTGTAAAGTACTGAAACTATCTCTGATATTCTCCAGCAATAACAATATTTTCAAATTAGCTGCTGTTGTGGACATATTGGATATCCAATTGGCATCATTTTTATCTAGGACCAAATAGACATTATTAGAAGTCGTTTACTGATGATGCTAATATGACCATCTATTCAGGAGGAGTAGTAAAAACAAGGCTTTCAAGATGGCATCTGTGGTAGCCATATTAGATATCCCAGTGGCACCATTTTCATTTAGGACCAACTAGACCATGGGATGAAGTTTCATGGCAATCCTCCATGTAGCTTCAGAGGAGTTGCAATATAAAAAATGTGTGCTAATTGATGGATGGATGATTAATGGGCAAGTGATAAAGAACATTCCAAAATCTTCTGGTCTATTATAAGTAGAGCTAAAAGCTATCAATTAGATAAACTCAAGGATATATATATGTCATCAACATGAACTATTTCTTCTTGAGAAAATTCTTTCTAGAACCTGAAAAAAACCCTGGTAACAACCATCAACACAAGTGAAACTACTATCAAGCTTTCTCACACACCCACATTGGCCATGCTTAAGACTTGAACCCACACGGACAAAGGTGAGATGGCTAAAAAGCCAAGCACTTTAGAACAACTGGCCACCCTGGCCCTTCTAGACATACATCAAATCTCAAGTTTAACACTTCTGAGGTAAACTAAAGTTTGACACTTGGGAATCATGACACACATACATTTAAAAAAAACCCATCACAAACAAGCCAGTAAAATTAATTTCATACAAAGTTCATTTGGAAAATTTGATCTTGTGTACCAGTAACTACTCTATTCATCAACTCTCACATGATAAAAGTATTCACACAATTATATATATGCAGAACATGCACATAATTAAGACCCTGTGAGAAAATAAATACTGATTGCTATATAACTATTGATAATGATTGAGGGATTGATACAAAATCCTCTGTGCAACAATTTTCTAAGACACAGTACAAAACAAAAACAAAAATGATGGGGTCTGCATATCAAGTAAATGATCAAAGAAACATTGATATAAAATATGTCACCTTGACCCCAAGGTCAAAAGGTTGAATGAGGACATTGCAAAATGAATTCCATTAGCTTCATAATAAATCATACTATATATAAAGAAAATCCATCATTTAGTTTAAGAATTATAAATAAATTAAAACAGTTAACCAACATTTTTCTTCTTTTATTCAAAATGACCATTGCCATTGATTTTTAGATCCCAAAATCAACTGGAACCTTCCTTACACAATTTAGTCCTGGTCAAAGTTGTATAACTAATTTTGCATTGTGAAAACCATTTTTCTTTTCAGTTAGAGTAAACATGACCTTTACATTTTTTTCCCCCGCCAAAATTGACAGGCCTATTCCTTATCACTCAAGGAAGCCTTGTACAAAGCTTGGTCCAGGTCTATGATGTAGAGCTAATGTTACTGTGCAAAAACCTGTATTTTTTCATTAGTTATCAGTTTTGCTGTTTGAAGCCCTGTCCTTTATGAATAGGTATAATAATCAAATTTATAAAATTTTTGAGAAATGAAAACATGATGATCACTGAAACTGTAGAAAATCTAACCACAAAAAGATGGAAAATCAATAATTTTATGTCACTTTTGCGATAAATATATACACAACTTCTTTGATAACTAGTGCTCTGATAACTCACAAACCCATTCATAATGTTGAACTTGAAGAAAATTGCAATCATAAGTGATAATGGAAACTTTGATATATTGCTCATTTCATCATCAAAAATAATAGATAGGACCTGAAAATTTAAATCAACATTATGAAATCTCCACTTTTTATACAAAGTCATATAATATTTTACATTTTCTTTCCAAATGATATTCTTAGTACACTTCAATTAACAATATTCAAGGAAATTGTGATCAATGAAAATGTCATTTCCAGCTAGTGGAGGTAGTCCTTAATTTAAAAATTCTTTTATCAATTTAAATTTGTGTTCTAGTTCTATCTTTTAGTTCCATTTAAGTGTAATCATAAATGCAGTGTCCTCTTGTAATTAAACGTGATGTGTCAATCTACTGTAACAGCTATGTCTGCAAGCTTTGTGTTTTGTATCGATTCTCCATCTCTTGTATCAATGTGTGTATCATTTCAGCAAAAGTATCAATGCATCAATATACCAATGAATCATTTCACCCTTACTATATAACAGAAAGAAGAACATCAAGTTAGCTCTTATGGTGTATGACTAATAAATCTAAAAAAAATTAAATTCCCAGCTTTCTCATAACAGAAGAACAGATAGAAAGGAAAATTTGTATCCTATTTTTACCTGATAATTGTATCTTCAATTTGCATAGGTCCATCTAGTTTCTTAAGCGGTGGCTTGAAATATTTCCAGATGTGTTCAGTATACTCTTTCCTTTTCTTCAGACAAGCAAGGTAGCATACTCCCAGGGCTAAGACTAGAGACCAAGTGATACCATATTTCTGAAACAACACATATGGCAATTATGTTTATTTTTATAAAACATGCATGCCCCAATGCAAATAAAAAAAGTTTTAAAAATTTTGAAAAAATTATTATAATGCCATGAAAATTTAATCAAGTTATTTATGTATGCATACAAAACATGCATGCCAAATTGCATCTGTCTACCTGATTTTGTTAAGCATAGATACAGTGAGCATATCTTTATACATTACAACCCCCACTCAGTAGAGATAAGTAGGTTGACTCAGCAAATTAGTGCTCCATTCTTTTGCCCTCTGGTAAAAGAATGCAGTATTGAACTAACCTTACAAAGAAGAAACCAATATTTTTGTCTTAGACTTAAATACATTTTACTTCTGACCAGATTAAGCTGTATTTATTACCCAAGTTCACACCATCCACAAAACTTTGTCATGAATCTTGGGCTTAAATAATTTCATTTTTTTCTCACTTGCCCACCAGCAATGTGTGTCTCCTGCCTGCCATGATGATATCGCCTCTCAAGACATAACTGTAAAGTAATGGAAAGTAACCTAGTATCATGACCCTATCTTAAATGGCATCAACGTAAAGTGCAGAAAAAATGTTAAAGTGTAGCAATAACCCACACTTTAAAGATCAAGGACTATTATACATGAAATGCCATCCAGCTGAGAAGCATAAGTGTTCCAAGGTTTATCCCGGTACCTCAAAAACACTTTTACTCCTTAAAGTATATACTTGGCATTACGAAGGAGTGTGCAGTCATCATGTATTCCATGGTTTGTTCATACCCCACAGGGACCCAGACTCTAGAGTCTTAACTTTAAAAGCATTGAGATCAACATCAAAGATAGTCCTGATTGCTCAATGGTATAAGGCATTGAACTTGTGACCACAAAGGTTGCATGTTTAATTCCCACCATCTGATTATCCTTGACCAACAAATTGAATTCCACATAAAAAAAAATTTTGGATCAAGATTTTCTTTGTTTTTCATAAATAAATGTTTAAGTGTTTCAGAAGAAATGCTATTCATACATTTATTTTATTTATTAAGACCAAAACTACAAAATATTCCTAAATAATATATATATTATATTATTATTATTATTATTATTATTATTATTATTATTATTATTATTATTATTAATATATATTATATTATTATATGCTATATATATGTAATACCATAAAGATGTGCACAATGCATGTAAAAATTGACAAATGTTTCAGGCATATTATACCAACTTCCAAACTCTATTTAACCAAACATATCAAACTTGCTTTAAAATATTCATACTTTCATATTGGTCATACTTTAACCATTAATACTTGGCAAATAAATTTTGAAACTTGGCCAGTTTTTTCAAAGGAATATGTTATTCTTAAGCAAATTCTTTTTCTTGCACATAATTTGATACCTAGACACATTTAGTGCATGAGAGACAAACAACTATGGTCTGATTTGGTTAGACAACTTTCAGCTCATTTGGTTTAAGGATACACTGCATGATTCTCCCCCCTCCCAGTTTCTTCCTTAGTTATAACCTTCCCAGCCACAAAAGCTCATGTGTTATTTTTTTTTCTCTGTTTAAATAATAAATCAGTCTTGATAGTTCCAAATAAATATCATTTTTTAAATAACTTGCCCTATTAACATATATGTATTATTTGTACCAAAATAATTATTCTGTTAAGTTTCACTTTTTTTTCTTTGGGAAGAAAAACTATGCAAAACCCCCAATCTGAAATACAAAATGACAAGTACTAAGTGTATACATGTTTTCAACACAATATTACCTGAAGTAAATCTTTTATTATAAATGTGTAATAAATAAATATTCTAACTTATCTGAGATCTTGTTGACATAAGATCACATGATATGTGTGATCAAAATCTGATCAGAAACTAAACCTCTGCCTAAATATTTAGAAAGGGTTAAAATATCTCCATTTTTGCATATACTGATCAGTGTGATTATGGTTGCAATATTTTGATACAGATTATGGTTTATAGTGTGAATGTAATAACTTTGCATTTATTTCAGGATTCAATCATTTTGACTATTCATGAATTCCCAGGTTGCTGTACATGATGGTAAATAGATAAAATCTCCCCATATTTGTGGTCATTAGCAGCAAAAGCAATAGCTTCAGTAATAATACTCCATTTTAAAAATTTCAGAATGATACTGTGAATTCTTGTCTTTTGTAAATAACATGAACATATTTGGATAGGAAGTGACCTCCGTTGCAGAATTCCTTTCACTGACAGTGCAACATCGAGATAATTATAAGGTGTGTGACCACTACGTACAAAACACGAAAGCATCTTTCATAATAAAATTGTTTGACATGGTACATGCAATGCAATTGTGAGGCAAGCAAAATCAGTTTAAAGGCCAATGTGTGGGGGTCAGTATCAGCTTGTGTGTCATTGTTTATTTTTGTAAGATTAAAGTCTATATGACCAAGCCCTTAAATTTAAAACCCAATTAACCCGATTGAAAGCTTCCTCTTCCTCATCTCTTTTTGTGTCAGAGCTTGAATCTTGGTCAGGATGTATGTTCATACTATCCGGATCCTTTCTGTAGAACCAGGTCATCACACTTAAAACTCTGTCAACGTCTCGGAGTGAGACAAAGCTGCATTCATCCTGTATATAGGAAAAGTTACACCATATATTCCACACAATATAAAATGTATTTAAACATGCAACATCACATATGTGAAATAACACAAATTAGGAAAAATAAACAGTCTGATAAAAAAAAGGTAAGACAATAGGATAAACAGGAAAAACTAAGGCTGCTGGAAATAGTTTATAAGTTTGAAATGTAATATTGCAAATGTTGTAATCAACATTATTTAGCACATATTCAACTAGTGTGGCATTCAACATACATTAACCATGTTTATTTTTTATTTAAAAAGTACTTAATTGCTGAAGTCATTATGAAAAGTGTGGAATAATCCATTACACTAATTTGCATATGTAAAGTACACAAATCTAAGAGATGCAAGAGATGCATGCTGAAGAACAGACATTATTATACATTCTTGCCTTCTGTTAGGACCCTGTAGTTTAACTGTGTGTGTTAAGGAATCAATTTTGTATAAATCTTTTTATTTCATTTTATTTCATTAAATGTAATTATTAATATAATTATATTAACATCAGTCTAACATGTTTTTGAAAAACATTGTTTACTTGAGTAGTAGATGTGACTCATCGGAGCACGTGCTGTGTATGATAACAAATTCATTACAAGTAAAGAGTCAGGAATAGCCATGAAAATGATTGGCTGATTCTGGGTCAGGCTTTCCTAATTTCCAGAAGTATTACAAAATTGCATGCATCCTTGTGCATGCACAATTCAAACAACGCATTAGCTTTTTTTATATGTTTGAGATTTTTGTAAGTCGTACACAGTCATGGACAGACAGTCGTAGTCAAGAATCAACAACAGACAGTAGTCATACACAGTCATGGAGTCATAAAGTCAGTTATACAACTTCTATTACCTTAAAAAGGTTATTTTTGTGCTAGAAGAAGTTATCTGTTTGTATGTCTACGTAGAACATGTCTTGTTAGAGGAGCTATTTTTACTTCATTTTTATGAATAATTGTTTTCCTGGAGAACAACATTACTGATTTGGACATTTTCCCGAAAATACTCTAAATTGGAATGGGTTAATACAAACTGCTTTATTGTGTAAATTCTGGAATTTTCTGTTAGCCTTCATCTGACGTTGTCATCCACCATTTTGGACCGGAACTTCAGACACTTCAGGCTGTGTTTAGAACTTTTTACAGGACTTATATTTCTATTTTGAACAAAAATTTGGATCATTTCTGTAAACTGCAAGTCTTGCTTAAATTATTTACATTATTTCATGTTTTCTAGGAAAATAAATTATTTTTGTTAAAATTTACATAGCTTGTTGTCTTCACTCTTTCTTTTATGTTATTTGAATGAGCCGATATGTAACACCTTCAATGAGAACACTTAAGCCATTTCTGTTAAAGATTATTGGCAATTTTGTGAATGGTTGCAACATTTCTCTGAAGTCAGATTTTGCTCCATATAAAAAACATAAAATAAGTATTTCAGCTGTTAAAGTATGATTCATTTCTTAAGGTAAAATGTTGAAATAGCTGTAATTTAGGGAAGGATGAGCTACCTGTGAAGCAAGCAAAATTCTGCCAAACCAAATTTTAGAATTCATGTCAGTGTCTGACTTAAGGGAGCATTATAGAATGGGGGAATATTTCAATCTTTCCACATACTTTAAAGACCATATTGACCTTATTCCTTCTTATTACATTGAAGGCCATCATACTAGTTAAAAAAATAAATTCCACATAAATACCCCAAAATGAAAAGACTGGTTCTTAATATGATTTACTTTCCTTATTCTGTAGAGACAAAACCTTTTGATGAAGCTGCATCTGATACAGTTGTGACAATTCCAGCATTATAGGTGGCACTCACTAGTTATTATGTACCTTTGAGAAAGTGATGTATGTAAGGTGAAGTTGTTTGCATTTTAAACATGCACAGTGGAGAGAATGTTGGGATACCTATATGCTACTATTTTCTTGTAATGTGGCTGTAATTTCTTTGGATATTGTACTTTTGGAAATTTTAAATGATCTTAGGACACTGCGAACTAAAATGACTGCTACCTTGTGCTCCAAAAATCAACCTGAATTAGTCTAAAGTACACTATTCTTGGCAGCTATTAAAATATGGAAAATGAATTTTGCCAAACTAGACAATACCAGCTTCTAAAAGTGAAAATGAATGAATTACCAAAAAAATAAAATGTAAAAAAAGTTATCAGCTCTTTTTTTTACAATTTACCTCTGAAGTTCGAGAAGTGAAAATGAGCAAGTAGAGCTAGCACTTTTTTGAAAGGTGCACATCTAGAGTAAGGCCAAGCTTACTAATCCATATTACACCCATCAATCATACATCAAAATAAATGGAATTAAAGGTTCTTTGAACAATACCTAAGATATACAAAGTCTCTTTTAAATAGCCAGTATAACTAGTGAGGAAACCAGGGAAAATTCTTTTTCTTTAAAATTCTAACCCTATGCTAAATACGAAACTGTAGAGCACCACCATAATCAATGAGAACAGCTCAGTTCTATGGACCAAGATTTGCACAGAGAATCCAGCAGGAAAGATTAACTACAGTACCATCCAGTCTTTAATAAGTACAAACATGAATGCAGATGATGCAAAATCTTCATGGACCTCAAAAGATACACTTTGAGTCACAAAACAACCTAAAACTGTCTGGAATATGGGAGGTATGCTTGGGTGGTATACATATAGCAACTAAATGTATACTAGAAATATAACAGCTAGCTTACTCTGAAGACATAAGAAATAATTAAATCTCTAGCTTGCAATTATGTAATTTTGGGCTGCCTTGAAAATCTCATTAACATTAAAGTTATAGCTATAACATTGGATATAATTCCTACTGTTTGGTTTCAGATGGTAACAATTATTTTGTCTCAAAGAGAAGGCTACTTAAAGAAGGCACTCACACATTAATTATACTGTGGTATTTATCAGAAATTGACAGCAATCTTCATATTTTCAGTAGTGGAAAGCAATCAATGTTATCCATAAAAAAGACGATAAAACTTTTCAAATTAGTAACTCATCTCGTTACTAAGCTCTGTGGGTAAAATATTTCAATAAATGGGTATATATATAATTGTCATTCAGTCAACAGTCTCAGTATGTGTCTTTAATGTGACTACACCCCAAAAGATTCAGCTCTCTTACAATTGAGTGATATGTAAACAACTTTTCCAAGGCAGTCAATGAAGACAAATTGGAGCAGTATTTTAGTGATTTTAGTGAAGCCTTCAACAAAGTCTGGCTGAATGAATTAATCTATAGCTATGACATAATCAAATTTAGTTAAGGACTTTTGGAATAGTTTAAAAATTATCTTTTAAATAGGATGCAAAAAATTTATGAGGTCATAGTTCAGACCAATATTATGTTAGGTATGGTGTGCCCCATACTTGGACCAATGCTACCAGTATTTTAAAGTCACATAAGGGGATGCTATAGAGATATTATGAACTTCTGAGAGAGAGGTTGATGAAGTTGTTTACATTTGTAACATGAACAATGGAGAGATTAGTTACTCTTGTGTACTGTGGCTGAAATTTCTTTGGATATTGTAAGTGTGGAAATTGTACAGGATCTAAGCATTCAGCTAACTAAAATGACCATTCCCTTGCTCTAAAAATAACAAAATCAGCATGAATTAGTCTAAAGTATACTGGCAGTTATTAAAATATGAAAAATGAATTTTGCCAGACTAGACAATACCAGATTCTTCAAGTGTAATGAATGAATTACCAAAGATAATAAAATGTAAAAAAATACCAACATATCAGCTATTTTTTTACAATATTTACAATATACATGTATATCAATGTGTAATATGAGATTTCTGTTTTAAATCCAAAGATTTGGTCTAAAAGATATACCCCCTCCCTTAAATTATTTCCTAATATACTGCAAAATTATTTCTCTAACAGGCACAACAAATAGTTGTAAATATTCAATCAGTTAATGAACTTAATTACTTGTCTCCATTTTACTGATGCTATAACAATTGATATAAACCAGCTGTTTTTTAGCATCCTTCTGCCTTCATTCTCAAAAACTTGACTAGTCCAAACAAAAATTTGATGGAATATAAGATAATAAGTTTAATGTTCTCTAAGTTCTACAATATTCTAATAAATCACATTTTGACAACAATGTTGTCAAAAAAATTCAACTCCACTACAAGAGTTTAGCCTTCCCAACAAAAATCAGTCACATGACATAGAATTTCATGCATTAAAGTTTGAGCATTTTTGTATTTTAAAGAGAAAAAAAACATAAATATTGTAATAAAAGCTATGTCTCACAATTTTTTTAACAGAAATATTAATACTAACAACAAAGGTGTGTAGGATTCTCACCTTTTGCTGTCTCATAAAATCTTGAGAGGCTGTTAAAATTCCACTTATCACTTTTACTAAACCTGGAACAGTCAGCAGATACCATTGTCTGATCTGAAATATACAATAATCAAACTTTTTAAAAGTTTTAACAACATAAAATGTGGTCCTTCCTGTGTGGGCATTGACCAGACCAGCCATATTATCTGTGTGTGGTAAAAAATTTTAATGTAGTTTACTACAAGAACTGAATTACCCAGTAAAGCAAGTAGTAAGACTCTTGATTAACTTACATATCTATTGACCATCTGTCTGATGTATAGGTCTTCAATTTGTGTGTTCAACTGACCAAAGTCCCATACCAATGGAAGAAGACTCTGAGGCAAAGGCTGAACTCTGTACACAAGATTCCTCATTGGTACTCGACCTGAAAAGGCACAAAACTTAAGTGCATTTGTTTTAGTTCTTAACTTTAACAGCACTACAGTGTTACATAACTGTATTGTGTCTTTAACTTTAACTTTTGATACATGACTAGATTGTAATGAGCTATAACTAGTTTGTTTATGAGGGTTTGAGTTCTAGATGCTGACTGTAAAAGGTTTTAAAAAAGAAAAGGTTTACAGTTTGAGATAATACTCTGATTGGATGAATGAGAACTGCAATGTTAATCACCTGAGAAATGTATTGTAAATTATCTCATAAGGGAGGTAGAGCTGTAGGGTATATAAAAAGGCAAAGAAGTGGACTGTTAATTCATTCCTGTTTCTTATGTTCTTGTTTTAAAATCAATCTGCAAATATATTTAATGTTTATTAAGTTAAGTTAGATATAATTTGAGAGGACTCATTGGTTTGGATTATTTGTAGGAATTATAAAGTGTTCATTGACTTCAGACTAGAAATATTATTCTAGGATTAATGCAAATTCATTCAAAGGAGTTTTGGACAATACCATTGTCATGCATTAGGAGTGTAGGCAATTCAGCACATTCAAGGATATTGGTACATCAGCATGTTCAAGACCTAGAATTTATTCAAAATGCTATATTATATTGGACCTTTAATATAACTTTTTAGAATTATTATGGATTTCATTAATAATAGTACAAGTTTCTCTTAAATTTTCATTTTACAACTCAAAGAATTAAATTGTTTTAGGAGTTTTACAAAACTTGTTGGTTTTCTTCTTGATGTTACTTAGTTTAAGACCATACAATCTTATCAGATTAAAGGTATCATACATTTCCTAAAAATTTAACTAACCTTTAATATGATCTGTTAGATTATTATTGTGCTCAAACCAATTATAAATGCTGACTGCCAAACCAAACAGGTCCCTCTGAACATAACTGAGAGCTTACATGTAATTCCACCAGCAGTAGGCCAACAATATCACTATAATGCCATCTACTGCATATTCTGTTTCATGGTTGAAATCTATTTCTTTTGACAATTAAAATAATCTTTTTAAAAGAATTACTACCCTCCCACATATTAGAGAAACCAACCATAGCCAGTAAACTATGGACTGGAAATGTTCAACCAGTACATTGACCAATGGAATTATGTGTGGCTGAGTAACACAGCAGTTGAAATTTGGATTTAACATGCTGTTAATTGATTACTTTACCATTGAATTCCGTGAGTAAAAGGTAAATGCAGATCTTTTTTGGAAGTATGACAAGTAACAAAAAAAGGTGGTCATCATTGTCTTTTGATCCTTTGATGAAAATTGGTCAGCCTTTGGTGGAGGTAGTTAATATGAAGACCAACAACAAAAACATAATTTTAACAGTCACTCTAGAGTAAGTACCTTGATTTTGTTGCCATGTTTAATTATCATTTTATTGTTCAAAATGTTTTAAGAGGAATATCTAAGGACAGTTCTTACATATTTTATTCAATTCATGGACACATGCCGAAATACAATTTTTCTCCTAACTCTATGAAACCACTGACTAAGAAATATTACAAGTTTATGAATGCTTGAAACTCAAAATTTAAGTATGTGAAGGTGAGTAGAAATGTCCTGAGTTTGCACTGTTTTTCAAAGATATGCAGCTTTTGTAATTCATATTGTATTCATTGTATTGTATTATATTCATATTTATATTTGTATTTCACATAAATGAAGTTCCAGCATTAGATAAGACAGATCAGTTAACAATATACCTAGAGATAATTAATTCTTGGATAAATTATTCATAAAACCATAGATATACAAAGTATTTTTACATTGTTTATTTCATGTCTAAATCAAGTCTTAATTTTTTTAATTTAAGGTTGTGAAACCTGCTACCAAATTTTTGGACCTGAACAATGAAGGAGACAAGACTCAGGAATATATCTTAAAAGCAAGTCAGTAACTTCCTCAGTGTTGTGAATATAATGTGGAGGATGGTTGGAGTGTAGTAAGCAACCTTACAAACCCAACAACTGGAAACTGAAGCTAGAAGTTCTTTGCAGGCTGAGCATAGTTGTCCTGCCATTACAACATTCTAATGCTGACAACCCAAACCAAAATGCATCCTTTCGGTTAGCTTGCCACAAGGTTGTCGCAAGCTTGTATCATCAAAATAAGCTTGCAAATAAATATTTGTTAGCTTGTACAAGCATGGCACCATTTCTTATCAGCATCTCAAAGCCTATGCAAGCTTGCACAAGCTTGCAGAATTGGCTGGCTTATAACAAGTACAATTAAGCTTCCACATATTTCTAGACTGTTTCTTCCAGAACTTTTGTTCACTTCCTGCTATATGCATACAAACTTCAAATAACAATTTCAGATAGAAAATGGTCAATAAATAATTATGATGAAGGTGACCTCAGTAATTTAATAATTTTATTTAATAATGTGGATTATTTAATTTCTAGCCATTATATTTTGTTATATTTATTATTACCAAATTTGTATATTTTTTATGTGGTAAATATCAATAGTTAACAATATTAATAATAATATTATATAATAATAATAATAATAATAATAATAATAATAATAATAATAATATTATTATTATTATTATTATTATTATTATTATTATTATTATTATTTACAGATGCAAGATAAGTAAATGATTATGACATTATTTCCTGTTATTAAATGTTTCCTTACAACATCACTGCTTAAAAAATAAGAATTTTTTAAACAAAAATGAGGGGATAAAAGAGACATTATTGATAAAATACTGTTGTTATGATGCATTGGGCATAATCAAGTATGTGTCCCTGTTGTTATTACTGCAAGTGTTTTTATGAATAGAATAAATTATTATTATTATTATTATTATTATTATTATTATTATTATTATTATTATTATTATTATTATCTGCTGCCAGAAGAAACAATTCATTGGCATTTCTTGTCATACAAAATAAAAGCTTAAAATGTATATAATTATTGCTTCCTGAGAGAGAGAGAGAGAGAGAGAGAGAGAGAGAGAGAGAGAGAGAGAGAGAGAGAGAGAGAGAGAGAGAGAGAGAGAGAGAGAGAGAGAGAGAGGTCTGCCAACATAATCTATAAAGAATAAAGGTTCATGAATTTTGCCTTACTAAAAAAAAGGAAATCAAATAATAAAATCATGTAAGATAAAATGTGGTTTTCTACGACAGTGTCCTAATTTGGCATCAAGACGTCAATGACAGTTACTGCCCTTGTTTTCATTTGTTGAGACTGGTTTACAAATCGGAGTCTAAATTCAACATACCCCCTGCCACAAATACACACCAGTCTCGGTTTCAAAGCAGCTCTATTTTCAAAATTGAACCATCACATCATCAAATTTCATAGCAAGCAGTAGCAATGCATGCTTAGCAGCAGCTGATCATGGAATCCAGGAGACAAATTTAAAGTCATGGAATAATTGTGTCAGTGAGTAAAATCAAACATTATTTGCATTTTGCCCTTTCACCAGACTGCAGTTTGATGGCTGATTAGTCTGTATTATAGTATTATTGCTGCTCAATATTTGCTTACAATACATTATATGTCATAGGTGACTTTGTAATCTTCCTTCACAGAATAATAGAGATGACAAATTTGCAGATCATTATTATTTACTTCTGTGCATGTCAAACTGCATAATTAGATGCATTGTTGTCCATTACCGAAAATAGGTTGATGAGTTTGAAAATGCGTCATTTCTGTTTTTCTTAGGGACTTGTTTCTTCTTGCATATCATATTCGACAATTGCCTACTTGCAATTAACTTTAACTGAGACAAGTTCAGAGTTCAATGCATTAATCTATTTTTCAAAAGTTTATTTAATTTTCATAAAAGATGGTAGAGAGTCTATTTCAGAGAACTCAAAATATCAGCTGAGTAATTTCACTGCATTCTTCTGTTTAAAGATGTCAGATAGCAATCATTTGACAGATGTCATATTCCTTTCAAAACAGATGATAAAACTAATATTTAAGATGACTAATTTGTGTGAAACACTTAAAAAAGTTTCTATAACTTATGAAATATTTCTATAATGTTGAACTTAGGTGAAATGCCTTTTCCAAACAGGTAAATAGTCAAATATTTTGACCAAGTTACAAGTTGCTGTAATCTGTTTCAGTGGATGGTACCTGACTCTTCAAGAAGCAGTGGTAGATGAAGGATTTTATTTGGAGAGTATTGGTTAAGAAGTGGTTCAGTGTATTAAACAGAAGGAAGGGGAACGTAACTATCTGATGGCATTCTTCAACTGGATTCTATATGGATGTGAAGTTAACAGTTTCTGAAGCCATGCAGACAAAAATGTGAAGATTTTCCACATATTCAAGAAAATGGTCCTGCAATGTACCTCAGACTGAAGAGCATGCCTTTCTGTGCAGCAGTCAGAATTTCTGGAATGTTTCCATAATACAATGGATATGATTCAGCTCATGTGATTTTCAGATTTTGTTCTAATGGTCATGCAAATTTTACATAGTTTGCAAGTTAAAATGCACACAAAACTAACATGTTAGATCGTATTTGAGAATTGTGTGCAAAAAGGTAGTTAATTTTGGTGTAGTTTAAATTGTATCTTACAGTAAAAGTACTCTAGAGCACATTGTTAAATATGATCTTTCTAAACTAGTAATTTCAGCTAAGCTGATACTACATTTATAATCTGTATAACAGGGCTTTCATTCCACAAACATTATGATAATTTAAAATACAAAACCTGAATACAGCCATGGTCCAAGCTGATTTACAGAGTCTGGTAAGTGCAGTATCTGATGTAAATTTGCAGACGTGCTTTTCACCATACAATACAGAGAAGTAGCAAAAACATTTTATAAGATGTCCTTATTTGCTTAACATTATTTAAAACTTTTTACTTTTTAAAAAGGCTGTTTCAAGATATGTGTATTTTTGCAAATAAATATTCAGAAATAGTTGAAACTTGTTCCATTTATTTCTGATGTATTTTATATATATATATATATATATATATATAATCTCCTTTCTAATTTAACTGCAACAATTTTATCATGAACAGTATTCTTGAATTGTTGGTAATGTCATTTTTATGCCATATTTTTACAGCAATGAACCTTGCGTAATCTTGTATATATATATATATATATATATATATATATATATATATATATATATATATATATATATATATATATATATATATATACAGAATACAAATCATATGGTGAATAACAACCCTTTCAAGTGCATTGGATCCACCAAGGGTTCACATGTGTCAGGGATTGATTAAAATAGATGCAATAAACTGACGACGAACAGTGTGAAACTAGTAACTAACTAACCTGAGCGCTTTTGACTCTTAATGAGTCTTTTTCAAAGGCAAATACAAAACATATATAAGACAAACAAATAAACACAAAAACGTATTTGTAAAGCCTCTACATGGCAGTCTCCACATGAGGTAAAACTATAAATACAACCAGCTTGTATAGACTTGTTGCAGATACTGAAAACTGTGTATAATTCCCTAAAAGTCTGCAAGCCAAAGCGACATCTATTTTTACTTTTTTGTACGTATATGTAACACAGATTATATCCTGGATATTTGATTCTATACCGGTTATTCTTATAGTAAAAATTGAATACTAAGAAGATTGAGAAAAAAGTTAAATTCTACTAGTGCATAGTTTTCTTTTTCTAGTCTTCTTGGTTTAGACCGCTTGGTTTCAATGTTCTAAGGCGGCATATCCAGTATGATTCCTTTTCCTTCCTGGTTTCGGAATTCCAGCTGTGGTTGTTAGCAATAGCGATAAGTGTTATATCACTGAAAGTGTGGCCAGGAGAGGAGAAATGTTCTGCGACCGGGCTTCGGTACAGCTTTTTTGTCATCCAATCAGATCTATAAAGGTTTATCCTTGTAGCTTTTCAGTTTCTCCGACGTACTGAAGGCCACAGATCTTACATGTGATGAGATAAATCACATTCTCTGTTTTGCATGTTTTGTTTGGACCATGTATGTTTAGTTTTTCTTTAGTCACTTTGCAAAACCTGTCAACATATGATAGAGACCAGGACATTTACTAGCACAGTGACTAAAGAAAAGACTAGCAGATTGCTTATGCAAGTAAAATCACCAAATTAACTATGAAGACCACACTATGATTAAACTACGCTTTGAAAACTTACCTTACTTAACTAACCATAGTGAAAGCTATACATCAATATAATAATAAAAATGCATTAAAGCATCATTTTTTATACTTATATCAATTATAAGATAATATTATCTGTAGGAACAGCCAAAAGGCAATCTATACAGATTACAGCACAAATTATATGGTAATATCATAAGAGTTTTCTATATTATACACCAGACCCACACATACTTAAATACAGTAATATGTATCGCAAACCATGAAGATATCTGCCAAGGATACCTAAGTCTGTGACAACATCAAAATGACGATACTGAAAATCCAGAAACTTGTCAAAGAAAGAAACAAAAGAAAACTTAAAAATTTATTGACAGAGTATATTTCACTTCAAGGAGAAGACTCTTCCAAATTGCATTAAAGTAGAAAATTTGCAAATTGCTTGTATGTGGATGGTGAAGCCTCTCTGAGCAGAAGTATTCTCAGGATTTGTTGTCAATCTCTGTATCAATGACTTGGGAGGGCAGAAAACTTTTAGCTTTTAAGCTAAAACATTTTAGCCAAGGAGGGCTGTATTTATAAGGTAATAGTAGTTCTCCTAATATTATGATCAGGTAATGTATCTGAAGCATAAATTACTTATCCCTGGCATGGTGTTCTTAATTATAAATTACCAACTCAAGTAATTTTAAAAATTTACATGTAAATAAGGAACTGTAAAAAAAAATGCCTATTGTTTCATAAAATGTTTATTTTAAATATGATAAGCACATAAATCAATATTATGGTTTGAAAAATAAGTATCTCACATTAAGGTAGTCTTTTGAAGTTTTCATTGTTTATTAACTTTAAACATATAGCTCTGACATTATCTAAATAAAATAAATAAAGATTGCATTGTCCACCAGCAGAATCTTATTTACAATAATTATTTTGTAGTGTTACCAGGTCAAATCATAATATATTAAGTTTTTATGCCATTTTATTTCAATGAGTTTTGGCATTAGAGGTTTATTTTAGAAAACTTGTAGTAAATCTGTCTAATCAAGAGTTACATTGTTTCCTATCATGACTTATCTCTCTTTGATTTAAGATTGGATTATATCATGAGCTGTGTCATATTATGCAAAAAGTGAAAAGTCAAAGGTGCCATGTGGATATCAATGTATTATTTCAAATAAGGGGATTTAAATGATGGATTATAATGAGATTAACCTACAAGTTATTATAAATCTATCAAAAAAATCAAAACTTTTTGAACATTTTATATATTTTACATGAAAAATTTGTTTCTGTTTCATGTCATTACATCATAAAGAAATGGAGTCCATTGTAAATAATGGCAAGCCTGCAGTTGAATATTTGTGTCCGTTATTACATTTGTATTTGTCAGTTTTATTTTTGGTGGCAGGGGTGATTCCATATAGATAAGTTTACATAAAAATGTCAACCATGCTAAATTTTATAATTATTTATTCACATTTTCTGCACAAGTAGTATTGGTACCTTTTCATTCAATAAGTACAAAATCTAATTCAAAACAAATTGTTAAATCTTGTCAGCCATAGAAAAACTAACCAAGTTTTCACATCTGCAGATTATAGACTTTGATTTCAATTTGATATATAATAAATTTGTTTTTAGATGGATTTTCTCACACAAGTGTTCCACATGAGCAATTTTGACTTAGATATTCTGTGCAAATGTTGGATATCTGGCATGACAGAAATTAAACAAAATCATCAAAAAAAAAATCATCATTCTTGCACATGATTTTCACCAAAATCATTTTTAGTTGACCTTTCCTTTTTAGCTCAAGGTTGGCTGGTATTTGTAATGAAAGACTCAAAAGCCAACACAACTACATTTATCACTTTATTACTTGTAATACCAGAAAAAATTCTGGATTTGGCCTAAACTCTTCAGATTACAACAACAAAGTAATCAGTTAACAACTTGTCATGTATACAAACTAGCCTTAATGGCATTATACAGCCACACATTCTTGCAACAATTGTTGGAACAGCTCCTGTTTCCACTTGACTGGTTTGGGCTGGTTTCTGGCACATAACAGTCTTTTAGAAACACATGATAAATCCATGTGATTACTAATTATAGTAGCACAGGCAATCTGTTCCCCATTCATAGATCACATATTACTTTCAACATAAGTATGGGATATGGGGCATACATGGGGATTAATATTATAAATTTACCAATCTTTCAACATCTTGAAATTAAATTTCAACATTTCATCAGCAAGCCTAATGTAATTCAGACAACTAATATTCTAGTTTTTCAGTTAATAGTGTACAATTTTAATGAATAGGAGGATGAAGTTGTCATGGTCTCATCCAAATGATAAGTATTTTCTAGGGAAATCTCTTGTTTTCATGAACAAGTTTCATGGTCTTCCAGCCCAATATTAGTTTTGCAGAGGCCAATATGCAATATTCCAGGGTTTTCCATGCTACAAATTTCCAGGGTTTTCCATGCTACAAATTTCCAGGGTTTTCCAGTCTACCCTGGATGAAGCCTGGAAAATTAGTTCAAATACTCCATGGTTTTCCATACTAGAATTGTCCAGGGTTTTCTATGTTAAAGTTTTTCCAGGGTTTTCCTGCCTACCATGGACAATGCCCAGAATATTAGTCCAAAATACTCCAAGGTTTTCCATGCTAGAATTGTCCAGAGTTTTTCATATCAATATTCCATGCTTTTCCACATCTTTTTTCCATGGTTTTCCAGCCTACCCTGGAAGGTGCCTGGAAAATTAGTCCAAATACTTCATAGTTTTCCATGAAGTTTTGTTTTCAATGCTTTTCCATGGCTTTTCATGGAATACCATGGAAAATCTACAACCTGGGCTGGCCAGTTATGAACAAATTAGATGGTCATGCAAAAACAATGCAGCACTATCAGGATTAAGGCTGTGATCATTTAACAGTTACCTAATCTGTCTGTAGTTTTAACAGCATCCACATGGTATCCAAGTCCAGCCTGTTCCAAACGTATGATCAACTCTTCAGAATGTCTAGAACAAAACAGAGAACAGAAAGAAAAAAATGTATGTATGCACAATAATAGATGGTGTCAATTATTAGAAAAGTTCTAAAAATTCTAGATAAGTAAACCTGAAAATTGCACAAACACATAATGAAGATGGACCCTTCCAAATAAATGTAAACATGAGGTAGTTCAAGATTAAATTATTGGTAATGTTAAAATTCTGTATAATGTAAAAAATATCAAAATATAAAGTCCTTATACAAAATGGTCATATTTCTTTTTACATATACTGCATTCTCTCAAAAAGGCCATGATTTTCTCAAATGGTACTGGTACATCATCATAGAGTTCTTCAATCAAATTCACACAACAAAAACTTCTGTCTCACAGGAAAGAAGTCAATAAACTTTACAAGAATGTGTTCAACTATCAGTAAATAATGACATGGTGTGTACTTGGGTACATGTCCTTTAGGCAGATGGCACAATACCACCTTATATGTCTTATTTGTTCTATGAGGGATACCACTCTTCAATGATGGGATTGAAGGTATATTGAACTTGTTTTTGGAGTTTTCATTCCTCATTTTTTGCCATGTATCATATATACTTGCTTATAAGTCAATGCTTTTTTTAAACTGAAAATTAGTCATGCAGAGCATGATCCATCCTATAAGTGTTACCCAAAACAATTGATAAATTAAGGGATAATGTTGGAAATCTAGATGCTGCTGTAAATACAAACACTGTTAATTCAAATATTATTTTGTATTCATGCCACTATTCCCATTCAAAATTACATACATGGTATGCATTATGTTTATCTTTGTCATGATGCTATTCATTACAAAACAATTGTTTGGATGTTAATAAATGATATTTGTACAGTAAATACTACCTACTCAAAGTGAGGTGTCCATCATTGTTGCTTTCTGATGGTGTTAACTAGCATGTACACAGCTTCCATTTTAATGGTAGTCTTGACTACCTGTTTTTGTATTAATGTTGTATTTTGCTGTATAAACACTGTTTTTGATGCAGTAACAGTTGTGATTTAATTTGTATTTTCCTTTTTCATAAGTTAAATATAATGCCCAAGTGACATTTCCAAAGTTATATGCCACTGCATGCATGCTGTCAAGACCTTGGCTTGTAAAGGCAGCACTCACTTTGTTTTAGGTTGACAGTCATTTTGACTGAGTCACGAATTTAATAATAGTTCAATGTCTAGTCAAGTTCTACATCTTCCTGTGCATGTTTGACCTTAATCCATCTTAGCTTGTAAAGATGGCACCCTTGTTTTTTTCCTATGTGACAATTCTCTGATAGAGCTATGAGTCTGATACTTGTTCAGTGCCAAGTAATACAGTGTGGTTATATGAGCTCTCTGTGATTTTGCCACATATATGCCACCTGATCAGTTGTATCCTTTAATAGATTTCAAGGACTGTATGATCAAAGTATCAATCACAGAGCCCAAGCTCAGTCTCTATATAAGCATCCAAATGATTGACAGCAAAAACAAGAAATCAGAGAAAGTTATATATATATATACATCATGAACATACTAGTATGGAGGATTTCAGAACTTTTCTTGGTCACCTGGACAATAAGGATTAAATCTTGGACTTTAACTGACATTAGATAATGACACTTACTGAATATTGTGAATCACAAATGTGTAGACTTGACATTCACTGTTTATTTGTAAGATGTGTGGAATTAACACATCACAGGATATTGTTAATTAGTTCATTCTGCATTAATATTTTTTGCTGGTATGTAATTTATAATAAAATTCATGGATTTATGATATAAATTGATCTAAAATGACAAGCATTATGAATTTCTATGGATTTTATGACATGAAGGTGGAAAAAATGTAAGTTGTCATTTTTTTGTTACATATTCCATTCAATAATATAACTGCATTTTACACTGGTTTTGTCTTTATATTTCCCATCTATCCTTCCAGTTTGGCTTATTTTTTTCCAAAATGGAACTCAGACTCACTGATGATAAGTCACCAATTCAGACAGATCTGACATGGAATTACATGAGACTGACAGTATAATCTGGTTCCAAGGGTTGTTATTGCTGGGGGCGGATGTGGGAGATAAGCACCCATTTCCACTTTAAATTGACTGCAACTACAGGAGCATATCACTTTTCAACATCATGGGTAAAGTCTTTGCATGAGTCATCCTGAACAGAATGCAGAGGCCTACTGAGAGAGTGTATCCAGAGTCTCAGTGTGGGTTCCGCACAGAGAGGTCTACAATCGACATGATCTTCTTCATCAGGCAACTGCAGGAGAAGTGCAAGGAACAACACAGACCCCTCTTCCTGACCTTTATAGACCAAGGCATTTGATCTAGTCAGCAGAGACGGACTCTTCAAAATCATGATGAAGATTGGATGCCCTCCAAAGCTGTTAAGCATGGTACAGTCCTTCCATGACAACATGAAAGGCACAGTGCAGTATGATGGCTCATCATCCGATCCATACAACATCCACAGTGGAGTGAAACAAGGCTGTGTCCTTGCCCCCACGCTCTTCAGCACCTTCTTCACTGTCCTGCTTAATCCTTTACCTAATATAAGCGCCTTTTAGCAATTTATCTGATGTCACGCTACCCGCCTTTTGGCAACGCTGTAAACAACAGCTATTTTGAGTGGGTTTTTGTAGTGCCACCTTCGGGGAAAACCCCCTGTTAGATACTACATTCATTGGTGAGAATGACAATTATGTCAGATCATGGGGTCACTGTTGATACTCTAGTTGCAATCTGCTATTTAAAGTAAGTAGGTTGTAACTGGGTCATATTCTCCATTCGACAAAATGGCAGTCTCTGATATCGTTCAGTACTTGAACCAGTAAAATCACAACTATGAAAGCTTCAATAACTTGGGGAAAGGCTCTGTGACTGAGATAGAAAGCTCTTAGTTTTTATAAATTATCAAATTACACTGATTTTGTGATGTAGATGCAAAGAACTTGTAAATTTTGAGTTTGGAAATTTGCCGCTGCCGTTAATCATGCAGCTTCACTGATTTGATAGTGAACAAGTTCTCTCAAGATTTTAAAGTACATACAAAATTCTTTTATTAAAAATAATTATACAGCTATAACGACCTTATTTTACTCTTAAATCTTTCCATACATAATATATGTGTACCAAAAACATAAAATGGTTAAAATTGCTGTTAAACGTAACATACGCTTCACTGCTTAACAGGCCTATGTGTAGCGGACTGCACTGTGTAACTTTGCTACATGCATATCGAAGGGCTAAAAAGCCATACACTCTATGAGGGAAAGGGTTAAGTAGGCCTTCGGGATGTCCACAAAAGGATCTACCTGCACACACATTTAGACAACAGACTGTTCAACCTGGCACAACTGAAGGCAAAGAACAAAGTAAGAGAAGCAACCATTAGGGACATGCTCTTTGCAGATGATGTTGCTCTAGCCACTCGCACAATGAACTACAATGCCTTATGGACCACTTTGCTAAAGTATGCGATGAATTCAGGTTGACCATAAGCCTAAAGAAAATCAATGTAATGGCACAGAATGTGGATTTTATCAGCATCATCACCAACAACTACAAACTAGAGGTAGTCAGTCAGTTTACATACCTCGGCTCTACCATCACCAACAACCTCTCACTGGATGCTGAGCTCAACAATCGGATTGGGAAAATGTCAACAACTCTCTCCAGGATGTCACAGTGAATGTGGAACAGCATGCTGACCCAAAACACTAAGAACTCAGTGTACCATGCCTGTGTGTTAAGCACACTCCTGTATGCCTCACAGGAGAAAAGACTGGGTGCCTTTCACACACGATGCCTCCGAAGAATACTCGGGATCACCTGGAGTGATTGAGTGACAAACATTGAGGTGGTTGAATGTGCCAAGATTCCCAGCATGGTCACACTCCTCTGGCAACATTACATCAGATGGCTGGGACATGTACATCAGATGGATGACGGACAGATCTCCAAAGACCTTCTTTATTTGAAGCTAGCCTCTGGCAGAAGACTGATTGGATAGCCACATTTCTGCTTCAAAAATATCTGCAAGCACAACACGAAAGCCCTTGAGATCAATGTCAACACCTGGGAAGAGCTTGCTCTAGACAAGTCTGGCTGGCGACATGCTCTAATCACTGGTCTGAAAGCCAGCGAGGACAAGCTACAACTGCTCACTGATCAAAAATGATCTCATATGAAGAGGAAGCAGCTCCAACCCACATGAGACTTAACCTTCAAGTGCAGCAACTGCAGCAAGGATTGCCACTTCCCTGTGAGGCTCCAGAGCCACAGAAGATGCTGCACAACAACCAACTGGGACACCTCTCATGGGTGCATTTCCATTATCTCTCAAGACTAATGGATGCCAACAACAGTATAATTAAAGATAAATAACCCGTTTGCAGCAAAAGCGAGGGTGTCAGCTTAAAGTCAATTTGACTTGTAAGTGAGTATATACAGTGTACAGAACATGCTGATTTATATACTAGTTGAAATTGGTGTACCCTTAATACCAGTGTGACTTTGCAGCCAACAGTCAAGAAGTCTTTTTCCAGACTGCATGAGCAAGTAATGTTTTCTGTAAGTTATGGGATACTAATGGGTTGTTAAATGGAAGGTTCTGCAAATTATTCAGTGAAGAAAGAGAATTAGAAAAGATGAAATTTGTTTTCAGAGGTTTCAATGCCTTAAATGATTTAAGTGCATCTGTGCGTTCTGCCATATATATAGAATCTTTATCCCTTAACCAGCTCTAAATGGTGCCATATAGTGTTCCAAAAGCTACTCCCAAAATGTCCCCATATTTTATACCATCTGTACACAGGTGTATGCTATGATAGGAGGCTATGAATGGATGATGATGCATCGCAGCTCAAGTTATGCAGCCTTCCATATGTTCACGCCATGTTCATGCAACGAGAGAGTACTGTTGAAAGAAACCCTAAGTTTTATACAGACTGTGTGAATTTAATGTTGGTCTTGCTGATATTTTTTGTCTGAGGTAAATGATGTGAATGAGAAAGCCTTTGTGTTGTAATCAGAATGGCTTCAGTTTTATCGTCATTCATCTGCAGCTTGTTACATGTCATCCATGATTTCACATCAGAATTGCACCTCTCTACACCTTGGATGGTAGCATCAACTTCAGCTGGTGGCTAGATTTGCATATTTGGCTGTCATCAGCATACAACTGGTGAGACACTTGGTGTTGATCTATGACACCTGAGAGTGACTGAGTGTGTAGAATGAAGAGAACAGGTCCAAGAACAGACCACTGTGGAACACCACAACAAAGATCAACTGGGCTGGAGTACTTTTAATTTGTGGACAAAATTTGTGTCCTGTTGACCAAATAGGACTTGAACCATAGTAAGGCTGTATCATGAATGCCAAATACATGCTGGAGATGGTGAAGTAATATATCATGGTGTATAGTGTCAAATGCTGCAGATAAGTCAAGGAGAGTAAGGACTGGAATCTTTCTTTTTATCCAATGCAGAGAGAAAGACATTGACTACTTTCAGAAGGGTAGTTTCAGTACTGTGGCAAGGGGGATATGTAGACTGTACATTGCTAAAAAGACTTTGAATTCAGGTGAGATAAAAGTTGGGATAAAATAACTTTTTCTAAGATTTTTGACATGAATGGGAGATTGGGCAGTACTTCTTTAAATTGTTATGGTTGAATGTTGGTTTCTTCAGCACAGGCTTTTTTAATGGCAGTTTTGTAAAATGATGGGAAATCCCCATATGAGAGTGAGGTATTAATGACATCAGTTAGTGAAGGCAATATTGGATCTAAGCACTAATGCAGCAGTGATTTTGGGTGAGGCAAATTATATATGACAATGATTGTAAACAAATATTTAATTTTCATAACAGTGGTACATGGTTCTCCACAAATTTTTTTCAAAAAATTAGTCAATCTGGAGACATCCATAAAATTTCCTACAAGCTGCTTAAATAGAAAGATAAGCTTCAAATGATTTGAATTACTAATAGAATAAAAAGAGAATGAAAATACTCAATAAAGAAGTGTGCTACAGAAAGTGGTGGCAAGGAGGTTATATTAACATTATTTTCATTTAGTACCAGCTACACATCATAAGAATTCTTGTCATTGAGGATTTATATTTACATGTTTTTAAGATGGCTGCTGTGGTGGCAATACTGGATGTCAGAATGGCATCATCTTTATTTTGGAAACACTCAGGTATCATAATGTCTTTTGCTGAAAACACCATGTTGATATGATCATCAATTCAGGTTGATTGTTAAGATAGCCAATGTAGTGGCCATTTGGCACATTATCTCATGTGGATAATGTGAACCAAATTTCTGGTCTTTACACTGATCAAAAGCTACAAATTCACACAAAAATACATACATAGAGCATACACATTTAACACCAAATGGGTGCACAACTCAATGAACAACATCAGAGTATAATGACAAAATTATATGCACATATTTATTGTACACATCATGTCAATAACATCTGAACGGTTGAAACACAGTCCATGGAAAGATGTGGAATAAGTGCACACAAAAGAATTTGAAGATGTATCAACATAAATCAAAGAGCAGCATTATGCTACATGTCCCTGCCTTATTCATGGCAGGGGTATAACAAATGATGCATTTCTGACTTAACCATAGTTTAGCCATAGATTAACTAAATGATGTCAGAAGCAAGGACAATTATAAAACAACAAGGCTTCCCATACAAAATTTTTAGGTAGATTCAGTATGGATTTTAGATGGGTTCAGGGTGTATTCCACTTAAAAACCCCAAATTTCAGATGGACTTTAGGCAGACTGGGGATATGGTTAAGGTGACAGACTGAATCTGTCTAATAGTTAGCCCTTTCATCACTATGGAGCGGTTTACCAATCCAGGGGAAGTAAGTCCATATACAATGTAGACCACTTTACCAGTCTGGAGCAGTGTTCTTCTCTAATGTTATAGTACTCGACTATATAAATTTTGGGGTACCTCTAATAACTTTCTTCTTGTAATGTACATATTATATTTGGATTATCTCATGGGGTTAGCTTTTATACAGCTAGAAATATGGAACAAAGTAGGTACTGTTAACGAGATTTCCAAATGGTGAAATTTGTATCCAAAGAAATATCAGCTGAGAGTGAAGTGTCAGATTTTGAATTATCTGATGATTTTTACCAATTTCAACCTAGTACAGTCAGATGAAAATGAGAGAAAATATCTGGAGAGACAATGGCAGGTGACAGTGATCATGATGAAGAGGACTGAAGGTTTTGAACAGGAGAAATTGTACACTCCAAAATAATTTTGTTTGGGTGAAGTTGGAAAACCAGAGATTTGTTACAGTTTTCTAAAAGAGTTAGACCCACCCAAGTGTCAGATGGCTCCAGGAAAGCTTTGGAATATTTTCAATTGTTCTATTCAGATGAAGTTTTTGGAAACATTGTCCATCTAACCAATTTGAATATGACTATCAAACATGCCAGAGGCGATACAGGTGTGTGGACAGATCTCACCTTGATGAAAGCTTCTACCTGCTAAATACCTGAAAGAAACACTTGTGTTGCTACTGGAATTATTCATGTGTACATCTAGGGTCAATTGAACAAGATTTGGGAACTTTTTAAGAAGTAAATAGTTAATTACTTGTATTTTACCTGTTGTGTTACCTGTTTGCACCTGTATTTTAACAGTTATAATAGATATGCACATTTTAATGAAATAGTCATAAAATTTGATTTTTAACCTCGATTTTGAACCCAAATCAGCCAGATATCTTTAAAATTGGCAAAGTTATGTTATTTCAAAGTCAACAAGTCATTTGCTTTACAACTCCAAAGTTATTTAGTGTTGAGGACTCTATGCCTACAAAGTTACTTAGTGATGAAAGGGTTAGAGATGATTTGGAAATTCTTTGATAGATTCAGTGATGCAAATTTGACAATACTGTGGGACATGGACAAGTTAAACCCATAAAAGTTAAGGTTAAGACTATCTGCCTGTCAGTAAAGAGCAGCTGACATGACTTTTGGGTATAGCTAGCTACTATTGGAAATTTTTTGCTATAAGTTTTCCATAGTTGTTGAACCCCTGACAAATTTGTTACAACTCCAAAGTTATTTAGTGATGAGGACTCTATGCCTAAGTTACTAATTGGTGAAAGGGTTAATAGAAATCTGAAGCAATTTTTATTCCATGATTTTTATTTGGACATTTTAGGAAGCCTTTTTTTAGATGGAAACCTTAGACAGATTTTTATTTCAGGTGGAAATTTCAGATGGGATTTTTGTCAGGTGGAATTTTATTTCAGGCGGAAATCTTAGATGGAATTTTTTGATTAAGCGGAATCTTGGCACAACTAATTTGCATATTTTGCCTAAAATTCCACCAGAAATCCACCTAAAGTCCAATAGAAATTTAAGTTCATGGTTTAGGCAGAAAACCCTTAAAAAACCTGTCTGAAATGCATCTTAAGTCACCCTGGAACATATTTTACCAGATTTCATGAAATCTTAAAGTTTCTTTTTATTTAAGCATGATGTTAGGCCAACTAACTTGCATATTTCGCCTATAATTCTACAATGAATCTACCTGAATTCTGCTTGAATTTGACTAAGTTTCCTTAGTATGAGCAATTATGGTTTAGGCAGATAATGCTCAAAAAACCACCTGGAAGTTTTTGTATGGGTTTTGTTAAATAGTTATGTCAAATATGAATGTAGTACAGAATATACTCACTTAGAAGTTGAGTCAAACATGAAAATATCAAAGATCCTGATCTGCCAGTATAGCATAATGCACATGCATTATATACATTGTATTTTATGCTGATTACTCCTAACAAACTGCACTGATCAAAATCTTCTGGCACATCATGTGATGGTAGATCTGGGTCTGTGCAGTTTGCAGTTGACTCAACTTAGAAGCATGTATATATGGTAAATCAAGAGAAAACACATCAAATGTCTTTCCAATATAAAGATATACTACATGTATGAATTAGGAACAGGTAAAGAAATATGATGCTTGTTTATCACAATGCAGGAAAAATAGAGTTTCTGTTCCTGAGTCAATGCAATGCTGAGAAACTCGAAGCTAATCTGGAGATCATAAAACTCACAGCTAACCTTTCAAAAGATAAGTACTTTGTGACTGGTTGATAAAAAAAAAGCTCAAGTAAAATAAAGCTGACGAGTTTTATAATCTCCAGGGCTCATATAAATTAATATTTTTTTTTTAGCCATCTCATGTACTTACTTTCTGTAGGGATTACAAGCAGCAACCATCTTCAGATTTGGACAGTCTGTAAGTGGCCTTCCTTCCATGGACTTGTCACAGAGAATTTCTTTAATAAGTCCAATTGACTCTGTTGTGTTGGCTTCATCAAAGAACAGCACAGTGTACATGTGAGAACCATAATTTTTAGCATTTTCCTGAGCAAGTTTCTCAGCTTCTTGAACTTTTTTTATGATGTCTGCATTTGTGATGCCTCCATGGACCTAAAAAGAAATATGGTAAATTCTAAAAATAATGTGTAAACTTCTAAGACTGAAAACTGTCAGAGGAAAAATTTTTTTTTTCAACATAACTTTAAGCTTCTATTATTTGTAAGAATCAGAAGTTTACGAAATCTGAATATTTGTTCAATACTAAGGATTTTTATCTGGTAAAAAAACCAGACACATTGGTTCAAATTTTAAAAGACATCTATCTGGGCAGAAAATATTGAAAATGAATGCAATTGTACAATGCAACAGTCTGATACATGCAGTATTTTAATATTGATGGATATTTGTGTTTTGATAATACTATTTATCATTAAAACATTCTCCCATCATTATTTGATGAAACACTTTTTATATAAACTAATACCATTTTCTACTGTGTAGGCCACCATATCATTGAAAATCCTTATTGATGATACTACAAAAGTACAAACTACCCCCTACAAGATGACAACTTTATTTCAAGATAGTAACAAGCTTGGTGAGACATCACATGTGCAAAGCCATTGTAGAGGAGTTGGAAACTGGAATAGGAATGAGTACAATGTCAGTGCAAGCTCAAAGCAAGCTTAAATGCAATCATTGTATGCTTTCAACCAGCTTCCAGCAAGCTCACTAAACTTTTCATGTTCGAGCTTGCAGCAAGTATACAACTGACTTGTTGTCTGAGGAGACCATGATACATCAAGCCCCTTATTAGGTCAATGCACTCTTGCAGTGCTAGAAACATTGCTTTCATTTCTAGGTTGGTGATGTGGAAGGACAATTCTAAGAACCGTGGAGAATCATCTCTTAAGCTGTAAAATAGCCCCCCACCTAAAATCTCATGTATCAGCAAACAGATAGAAGTGGTGATTCGGTGCATGCATGGGAACCCCCATAAAGAATCTGTCTTTATTCATCCACCAAGCGAATGGTGGTGAAAAACCGGTCCTAACTGAAATGAGTTGACAGAGAATCTCTGTGAGGCTTCTAACTTCCACGAAGGAGTTAATGTAGAGAGGCATGTTGTATTCAAGATTCCAAGTAGGGAAAGACAGAGCGAGCATACATGGTTTTTCCTGAAACTATGGAGATCTGGAATAAAATGTCAAACATTGGATGTTAATCATCCTCTTTACCATGCCTTCCTTAGAAGGGTGTACACCTCCCATTGAAAAACCAGCTGAAACCAAAAGATGGCTTGTTAATGAGCTAGAGAATCCCAGAAGTAACCCTAAGAACTGGTAACCCTAAGAACCCTTGCATTGTTTGTAAGGTCCCAGCAAGCCTCTGAACAAAGGTTCAGTGCACCTACTGGCACATAAACTTTACTGTGACAAATGCCTCTCTCTTCCCCTGGTCCGTCAACCCAGCTTGTCTTAAAATGGGCAGAAATGAGTTTAAACTGGGTCTGAATGTTAGCTTCCCAGTTAAAAACATTTATGAGGTACAGCCATGGACTTCTGGCATTGAACATTTCTTCAATAATTTAGCCAGGCCCTGTGCTGTAGCCAGGGATTAGTGTTGCTCATTTCCCCCAAAATCTTGCAAGGTCATTGTAAGGATTGGCTTTCTGAATAATATTTACACATCAAGAGGGGTGGCATTCAAAAGGCTTTGCTCTGTGCTCCAGCAAAATCATTGATGTCTTCAAGGCAACAGCTCTACAAAGGTGGAAACAGCTCTGGAGAATGCACCACAGACTTAAAAGCATGTTTCAATGTCTTGGCATTGGTGTCCAACAATCTCTGCAATGCAGCCACAGATAATGGTCCCTCCTTCGACAGATTGAAGATAGCAACTAAAAGGAGTTAGATCAAATTGAGAGGCTATGGTAACTAAAATCAGAACATTCAGTTTCAAAGAATGTATCTTTTCCTTCTATTTGCCAGTGAGTGAGCCCACCATAGTGAAAGCAGGCAACTTCTGCACCCCCAAAAGACCAATGGTAAATTTCCCTAAATCAGAAGTGCTGTTGACCCCTCCTGAGAATGAAGGGCATCATCCACTGATGAAGAGGAAGAAGCTGATCTCCTCTTTCTGGTCATACCCTGATGATATTAAATGAAACTTACATCAACTAATACATCAATAATACTGACAAACTGCCATTTTTTCATCTGGAATTATTAGTATTCATATGAAAGATGTCAAATGAATCAACAATATAGACCACATTGAATGGGATTTTGTTGCACTGAAAACCTACCTGTTGATTGCCACACTAAAGAAATAAAGATAGCAGTCAATCTTGTCCAACCTTAACCCATTTTGACATTTCAGACATTTTTCTTGGAAATGTTTCTTTCTTCTTAGACTTTTGATGTAAATAAAATAATTATTTTCTGCCATCCAAAGAAAGCAAAGGGTAAAGATGGCAGAAGCTACACTGAATATCTATCATGCAACCAAGTGGAAACAGAAACAACAATACAGCAAAAACACTAAGAGACTTACTAGTCCCCAAGACTGTTCTGGTTTTTAATATTTATCATGGAAAAGAAAAAAAAACTTATTTCTCTTGATCTCATAATGTCCATCATGACGTAATTAGAATGCCTTAGCTACTTTTATAAGTACCTTATTATTCAAGTTAGTTCCAGGCAGAGTCTGTAGTGCACAACGAAAATTTGACTACATAATGCCCATCACATTACACACTTAATTAGAACACTTTACTTACTTTCATAAGTATCATATTCTTTACAACAACTCTACGTGGGGTCTGTAGTGCACAAAGAAACTTGACCAGCCTGGTTTTGCCACATCCTGTCTCACCCATGATAATCACTGGAATATCACACCTGACATAATGAAAATACAATTGTATTGGTTACACAAATCTACCATACAGACAACTTCAATGAGTGCAAGCATTGGGACACAATAAAAGTTATCACCCAAATAACTGTCAAAAATATTTTATTTATACTTAATAAAAGTTGGAACACAAATCCTATTAATTTGTCATAGACTATAAGTTTTGTGACATCCAAGAACTCCTCTTTGGAAATATTCTGTTCACCATATGCTGTTGATCACAAGACAGATTGTTAATTATACAGGACTACTCTCACTGCTCAATAGATGGGATTGTTTCCAAATAGGTTCAGATAAATAGTATGAAACATCAATAGGAAGAAAAATGTTTGAAATATTTTTGTCATTTCTATTTTAAACCATATACAGAGGAACCTTGTTAACCCAAATTCCATTTATCTGGAAACCTTGCTATTGGATTATAGTTCAATGGGAACAAAATTCCTAAACATTTGTTTATTCCATTAATCCAGAAATCCATGTTCTGGATCTGGAAGTAAATATTGGGGACCCAAGTGTAAATTTTACTATAACATTTGCCTTTATTATCTGGAAATAATACATCCAAGGTTAAGAAAATTTGAAGAATTGTAAATGAAAACACAGTCAGATAACACAGATTCCAGTTGGATAACACAGATTGGCCTATGCAGATTTGGAGGTGTGTCAATTTATCAATCTCTGATTGCTCAAATTCTAATGAAACATTAAAGTTATAAATTAGAACCACAACTGTATTGTAACCAGCCACTGTATAAACAATACCTATTTTTGCTACTTGTCAGTGGCGGTGTTAAAAAAAACACACTGGGATCAAATTGTCCACACTTTGAGATAACATATGGTTAATAAATTAAATATGTCATTAAGTTTCTTTTGTTGTTTGCCAATTGTATGTAACAATCAGTTTGTTGACAGCTGTACAAATAAAGTTAATTGATTCAAGATTTGGGCAATAGAGAGCTTCATTACAGAAAAAAAAGTGATGTCAATTATTGGCTCATTACCAGTTTAACAAAATGGTAAAATACAACAATAACAATTACATTTTAGTAATTTACCATAATGCATTTAACTGATATATATATATATATATATATATATATATATATATATATATATATATATATATATATATATATATATATATATATATAAGTATGCATTGTACTGCTTACATTATTATTGTAACACCATCAAGCAAGTGTTGAATGACCAGAGACACTGACCAAGATATATATATGATTTGCCAGCACAAAGACGGTCACCCAAAAGCTACTATTCAGGATATCTGCTGGCACATTATTCCAAGAATTATTGCAAATCAATCTGCCAAAGAATCACAGCTAACAAAGGTCAGATATTTATTCCAGAAATTGAAATAAAAATGTGCATACATAGTGTGATGTGTTTGATGGGTTAATTGTTTAAACTTATATTATATGTATATACAAATGCAAATAAAGTGAAATAAATACAAACCAACATACATATTCATTTCAACCATTACTGAATACATGTATAATGTACAAGACAATTAATGTATGTGTAAAGTACAGGTACATGACATTATGATGATATCATGAAATAAAAATGTGCATGATTAAATTATCCAGAAAACTTGTATTTGCTGGGAATGGACATATCCAGATTGATGAGGTACTACTGCACATGTGTGTGACTAAACCAATCCCTCGATAACTCATGCCCTGACAACTTGTGAACCCATTAATAATGCAGGATCATTTGTGGATCACATTTTTTATGCACGAATATACCCAAAAACTGATCCCTATTTAATGAACTTGAAGAAAATTGTGATCAAACTTAGTAATGAAAACTTTGACATTTTGCTAGTTTTATTATCGAAAAACATACATAGGACCTGAAATTTTTATCAATGTTATAAAATATCAAATTTAAAAATAAAAAATACAATTTTTTACATTTTCTTTCCAAATGGTATTACACCACAATTAACAATATGTAAGGGAATTTTGATTAATGAAAATGTCACTTGCACTGAATGGAGGCAGTACTTTAATCAATAAATACATATTAAATAATTTTTTTAATAACTGAAATTTATTTTCTAGTTCTATCTTTTAGTTCAATTTTAAGTGTAATCATGATAAATGCCACGTGTCCTCTTATAAATAAACATAAAATGTGTCAATCTACCATAACCGCCATATCTGCGAGCATTTCTCTGAAAACCCAATTAAGTGCCGACTGTGTTTTGATAACTGACTTGTGGAAATATTTTTTGTATTGTTGCACTGAATTAAATGCTGGCCTCTGTATTATCATGTTAATTATGTCTTTTTACTCAAATAAAGGAGGTGGAATAAAAGAAAAGTTAAAAGGCACAAAAATCCTATAAACTTAAAATCTATTGGCCCCAGTCATTTGTTGAGTTAACTCGTTTCATTTGATCAATCACTGTAATAAATGTAATTGTGTATGTGACATAAACTACCTTAAATTAGCCAACTCATTGGTAAATGTGATCAAAGATAGCAAGGCAACCAAGCAAAATGAATACTTCATAAAATCAAGAGCTTGGTTTCACAGATACAGACCATTGTGGGCAAGTAAGTTTCAAAGAATTCTTCAACTAGCACTCAGAGATATCCTCAAGGATAATAGGAAGTTTCATTATTACTTGCAATGAAATCATGACATCAATAATGTACTAATTGAACAACACAAAAATTGAGATTTGATGTAGACAATTGTTGCACAAAATAATCACTAGTCTTTGAAAAAAAGTAATCTTGTTTGGTGGTGTATCAAGTCTTCTGATTCCTGATTGGCAGGATACTATTACTTACCACTCCAGGAACCAGACTCATCAAGGAAACAAAAGGCAGTGACATAATACACAGATGTTTCGCATACATGTGATGGTTGTTGAAACCAGTTTGAACGATCTTTCACATGTTGAATATTTTGAAAATAAATGTTATTTAAACAGAATAACAAATAACTTCATTAGAAAAAGCGTGTTATGAAAATATATTACTGATGTAATTGTAAAATGAGCATTCAGTCAATAAATGGCCTAGTTCCCTAACCCATACCCCCTCCTTTGCGTTCTTGATGTCCAAATGAATGTTTTTTAACTTTTGGAGGTCCCTCGGTAACTCATGCCCTTGCTTAAAGTGCGACCAATGTTTGTGGACCCATTGTGCACGAGTTATCAAGGGAGAGGTGTGTGTGTGTGTGTGTGTATGTATGTATGTATGTATGTATGTATGTATGTATGTATGTATGTATGTATGTATGTGTGTGTGTATGTGTGTGTATGTATATATATATATATATATATATATATATATATATATATATACTCCCTCAATAAATCGCGGAGATCGGGGTCCAAAAACATTGACTGCGATATAAGCGAGGGCACGAATTATCGAGTTACCTATAACAAACAACAAAACTAACAAATGGATTGCCGTATAGGCAAAAGGGGGTGGGGTGACTTGGCATGTTACGGTGTTGAATACTCAATTAATAAACGTGCTAAGATTAACAGTGAATAAGTGTCTCTTCATATCGGTATATATTATTTTTTTCCTCATATAGTAACATTAATTTCAGGATAACTTGCAGTATATTGATCATCAGAACATTATTCCATGTGGTTTCCATTCGCTTAGCACATGTACGACTCACGTTGTGTACTACGTCACTAATTTTTGCTGTGAATGGTATACATTCTAGTTTTATTGTTTGATCCAAAGTAGACGTTTTTTTAATACAAAAGATCAACACATATCGAAAATACAATGTCGATCGAACGATGTGTAGATTTTAATTGCGGTAGAAGTAAAATGGAAGAATAAAAATAAATTCACAAGGGTTAACCATTACCAACATCAAATTAATGGGTCTAAAAATTTAAAATGACATAAATTAGAACACGATAACACTTGCAGTTTGTGACACGTTGCTGCGTGAACCATGCGTACACATCATCTAATTCGTTATCACTTGCAGTCCATTCTCGTTTTCGTTTCATCTCTTCATCTGAGTCAATATCATGTGAGTAATTTTGAAGTTTCGGCTCATCCTTAAGCCAACCTCTAAATGTTGACTCAGCAATTTTTAGTTTAATGCAACTTTTTGATCTCGCTTTGTCATTATGAACACTATCCATGATGCATAGCTTTTCAGTCACTGAGTACACATTTCGCTTAATTCCTTTGCTCTCCATGGTCATATTTACAAATAATTCGGATACATTACTGATATTATATACTTTAATGATGTTAATACATAAAATGTGAAAACATTTTCGATTGGTGAAGTAAAATTAAATTTGATAACAATAATGAATACAAGAACGAATGCTCCTATTGACATGCCTTTGAACTTTATTTTATTGTACTTACCTAGAAGTGATAAAACAACACCTGTCTCTTTTAATTGATACTTTTATTGTAACAAACAATTCCCCATGCTGTTGATCAAAACAAAGCCGGCATGTAATTAGGTTCTCACGGAAGTACTCACGGGTTTCGATGTGACGGTCGACTGACTCTTTTCATGTTTTCATATAAGAGAATATGTATGTTGCTATTATAGTGTTGAGACAAAATTATAGGATTATAAGGTGAATTTCACTTAGCAAGACATTTTATTAGTGTCTATTTCATTCTCTGTTGCCACATGTTAGCATTTACCAGAATTTTTCATTGTTTATTTACAATTTACAGTGTATTAACAACTATTTTTCTATTTAAAAAAAAAACTAACATAATATGTGATATCTTATTAGAAATTGCAAATTTCACAATATGGATTCTATCTTTATGGGCAATAATCACCATTTTTGATGATAAAAGCGAGTTATATATCAAGGTTTAATTTACCAATTTACCATTTCTTATCACGACTTTTTTCATGTTCAACACATTTTAAGATACATTTTCTTTGAAAAAAATCAGGAGCCATGCTGGACACTGTGTTATAAGCGGGTTTACGAGTTATCCATGCGCGAGTTATCGAGGGAGTGGTGTATATATATACATAGCTTCCCATGGGTCATTGGTTCTTCCTGGGTTTTCCCCCAGGTTCTACCTCCACCAGATATATTGGCCACCATGTTTAATGTGCTGAAAAATGAAGCTAAACACATAAAGCCACAAATCACATTTGTACAATTTTGAAAGTCCATAATGCCAGAATCATTTTTCAAAATCTTCTAAGCTTGTTTCTGAGAAGAAGTTATTCATTTTTTTTTATGTTTCCTCCAGTTTAAATAATGGCTGGCAGTCAGTTTTGATGGCAGAATGACATCATTTGTAGAAATTTGTAAGCCCTTTATAACAGAATACTTTTTGTTTAGTCCGGTCAAATTCAGCTGAGTGGTTTTTATTAAAACTTGTTGAATTGTTTTTCTACTTTGGTAACAGTGGTCACATTTGACAATGAATCAATATCTTTTTTATAAACTCAAATCCTCTCTATGCTATGATACTTTATGTCAATTCTGGTTCAATTCTGGAACTATAACAATATTTGATGATCAATTGATTATCATTATCTGCACAAATTATAAAGCACTCTTTGCCAATATGCTTTCTGCAAAATTTGGTCAAATAGTCTTTAGTGGTTTTAAGAAGTTATTCAAAGTTTTTGGGGTTGTTTTAAGTAATGGTAGCCATATTTAATGGCAGATGGTCATCATTTATGTAACTCTGAAAGTTTTTTTTATGCCAGAATGCACTCTACCAAGATTGGTTGAAAGTGGTCTGGTGATTTCTGAGATGAAGTAGAAACTGCAATTGTTGATAAATGAAGGATGAGTGTTTTTATTTTTAGTATGATTATTTGATTGGCATAATTTGTTCATATTTGAAAGGTATGATTTATGTAAAATGTAATGTGATCAAGGTCTGTTCAGCAGTTGTTGATTTAAAGATTTTACAATATTTAGTAATGATGCCCATTTCTGATGGCAGATCTGCATCATTTATATAAGCCTAAATGACCTTTAAACTAGGATGCTTTTTGCCATGTTTGAAATTAAGAGGTGTGTGTGTGTGTTTGATTTAGATTTTTAATGTAGCTTTAACAATTTTTCATATCAATACAATGTCTCCAGTGTGGCAGTTTACAGTGATGTCTAACACAGGGACATCATGCTGCAGGCATGCCACTGTACCTTTTGTGAACATAGCCTACCAAAAAAATTCGGATAGTGACAAATATGGCTGACCAAGACAGATGATGGATGGAAGAGAACTGTGCAATAATTTTAACTCCATACATGGTTGTCGCTGAACTGGTTGCCAATTCTTACATATCTGCAATTAGTGCAGAGCCAAAACACATGTGGCAGCTGCCTGCCCAAACAATGCAGTTGACATTGACAGATTGCATCTTGAACTCCTTCATCATCCAGATCAGAAGTTCGTTCAGTACTTGTCTTCTGGACTCAGACATTTTTCTGACACCATGGTGCAAAAACTCCATTGCCTACAAATGAGTGTAAAAACTTGCTTTCTGCTTCAAAGCAGCCAAATATTGTGGATCAATTATTGGCAAAGGAATGTGCAAAGGATTTCATGCTTGGTCCTTTTCCAACACAACCATTTCCTAATTATAGAGTCAGTCCTATCGGCATAGTGGAATGTAAATATTCGAAAAAGAAGAGACTTATCATTGTTTTGTCCTCCCCCCCATGACGATCACACTCATGCAAGTATAAATGACCTTATTGACAAGGATCAATACTCCCTAAGCTACGTCAAGATTGATGATACCATCCGAATCATGCAGAGTTATGGTAAGAGAGCTATCATGTGCAAAGCTGACATATTAGATGCTTTCAAAGAGATTCCTATCACGACTTCACAATGGCACCTATTATGTGTAAAATGGAGAGGGTATTACTATGTTTGTGTTCACCTACCAATTTGGTCACATTTAAGTCCAAAATTATTTGATACTTTATCTGAGGCAATTTACTGGATAGCTAAACATAATTACGGTATTGATGTCATTTTGCACCTCCTTGATAACTTTCTTACAATCAATCCTCCATCGGCATGTGGTGATAGAACCATGGCTTTGTTGACTTTAATTTTCAACAGATTGAAGACTCCCATAGCTCCAAATAAGACCATTGGCCCATGTACAGTTATGGAATATTTGAGAATCATCCTGAACTCAGAACAAATGCAAGCATGATTACCACCGGATAAAGTAGTGCATATTGTAAACTACATTGAACATTTTCTTGACAGGCAAAGTGTCCGCAAGCAAGAACTGCTACAGTTAATTTTGCTACCCATATTATCCTGTCAGGACATGCATTTGTCTCATACCTGATACGACTATCTACCAAAGTCAGGGAGCTTGACCATTACATACACTTGGATACAAATTACATATAGGAACTATACATGTGGCACCAATTCTAGACTAAATGGAATGAGGTCTCCATGTTTCTTGACAATCAGTCCACATCATCAGATGATTTTGAGTTATACACCGATGCGTCTTCCACAGTAGGATATGGGGGGTACTTCAAAACTAGCTGGTTTGCAGCTGCATGGTCTGATGATCTTAAAATGCTTTTTTCTGTGGAGAATGATTTCTCTATTGCATTCCGGGAGTTGTATCCTATTGTTGTGACAAGCATTTGTACAACTCTGCGAGAAGTATTTAACACACACACAGATTTGCTATCGTTGACCATCTGCATGGTTGCTTTCATTGGATTTCTGAGATGTGGGGAATTTATTGTTTGGGATTCCTTCGATCCAACTGTTCATCTCTGTGTTGGCAATGTCCACTTCCACATGGAGACTGTTATTCTCAAGTTGAAATCATCAAAAAGTGACCCTTTCCGTAAGGGAATGACTGTTCAGTTGCATGCCACAGGTTGTGCTATATGTCCATACTCTGCTATGAAGACTTTCATGTGATTCAGGAGACTATCATTACCCCAGCCATAAAACCCACTATTCATTACAGTTACAGGTCAAGCCTTATTGAGAGTTGTGTTCCTTAATCACATGCAATGTGTCTACTACAAAATGGGGATGGATACTTCCAGGTACAGTGGCCATTCATTTCTTATAGAGGCAGCTACTTCAGCAGCGGAAGCCTGGCTGGAAGACCATATGATTTAAGTTCTAGGTCGGTGGTCTTCCGATTGCTACACAAGATATATTCGCACACCTCACAGTACTATTCAGGAAGCTCAGAGGGCCATGGCCATGGATGCAGATAGCAGTACACAGCAACCATGATCATCCTACATTCAACATACAAGGACGATCCTGCTATCCTGGGTGCATTTTTCTTGTTCCGTTTCTACACTTCTGTGCTATAGGATGCAAGTGTTGTGCTTCCAGTCTCAATAGCCATTCATAATGATCTATATTCATTACATGTCCATGATACCAGAGTTCATTGTGTGGCAGTTGTGCTAAATATTCATTATGTGTGAAGTTCTGCATGTGTGTGATACCAGTGTGCTTAATGTGGCAATTGTGCATATATCATTTCCATTGCCATATGTGCTTTCTGTTTGTTTAATTCATTCGTGCATTCTCATGGTATTCCTCTATTCATTTCATGGATGTGATCTTCTAGATTCTCATCAGAGTTGCAGGTGGTACAGTTATACAGGGAGCTACTCAGAGACATTCGCTCCAGTCTTGACATTTTCATATATCATTGACCTGTCGCATTTCACATGATTTTGTCTTGACAAGCCAGTCCAGTTTTACAGTTGTAGTACCATTCTTGATAATATGATGTTCCTTGCCATTCTTGATTTATTTCTACATGTATACTTTCTTTTGCATTATTGTTGGTATATTGCTGTTGTATCGAGAAATATTTATCATCATTCAACACTGGTGGCTTCCAAAACTTATTACATTCTTGGGTGACAACATCTGCTGCGCATATGTTCTCTTTGGGCATTCACTTCATTCAAATTCAGTTTATTCACCCAAGAATCTAATGTCAGCAATATATGGCTTATTCAAACTAAACCCTTTGAGTGGAGTCCACACAGTTGCCACTGTCATCCCAACCTTCACTGAATAGCACATCACTGGGCTCCTTCAGTTTCTGCTGAAGAAACTTTACTCAAGGGTTATCCATAACATTCTGTCAGGGAGTTTCAAAGACCATCTGTGACCTCTGTACCACCATGTTGTGCCATTCATTCAGTAGCCATTGAATCACTCACTGACAGAATGAACCAAAACAGTTTCATCAGTAGCAGCAGACAGTCCCCCAAGGCAAACTTATAATTTTAAAATAAAAACTTAGCTGGATCTGTGTTTTTGTTGTGTATAAATGTAGCTTTAACAATTCTTCAGTCATATTGATACAATGTCTCCAGTGTGGCAGTTTAAAGTGATGTCTAACACAGGGACATCATGCTGCAGGCATGTAGCATCATATCCCACCCCGTCTTATTATCCTGACACCAGGCCGACTAGTCCTAACACAAACCTCTTATTGCTGAGCGTTGAGCGAAGCAGCTGTTAGTACCATTTTTGTAAGTCTCTGGTATGATTCATCTGTGGATCAAACCCGCAACCTCCTGCATCTGAGGCAGATACTCTACTAGGCCACCGGAGTGGTAGATGGTCATGAATTAAGGTGGTTTGGTGGTTTCTGAGTTGAAAATAGCAACAGCTGACAAACATATTTCTGTTTTGGATCATGGTGACTATGCCAACATTGGCATCATCTGAATAAATTGTGAAAGGTCTTCTTGCTGTTTTGCATGATTAAAGGACTAAGGACTATAGATCTCTTTAAGGACCCCAGAAAATGCTCAACATTTATTTTATTTATTGTGAAATTAATTTTATATATTTTGTAAAAATATATCTTTGTTTAGAAAAATACATATTTTTTTGTGTGTGATGAGGTAATTGGCCGTCAAATGTGAGGTGTCAAATGTGAAAACTGCAGCTGACAGTAATGTATTCATATAGATTCAACTATCCTTGTAGTCATGAAACAACTGGAAACTTTCAAAATTTTTTCCTTATTAGACAAGTTGAATCTATGAAAATTTGTAAAGGAAATGGTTGGATTCTAATGCAATCTTGTACACAACACGAGTTGTTGAAATTGTCCATTACTTTAATTTACGGTATTTTTTATTGTGGTTATACCAGTAGATTTCAACTGCAAAATATGTTCACATAATATAATGAAATAGTACAAAAATTAACAGTTAATTTTGTTCCTTTATGATTTCAATAAAAAAACCTCAAATTTTCCTGATTTCTGCCTCTTTTAAGTCCTCAAAAACTAACAGCACATTTGATATCACATTTGAGGTTTTGACAGAAGATAATATTTTTAATCACCTAACATGCATTAAAATTTACATATTCTTGTTTGAACAAAGAAACATGATAGGCAAAATGTGCATCATAGACCTTCTACGATTTTTGACACTATACAGTTTTAGGGTCACACTTCACAGAAACACAAAATGCCCTTTAAGTTTCTTCAAACAAAAGTGATGTTCAAATGTCTAGTGCTGTTTTGTAAGGATGATTGTATTTTTTCTCCTTCCATTCTGAGGCATTTTTTTAAACTCAAATTATATTAGGAATATTTGGCTGAGAGCAGCAAAATATAGGAGGGGTGCATTGAGAAATCTTGTTCACAGCAAATAAAAAAGAAGTAGCCAATGATGCTGTTTTTCACTAAATTGGTCTTTTAAAATGGATTAATGGTAAGAGATGAGATAATATCTCTGTGCATTTTTCTGATCATATTAAGTTGCATCTATTGGTTATATTCTACTCTTCTATTATTTAAAAATACATTGGCACTCAGGCAAACAGGATAATGAATAATGTGAATCACAACCATAAAATAAGCACTGAATCCATTAAAAATCTGTTTTCATTCTTGCTTCAATTTCAGGACTTATTCTAGTGCCTATCTTTAAATTATTGTCCTTAAAATTTAAGACTGACCCACTCTATAGGCTTTACTGATTGCAGCAATTTTCAAAGAATTATTTACTGAAAAGAATGGTTATTGTACAGTACAACATGTATAAATACTGTTAGTTTTATTACAAAAATAAGATAATCAAAGCACTGTATATATCTAAAGAACTTTACCAGGCCAATGAGCTGTTTACATTTTAATACACTGTCAACATTGTATGGAGATCAATGGCATAATGGTAAAACAGTTTCACTGTACAACCGTTTTGTTTTCAGCATTAATGTATCAGACAGTAGCTGTATTCATGCTATTTTTTAATTTAATATTTTTTTCACTTCCTTTTCTTTTAAAATTAAATAGTTTGCATCTATTTCATGTGCATTCTGCTCAAACTGTTTCTTTTTTATTTCCATTTTACTTTCTATTTGTTACATGTTTCTGATCAATAACACAAACAGGTATCTATCCAAAGGATTGAATTAAAAGTTTAAAAATATCTCTGAAAGTATTTATTCTTTAAAGATACAACTATTTCAACTAGTTGATTAACCATTAATGATGTAAAAAAATGACAGGGGTGAGGGATAGGGGTTTATAAACACTGAAGTTTTAATCATGTCAAGAAAGTGGAAGCTCAGTGACTTTTCAATGACACCAAAACAGCCAGCAGGGCTATGTCTTGAAAAAGTAATACACAAATGACCAAATGATTAACCATGTTTACCCCTCCACACCCACCCCAAAACCTAAATTGCTGGTCTTTCAGTCATAAGGAAGTGGCATATGTCTCATATAATTGAATTTAAAGAGTTTATATTTTGCATCTTTAAAATGTTTCCGTGAAGCTGCAAAATATACATGGCTATCCAAACCTTCATAGGCATGGACAAGATTCGCATGAGATTTATGTACATCAAGTTTAGGTCATAATGCCACATCTGATGTAACTTGTACAAAGGGAATGTGCTGTACTGTGCGCCTTTGTATATCATCTGAGCTATGTTATACATAAGCGTGCACATATTTATTTCCATTGATATTTGACAATGAAGATCCATCATGAGAAAGAAATAGGCCATGTGAATGTAGAAACATGTGGTGATGATGGTTCTTTTGAGGCTAATCTTTAGTACTTTGCCAGTGTTCTGTTGCTGTAATCTGAATGTCTTGCACATATTTTTTCTATTTTAAAACTTGATTTGTGCATGTTTGTTGTGTATGTACATGAGTGGGTGGACACACACACCCAAAATGAATTCTTCTCAGCACCAGGCAAAATTGTTAACCTTAGTTGCTGCATTATTTCAGATGAAATGAAAAATTCATAAACTGATTACCAGAATAAAATCAGTGAGTTTCAAAGGAATATGACTGCAGGGAAAATTCAGGCCTTATTACACCTTGTCATTTTGATCTTTGGTTTTGGGAAAGTTTTTCAAAGTTTTTCCAAAATATAGATTTTGCTATTGTTACAACCCTGTAGTTTAATTGTGTGTGTTAAGTAAATCAATTCTGTATAAATCTTTTTATTTCATTAAAAGTAATTATTAATATAATTATATTATTATCAGTCGTTTTAAAAAAACAGTGTTTACTTGAGTCGTAGATGTGACTCATGTGAGCATGCTGTGTATGATAACAAATTCATTACAAGTAGACATTCAGGAATAGCTATGAAAACAATTGGCTGATACTTGGTCAGGCTTTCCTAATATCCAGAAGTATTCGAAATTGCATCCTTGTGCACATGCAATTAAAACAATGCATTAGCTTCATTTATATGTTTGAGATTTTTGTAAGTCATACACAGTCACGGACAGGCAGACATAGTCGAGAGTCAACAGTCGTAGTAGAGTCATACACAGTTGTAGAGTCATAAAGTCAGTTATACAACTTCTAATACCTTAAAAAAGGTATATTTTGTGCTATAAGAAGTTGTCTGTTCATATGTCTACATAGAACAACCTCTTGTTAGAAGATCTATTTTTACTTCGTTTTTATGAATAATTGTTTTTCTGGAGAACAACATTACTGATTTGGACATTTTCCCGCAAATATTCTAAATTGGAACTGGTTAACACAAACTGAGCTTTATTATGTAAATTCTGGAATTTTCTGTTAGCCTTCGTCTGATGTGGTCATCTGCCATTTTGGACCGGAACTTCAGACTGTGTTTAGAACTTTTTACAGGGCTTATATTTCTATTTTGAACAAAATTTGGATCATTTCTGAAAACCGTAAGTCTTGCTTAAATTATTTACATTATTTCATGTTTTCTAGGAAAATAAATTATTTTTTGTTAAAATTTACAAAGCTTGTTGTCTTTACTCTTTCTTTTATGTTACTTTGAACAAGCCAATACATACCACTATTTTTAGCAAAAAATAACCATAACTGACAGAGGATTAGCATCATTTGTAAAATTCTGAATGCAAGAATGTTTTGTGCCATAATTGGTTGAAATTGGCTTTGACTGGCAGTTTTGAGAGGAAGCTGAAAATAACAAATGTGATAGACACTGAACAGATACCAAATAATGCAAGATAGCCAAAAGGACACACCAAATGCTCACTTGGATTTATGGACAAGTGAGCTAAATATGAAACTTAAAGGTTTTACTAATATATAGCCTTATATCAAACTTGATTACAATCCATTATGTCTTTTGAAAGCTATGGAATGGAATTGAAACTGAACAGTCCAAAAAATCAGCCCCAAAACCTTCATTAGTACAAAAATGGTGTGAGGGCTAATTCAGAGAAATACATATGCAGCTTCATCAAGGCTAATCCCTCCAGTCATGTGTACATCAACTGAAACTGACCCAATTAATAAATCCAGACCATCACAACTAGAAGAGCAGAATTTACATGGGTAATCAGAAAAACAAAATCCCTCCATTTCAGACCAACTAAGAAAGTTTAAAGTTGCATTCATTCACAATCTGACTCTTACTTTCAAGTACACCAAAATGAAATTTCTTTTCTAAATGAATGACAGAGCACGTAATATTGTCACACCTCTATGGTTTAAACTAGACAAAATAAAGAAGCAAAAACATCAAGCTACGTAAAAACAAAACATTTACTTCTCAAAGTTATAAATGAAAATGTGCGAGAACTTACAGTATCAGGAAGTGAATCCAAATAATCCTGACAAAGTTCTATGAAAGCACAAATAAATTGTAAGTTCATATAAATTTCAAAACCAGAAATATAATAGTCTGCCATGAATCAAGATCTTATCAAGATGGCATAGTCCAGAACTCTTTCAAATAATTCACAACAGTTCCTGAATAATATCACAGTCCAAATAATAAGCACTATTTCCAATGAACGGTCCAAACATGTTTTTCCTCTTGAACAATATCAAATTACATTATAAAACACATATTCAGACTTACAAGAGAAACATAAGAAATAAGAATGATTCCCAAATCATAATAATTTTGATTGTTCAGTTCCTTCTTTATATACAACTTCTATTGCTACTATATTTTACAATATACCCCACAACATGGATCTTACTACTCATTTAGTCTTGATATTGCTTATTCATGTGACCTACTACAAAAAAAATGAAATTACTGAATTCTTGTAGAATCATCTAAACCCAATCAGCCAATGAAAAATTAAGCCAATGACATCGCTGTTTTATTATTAAGACTATTATTAGTAACTGTAAACACATACATTAGCATCTATTTATAGATCCTACATAATTTTATGCTTTTAGCAGACTTGAGTCACATAGGCAAAATATAACTTAAAATATTCTCTATAGCCTAAAAATTACGAAAATAAAATAAAATCATGTACCAACAATATGCTACCATTAGTTCAAAGTAGCTGGGAAGTGTGGTGTGTGCATGAATATTTACTTTGGAATCAAGCATAAATTCACTTGCTTTTTTTCAGTTGTAGGTATAAAAGCAAAGTAAATTTATAATAAAAGGGATAATTTTTATGAGTAATACTAAACTTCTAATGTCATGCAGATTTGCACAGTTAAACTCATTCATATTTTCACCCCACAAATGCAATAACCTGTAATTGTTGGATGTAAAACAATGAGAAACTAAGCAGTAGTTTACAAATAACAAATGATGTTTCTTTTAACTATCATGTTACTCTTTAAAATGCTGTTTTCTCCAAAGATGTACAACATAGTTCCAAAACATTTTTCTCAGTATTATCTAAAAGTCATCCCAAAATATCATGTACTGTGATGAACACCTAATTATCATTAACTTACCTTTTTCCTAGCAATGCCAAAAGTGCTATAAAAATTATTCATATTTCAAGAAAAGAATGGACATGAAGCCTAATAAATCATTCCCAAAAATACATATCTGGAAACAGACCCCTTAGTACATTTTTACAAATCTTTCTTTTTATTTAACATTTTCAAATTTAGAGAAAAAAAATTGCACACAAAAATAACAATAAAAAGCTCCTAATTTAAAGAAAAGTTTAAAAAGAAAAGCTAACAACTCTGAAGTGCTACCTAAATTAGAAGAAAAATGGCAAGAAATTTCTGACCCACCCATCTATAAACCCTTGAACACCAGCAGTTCAAAACATTTATTTCACTAGTAATTGAATTAATTTGTTAATGGTGATTACAAAAGCCTCTAGACCTGGTCTGAAGCTCTAATCTTACCTAAACCTCATATAGATAGCCAGAATCTTCTTCATATTATCTGTTGTTAATTCATAGCTCTGATCTGGATCATAGGGGGATTCATTTCCCATCACCTTACAAAGTCTTGTGATCTTGTCCATTCTGTAATCAAATTTTATACAATGTTGTGTAACAATAAACAAATCAGAGTGCTAACAACATGTTAACTGGAGTACAACTCAGTAAAAAAAAAGTCTGATAAATATTTACTTGTGTGTGTAACAATATTAAATATTGCAAGAAGAGTTTTATTCAAAACTCTAAGTCAATGCTAAAATTCATGCAAGAAGAGTAATATATTGATAAAGCTATATAGATCAACACTTTCACTTGGAACCACTACAACAGCACCAGGTTTTCATCATAACTCTTTTAGTGAAAACTCAAGTAAACCCAATTATTCAAGAAAATTGGTGATAACAATTTCAACATCAAAACAACTATCTATTCATGGGATGTATATATAAAAAGATTTAAAGAATGGATGCTATGGCAGCCATGATGGATATCAAATCAGTCACACACTAATTCAGGACAAACCAGACTTTATACAAATTAGTTATTTAGTGAAAACTCAATGCTGATATGGCTGCTATAACACTGAATGTCTGAGGGGAACATGTTCATTTAGAACCAACTAAACATCATATAAACTTTTCTTAGTGAAAGCCCCACGTCAATATGACCATCAATTTTGGAGGAATAGTGATAACAAGATTTTCAAGATGGCTACCATGGAAACCCTACTCAGCTCAGCACCTTTTATATTTAGGACCAACAATGCAATTACAGTCTATTTGTGTGTATTCATATTAAGATGACCATATGACTTAATTTATGAGGGACATCATTTTCATCCAAGACCAACTTGACCTTGAGACAAATGAAAAATTTCATCAATGGAGAGAAGCAGCAAAACCAGAAGTAAGAGACACCAGATGGATGGACGATAACAAGCCATCACATAAGCTTGTGTGATCTATTACCAACAGAAATAAATTTATTATCGATTATAACTTCAAATGGACAAGGATTGCAAATCATGAAAATTCTGGAAAAATCAAATTGAAAATATTTCTAATACAATCCAAATTTGAAATACTACAAAAACATTACAATTTTTTTTTTCCTTTTGACTTTCAGTCTGAGATTAATTTTTGTACTCAAATGGTTCTGTGATAATGTGGTCTGGTATATTAAATTATTGTGTGATTCTGAGCATGAATTGATTCCATTTTTAGTACAAGACCACTAGGCATCAAGGTACTTTTCATGAAGAGCTCATTGCTTGGAAAAAAGAGTGTTCAAGACACTTGCTGGAAGTTCTGACTGCCAAAGATTTAATCTGCAGTGTCAGCATATAAAATGAACATGGTTGTTGTCCATCTAGGATCAGTGTCATCAAGTAATGTACTACAGATTACTACATCTCCAATACTGGGAGGTCAATCAAGTACTCGTTTAAATGCTGCTTCAATGTATTACACAAAAGATCTTTCTGAAATCTGCTCATTTGCAAATGATCATCTTCCTAGTGAGATCAAAGTAATTTACTTGTTTCATAAAGTAAAAAAAAAAAATCCAAAACTGAATAAGATCAAAGTTGTAGTTGTAATATATTTTGACGCAAAGTTACAACTATTTCATACATTTTGACTAAACAATATATAATGTGACATATGAAGTCAGGTAAGTCAAACAATGATAAAACCTGGATAAAGAATCAAAGTCTTCCTGGATAGGCACATTATTTTTCTTAAGACCCATGTAGAGTTTCTGAGACATAATGGCTTCCTCAAGGACACTCCCAGTCTGATGGTCCACAAGGTTCCCTGTGTCTTTTTCAATGTTAAAACCAACAAAGGTCATGGTCTGGCCATCAGGATTGAAGAACAGATAAGGATGTGGACTAGAAAAAAGAGGCAACACTAATTATTCACTAAAGATATTTATCCACTTAACATAAAAAAATTAAGTGGATTGGTGTTCATTTACAGCTGACATCAGCATCCTGTTTAAACTTTAATGAGAGGTAGCAATACCAATTGATGTAAATTCTTTCCTCTTAAAGGACAATATTTAATCAAAATGAAGTTTTCATTTAAATAATGAAAATTTATGTTGCATCATTAAAATTCTTAAGACCAAATGTAAAGAAAATGAAACTGCAATAATGCTATCTATCATTAGCAACTAAACATATTCTGTGATTCTGACAAATAAATGTCCACTCAAAAACTGCAGAAAACTCAGAGTTTAAAAATCATGGGTATGCATACAGAGTTTTTGTTCCTCCACACCTAAAGAAGTTGGCCTTAGGTACATAGTACAAATTCCTGGTACAAATTTATGCATTTAAGTCAGTGTCTCATGTAAGCATTTAAGTCAGTGTCTCATTTATGCATTTAAGTCAGTGTCTCATTTAAGTCAGTGTCTCATTCCTATAAAGGAATATGGCACTCTTCCCCTAATTCACTGCACCCTACTCTTAGTTATAACCCCCAATTTGTGCCCCAAAACAAGTCTTGCCATTTTTGATTACCATGCCACTGTAAAGATCAGCATATTTTCTTTATACTATGTTACTTGCTGGCACTATCTCTAACTTTTAGTATAATAATAATAATAATAATAATAATAATAATAATAATAATAATAATAATAATAATAATAATAATAATAATAATAATAATAATAATAATTTTATTGGAAGAGGCTCATTTGGTCAACTGACATTATAGATGAGTACATGATAACAATGTTGCAGAAAGTAATAGTACCAAATTAAACAAAATCATACCAATGGTTGATTCTGTAGATGTTGACTAAGATGCATGTGTCAGTATGCCATGCTAAAGTGTCACTTTCTAACCATTTATGAAATGAAATACTTCCATAAGAAACAATGGATTTATTTCTTACAACTGGAATAAAATAAACATGCTATATAAGGTTAAACAAGTCATTCTAAAATAAGTGAAATATATTTTGGGTCAATATTCTTTCTTAAGACCAGTTAAAGTAGACAAGATGAGAAATCAACTACTTTTGATGAAAATAGCAAAGTAGCAAGGATTTTAATCTTGAAAAATTTCATAGACTATTCAAGTTAAAGTAGGTCAGACTTTCCTAATGTCTTAACTTCTTAACTTACTAACAAAATTAGCTAATGGCAGAAAAGAATTTACATGAATTCAACAAAAATCTCACCAATTCACACGAGCTGCTCATAAGAACCTTGTTAGATATGTATGCAAATTGGGTAGATTTTGCTGGTTCATGTTAGCAGTTTGTTAGATCTTGTGAACCAAGGAAAAACTAACCTGAACTAACCTGATTTTTTGTGAGAATTTTAATTTTTACATGAAAAAGCAGAACTTAGAAAACATTCCTTTCCATTACATATAACCATGTTTGAAAATAAGGCAAGAGTTCTAATTTCTCATGTGAGTTAACATGTGAAAAACTTGGACTTTGATTCGATTAAACACTTATTTAAAATTTAAAGTTGAATTTTCTCATGCAAGTTATCAAATGAGCAATTTGGACTTAAATATTTTATGCAAATGTTGAATGTCGAGCATCTTGATTATTGTCAAATAGACATCATTTATATTTTCCACTTGCTGTTGCTGTTGCTTTATTGTTTGTTTTTTTTACATTTTAAAGCATCTGTCAATTTATTTTCTCACAGTGAGTTTTAGTCTTATTAAGATCCAACAATCTTCTTGTATCTGAATATATATGTTCACTGTTCATAAAATGAAACAATTCAGCACAATACTTTGCATAACTGTTCATGGTTGATGTTTAATTCAGTAATTAAGGTAAAATGTTTCTCTCCAAAAAATATGCAGTGTAGAAAAATAAAAAGGAAATAAACTTTCTGCACTACAATGAATGCTACAAAAAATAATGATGTAACCCTAATGTATTCAAAATTTATCAAAGTTCTCAAACTCCACTATAAAATTGTGAAACAAATACATAGCTACATATCTGGAAAAAATAGACACTGATGTGCAAACCTTTTGGCTCAATGAAAATCTCAAGTACTTTTCCAAAAAATTTGGAAAATTAAATATACTATGTTGTTTTTTCCATGCCTAATGTTTCCTCAAAAGTCAATAAAATCTTATACTGACTGAATTGTGTAACCGGGCTTATTACAGGCAATGATGTGCTCTATTAGTCTTTTTTTTCAGTGACTATATTGTATGAAAATGCAAATCCAATTTCTTTATTAGTTGTCATTACATTCACTAAAACTAAATTATCATTGCCATTTGAATAATATGTACTGTACATAAAATTTACTAAATCCAAAAGAAACTGCCTAATCCTGTCATGTTTGATTGTGTATCTGTTTTGCACTCTTTTACACACATATATTCTTGGCAATGGAAAATTTTGTTTATTGCTGTCTTTTTAAATGTTCTGACTATATCGTTTAATAAAAGTCAAAAGAAATTTGCTACTGAAATAATCATGAGACAAATCACTGACACATCTATTAACTTTATTGTAACCCAGACTATAAGAGTACACAATTGGAAGAATTGGCTTGTTATAACCATTAGAGTATCCTATGTGACATGGCTTAGTAAAAACAGTAATTGGAGGTATGAAATACAAAAAAACACCTTGATCCTCATCTGACACCTTTTGCAACTTTTTACAATCAAAATGCTTCTTTCTTGGATTGAGAATGGGAAAAGTAGGAAAGTATTGCAGAACTGAAATTAGTTTTACTCCAGCCAATATGCCAGATTCACATGTCGGTGACACAATACCTGCTATTATTATATTGCTGAATTTACAGGCCAAGCACGAGGATGATGGACTAAGATAACATAATAATAATAATAATAATAATAATAATAATAATAATAATAATAATAATAATAATAATAATAATAATAATAACGAGGATTTTATATAGCTCCTAATCATAAGAAACTCTATGAGCTTTACAACATTTGTCAATGCTTAAAAAGAATAAAAAAACATATAATGAAATGATTAGAAAAATAAAAACAAACACCACAAAAATTAGAAACAGAAAAACATGTAAATGTTTAAGGTAAGGATACGTTAAAAGGATACATTATTATGTCTTTATGACTGTTCTTGCAGTTGAAATAGATGAGTTTTAAGGGCGCCCCTGAATGAGATCACTGTCTTTGTGTCTAATTGCAGTGAGCAATTTTAGTGGCATCAACTGACAGATACTTGCGAATGGATACTTGTGAATGGAGCTGATGCATCTCAGTTCAAGATAAGCAGCCCGGCCATGACATGTTGATGCATTGAGAGAATACTGTCAAGAGTGACACCAAGGTTTCTTACTGACTGCTTGAATTTAATGTTGGTGTTGCTGATATTTATTGTCTGAGGTAGAGGATGTGAAAGAGAAAGTCTTTTATGTCATGATGGCTTCAGTTTTATCATCATTCATCTGCAGCTTGTTACATGTCATCCATGATTTCACATCAGAAATGCACCTCTCTATGCCTTGGATGGTAGCTTAAACTTCAGCTGGATGGCTACATTTGTATATTTGGGTGTCATCAGCATACAATTGGTGAGACACTGGATGATGATCTATGGCACTTGAGAGTGACTGAATGTGTAGAATGAAGAGAACAGGTCAGAGAACAGACCCCTGTGGAACAACACAGCATAGATCAACAAGCTGGAGTGCTTTCCATTTGTGGACACAATTTGTGTCCTGTTGATCGAGTAGGACTTAAATCATAGTAAGGCCGTATCGTGAATGCCAAATACATGCTGGAGACAGTGAAGTAATATATCATGGTCTATAGTGTCAAATGCTGAAGACAAGTCAAGGAGAGTGAGGACTGTAGTCTTTCTGCCATGTAAAGCAGAGACAAGGTCGTTGACTACTTTCAGAGGAGCGGTTTCAGTACTGTGGCAAGGGCGATATGCAAACTATACATTGCTAAAAAGACTGTTTGAATTTAGATAAGATACAAGTTGGGATAGAATAACTTTTTCTAACATTTTTAACATGAATAGGAGATTAGAAACTTGTCAGTAGTTCTTTAGATCATTACGGTCAAATGTTGGTTTCTTCAGCATAGGCTTTAAAAAGGCAGTTTTGTAAAGTGATGGGAATTCCCCAGATGAGAGAGATGTATTAATAACATCAGTTCATGAAGGCAATATTGGATCCAAGCACTCTAGCAGTTGTGACATTAGAATCACATCCAGTTTACATGACTTTGGTGTACTCTTCATCATGATTTTATGTACTAAATCAATAGAAACAGGTTCAAATGCTGCTAATGGTTGCTGATGAAATTCTATATTGCAACTGTATGGTGATGACGAGTCAACTGAAATTGTGTTGTCAAGTTTATCTATGATGGTTTGTACTTTGTCACGGAAGAAATTTGCAAACTGGTCCAGAAGGTCAGCTCGAGAGAAGGTAGCTGGAAGTGGTGTACATTTGTTCCTTGACAGTAGCTTTTTAGTAATCTCAAATAGCTCTTTGCAGCTGGAACTTTCAGTGATTGATCTTAGTACTGTAGTGGGCCAATTTCGCTGCATGAACTATATTTGTGACATTCTTCTTAGTGGCATCAGAAATCTGTTTATGAATAGTGAGTCTGGTGGAAAGATACAAAATCTCAGCTTTACAAGGGTCTCTTTTAGCAGTGCGAAGCTGGTCCCTAGCACTGCTATACCACAGAGAACACTTCTGAATTGCTACTTTGCACTTGGTTGCTGGGGCAAGTTTGTCGAGCAATGAACACAGGCAGTTATCAAGTTGTTCTGCTGTCGTAGGTAAGCTTGTTGTTAGGTTTGCTTGGATGTCGTGCATTAGTTTGGTTCTGTTTATCATATGGAGGTTTCTCTTAGTAGTGAAAAAAAGTAGAGGGTTTGGGTGTGTCAAAAAGGCATATAATGCAGAGGTGATCTGCTGACAATGAACATGTGAAAGTGAACTTTAGATTGCTGTCAGTAGGATGCTTTACTGCAGACTGGAGTGTGTGTGTGATTGTGTGCTTTGCATTTTTAATTTAGCTTTAATAGTTTTTCAGTCATATCGCTATGATGTCTGCATTGTAGTAGTTTATAGTGATGTCCAGCATTTGGGCATCATGCCGCAGACAAGTAGCATGATATCTGACGCATGCATATTATCCTAACACCAGTATAACCAGTCTTAACACTAACCTCTTATTGTGAGTTCCAAGCAAGGCAGGAAATTAGTGTAATTTTTGTCTTTGGTATGTCTTTGCCAGGGTTTGAATCCATGGCTTCCTGCATCTAAGGTGGACACTGCATACTGGAGTGTACCTTAATTTGTTGGGCAGACACAAATGAGTCCAAAGCTTAAACATTCTTAGTCAGGTGTGCCACTGCTCAAAAGCAAAATGAGATCAAAGTGAAGTAAGACTATCAAAAGGCAGCTTTCATGACATCATCAAAAGAATAATAACTCAAAAAAGTCCAAGATTGAGCAATAACCTCTCAGTAATATTAATAGTAATATCTTTTAATATCCAAATAATCTGCCTTAAAATGCTGACTTCCGAAATATCTGATGTACCTTTGCAAGGCCACAAAAGATGGTTATGACCCTTTCCTTGTAAAGCTCTTACTGAGCAAAGTAATCTAGTACCCACTGAACCATAAACAACCCTTTGCCACTGAGAAGGTATCAATTTCATTTCTCCTCACAGATGCCTAGGGTCAAATGCTCTTAAGTGTAAGGTTCCAGAGTAATAGTTCCTAAGACTGGTTTAAGTGATGATTCTGCATTTTGTCTTATGCATAAAAGATAATCAAGTATTATCAGGTTTAACTCAGCTGCACTGAGGGCAACAGTAAAAATCCAAGAAAATCTGCTTGTTTGATTCATTATCAAAGGAATATATTTGACCAAAAGGCTAAATTATGTCTCTTTTATTAATCTGATATTAATCTCTGCCAGATTCAACATGCAGATTGTGGTTCCTTTGTTCTATTCAATTTAACTCATTAGTGGAGGTGTATTCATTATTCAAACTTCAAGAAATAATCATCCTCTATCCAACATTCAGATTCAATGAAAGTTAGTATTATTTTATTTTTTAAGTAATGTATACATCAAGATATGAACATCTGGATCCAAAATGGAAGATTTTCGCTGTTGTGTTTGATTGCATTCAGCCCATTGGCAGGTTTAGTGCAAAAGAAACTTTCAAATTCTATGAGACTACTAGTTATAACTGTTATGTGTAGGCTCATAAAAATTATCCCCCAAAAAAAGAGTAAATCCAACAAGCTTTCTAAATTTATTTCCCTAGAAAACAATGTAAAAAAAATAGAAAAAAGGATAAAAGTTTGTGAATATAATTTAATCCTAAAATTGAAAAATATGTCCTATCACTAAACCAGTGTTCCCCTTTATGCACATTTGTGCGTCAGGGACGCATGCTGGAGAAAATTGGCATACATGTTTTGCTTTTCTTTGACACAAAGGGTTTACATAATGCTATCAGGGTTTATTTAATATCCAATGCATTAGATGAGGTACGGCATCTTGTATGCTTCGTATATAGGAATAGTCTGGTTGCCTGTTTTGAATGATATCGTTGTTGCACTCTGGTATACAGAGTATACGAAATAGAGAAAAAAAAACTAGCATAGGAAATGTTATGATGGGAAATGTTATAATGGAGTAGATTCCCTCAATTTTGCAAGCTCTCGCTCTCACATGACATCAATGCTGGTTGCACTAGAAAATGATCTCCAGATTAAAATGGCATGCACTAAGATTCATTAGCCATGAAAGTCAAAGAAGCAGAATGCAGAAGAGTAGCTGTGGATCTAACTGTAATGAAAAATGGTGAAACTAATTCCCGTGACTGGAAAATGGCATGGGAATTACCGGTGTGACTTCTGATCATGTGATTGTGAAGACTGCAAAAGTGAATAATTCTTTGGTATCTGTGTTAAAGAGTTTTAAAAAATCTGCCCTTGTTCTTCACAAGATAAATGTAGAAAAAAGTATCAACCTGGATGTTCTTTCACAACAAAACAAATCTGTAAACTTGCAAAGAGAAATCCATTATTTGGATTACAAAGCCAGGTGGTCATTGCAGATTTTGTTGGTTTTTAACCTTGCTGCAACAAAAAAAAGTTCAAGTATAACATATTAAGAAGAAGATTTTATTGACTTTTGAAGAAACATTAGGCATGGAAGAAAACAACATAGAATAAGAGGTCTTAAACCTTGGGTCAGAGTCAAGTCATTACCTGGGGGTTGGCGAATGGTCATATGCTTTCTGTGATCAGAGAAACAATCCTTTCTCATTTTGACAACATTATCGTCAGTCTTGGATGAAATTAAGTTAGCAATGGAGATTGAACAAATTAAAAAAAATGTTTACCAAATTTTGAATAATATCTACTTGGACAATACAGATTTTAAGGTGTCCATCTTCACAGTTTCTTCAAGAAATGATGCTGCTGTTCAAAACCTAAATGCAATAATGGAGCACCTATGCAATGAATGGGACCATAAATTGATTGACATCAAAAATGCATTTGTTACAAAAGTCAGGTTTGGTGCTTCAAAACCTCTTGGCTAAAGGCAAAACCCACTTTCACGTTTTCTGCTTACAATAAATGAACATGTTCAAATAGACCCTATTAGTAATTTAGTGATCTCCTTCTTGCATTAGGTATTTTACTACATCCAGCAGGTAATTAAGCCATTGGACAAGAAGATAACTGCTGTCATCACTAATGAATCAATCTTTGCCAAGTGTTTTGTATCTAATTATGTTAATCATAATGCATGGGTGATTTGCAATCAGTAAATGCTTCTAGCACAATCTCCATAAACTAAAGAGCTTGTAAAGAAAGGGCAGATAATGAGGTTATTGAAAGAGGCTATTGTCAAAGGCAAATACATTAATCAATGACATGAGGAACACGAAAGCACTTTCAGAAAACCAGGCAAGCTAGAAAGGTGTTATAATTACTTTGAACCTGGCTTTGGTCCATGCAGACATACCACGAAAATTTCAATGCTATGATTGTTTGGAATATGGACACAAGGCCAAGCAATGGGAAATGTTTCACAACTGCGATCATTTCATATGAATAATCAGATTAACAGAAATTGGTTAAATTTCACAAAAACGTTTGGTCGAACGCAATTAGTGGACAACCAACACTAGAAATGGATCACTCAAAAACTCTAATAGACCATATTTATATATATATGGAAGATGAAAGAACATGTGACAAAAATACATATTCCGAGCATAGGTCTTAGCGATCACTTCCCCATTTTCCTAACCAGAAAATCCAGCTGAAAGATCTCAGTATTGTTCCTTGGAGTATAGTATCTGTGTTTGAACAATGTGGACAATGCTCTTAATACATGGACCCAACTCTTTATATAAGTGGTTAATAAACGTATATCTTTGAAAACACAGAATAAAACTCTACTTCCAACCTGATTTTGCTGACACATTCTAGATGCAATGAAATCCCATAATTATTTCAGATCTATTGTTCAATGAGCACATTTACAAAACATTGAGAAATAAAGAACCCAAAATGATGAATCAGGCAAATAAGAATTACTATCGGTAAATAAAGAACCCAAAATGATGAATCAGGCAAATAAGAATTACTATCGGTCAGCTTTAGAAAATAGTTGCAATAAGAATTCTATGTGGAAAGTTTTTATAAATTAGGCGCAGGTAAGCATTCCACAAGGTCATCAAAATCCAACAACTTAACCAGAAAGGCCAGATTATTGATGACAATGACAAGATAGCAAGTAACAGTCAACCATTTCTTTCTGTCAGCATAACCACCTGAATTAATGAACCCATTATAAACTCTACAGTCAAACTTATCTCAACCTCAGCTATCTTGAGAACCTGCAAATTTCTAGTATTTTGGTCTGGTCCTGAAAAATCCTTCTTTGTTATGCTATTTTCTCCCCAATTATCTTGACCCTTGTCAAGTCGATAATCCTGTTATGTCAGGCATAAGTTTCAGTCCGAAGTAATATGTGGACTTGCTTAATTCAACTAAGTGCAACTTTTAACATCCATCTCAGAGAAATTTTACAGGAAATTATCTGGCGTTTCCACTATTACTGCAACCGCATACCTGGAATGATAGAAAAAGTCACTACAAGACCAAATTTTACCATTACAAATGCTGATCAACCAATCTCATCAAGGCATAGTTATTTACTTACACAGAGTGGAGAATACTATCTTGTAAACAAGATTTCAGAGTAAGGAAATTGAATGAATGCATTTCTGACCTTTACATAAGATGTGCTCAAAATGGACATTATCACGTGTCCCACACAGAATCATAAATTTGGTCTTATCTGTAACTCAGAAAATTATCAGGTTATTTGTTTTACACAACATATTTAAAACAAATTCAGTAACAGTTAAAGTGTTTTCATGATTGGTAGAGTGTAAGCCTTCAATGTCAGCATGGCTAGATCACATGACTGAATAATCTATAAATAGAAACCCACAAAATTCCAAACTAAGCCAACCCCTCCACATGATTATTAATTTGTTTCGAACAAAATAAAAGCACCAACAGTATTGTTAAGAAAAAAATCCATAACACCCAGATTGTTTTTTAAAATTGTTCTTCGCATTACCAAATATTTTTCAACACAAACATAATGAAGCAGAAAGTGACTGATAAAATTAAAATTTGAAACAATAAGAGTAGTGCTTTCACAAGCATTGTTTTTGTCTTGAATATCAAAGTCTTGAATTCATGAATGAGACTAGACAACTCTCATGTTTCGGTATTCTTGCCAATGGTCAGAAATTAATGTTGGGAGGGATATGGGAATACAACTGTATTTATGGAATATGGCTTCATAGAGATTTTGGGACAGTTATTGAGTTAACTTTAAAGGCATTAACTACATTTCACAGTTTGTTGGTACATAAATACGGACAGTACCATCTTTTTCTGGTAAAGAAGCAAATTTTATCAGTAAAAACCAGCACATAATGGTGTAAAGGAAACTGACTATAAAAGAGAAAAAAAATCACATTGATTTTCAAGTTCAATAATGGTCAGTTAAATTTTGCTGCTAGTCACAAGTCAACTCAAATGAAAGAAAATAATTTTTAAAAAAAGTATAGTCCTATATGTACATGTACTTAAATTGGCATGGATTTTGGATAGCATGAGAAAATCATTGTCTTGCTGAGGCTACCAAAGTGATGAGGCTATTCACAGGGAAATAAAACAACTTTAGATCAATGAGATTGTTACAGTAACTTATTGTTGTAAAAATGTTTGACTTGTTACATAATCTAATTTAAAAAACATCCAATCTTCTTTTTATGCAACCAGGAATGACTGAATTATTTTTTATTGTGCAATAGAAATGCCATTTGTTTTTAGAAACAAATCTGCTCATTTTGGTGCTTTAGATGCATACTCATTGTTCTGCAGTAGATTTATCAACTAAACCCTAATATATCATGACAAATTTTTATACCCCCAACATAACTGAGATAACTGGGTTTGACTGTAATTACAATGAGCTACAAATTTTCTGTTCAGAAAAAATTCCACTTGACAAGCATTTTTTACGTCTGCAATACCAAAAAAAGGGTTTTAAATGTTTGCAACCTATTGCTACAAGAAAATTAACAGGTCTAGATAATATTGGACCACATCTTGTGAGGACTGCTGCAGATATAATAGATGACAGTATGGTTTACAAGTCTAATTTAAGTGTATCCACTTCAGTGTTTCTCCAGACAATGGATAATGCAAAAGTTACCCCCATTCACAAGTCAAACAGCAAAGAAGTACAAAACTAAACACTCTTATCTATCTTACCAACTCTGTCCAAATTACTTGAAAACATGTTCATGACAATCTTTTGATATACTTGTCTAACTATAATTCATAAAAATTAATCAGGGTTCAGAGAAAACTACTCCAACAAGACAGCCTTGGTCTTCATGATAGGTGGATTACTGCCTTAGATCATGGGAAATTAGTTGGATCCATGCTAGTTCATCTTAAAAAGATTTTGATCTAGTTGGTCATGAGATTCTTATAAAAAAAATTGAACATTTGACAATGTGGCAATTCAATGATTGATTGGTTTACATCATATTAATGAGAAAATAATGTCAAAATAAATGGCATTTTTTAAAGAAGAGTACTGCAGGGATCAATCCTAGGTCCACTCCTCTTTCTCATTTTCATTAATCTACCAATAAAAATTGGCAACTGTATTTCATCTACTGAGTTATATGCAGATGATACCACACTATCAGTTTTAAAACAGCTATAATCAGACTGAGAGATCTCTCTTCAGACAGCCTTATTTAAAATAGATTTCTGGCATGAAAGCAAACATAGACAAGACTAAATTATTAAATAATTACTACTAAACAAAAGAAAGCAAACTTGGAAAATAACAATCTGAATATAAAGTTGTATGAAATTTGCCTACAAATTGTTATCCATGACAAAATCCCTGGGGTGATTGTTGACAACAATTTGCAATGGACTGAACATATTCAAGTCATACATCATGAAGCCATTTCATGTGTGTGTTTATTTAGCAAGATAAGATATATCTATCAACTAACCATAGATTAATAAATTACAAATGCTATACACAGTATATGCATCATGTTTTATAAATTGCCCACACAATCCAGTGGATGTGGACAGAGACAAGGGATTAAGTGCCCACAATGACTAATGGAAGTCCTCTCAGTCTGATGAATTTTTCACCCATTCTGGAGGAAATCCAGCAATCTAATTTAAGTCCATCAAGGATTTTACTGCAGCTGTAGTGTGTTTTATGACACCCTCACTGATCCTGTTGTACTCTCTCCACATGTCAACACACTAAACAAACAGATGAGAGGAACTCCAACAATGACAAATGTAAATTTCATACCTGTACCTGTACAAACTATACAGTGTAACATTTCTTGTCATACTTATCAGTCACCTAGCTAGAGAGACATGAAGATTAAAACACATAACAGAAAAAAAAGAACATTCTAAATTTCATTGATATCCTCATACCCTGTCCAAAATGAAGAGTACATCACAAGAAATTGCCTAGCTACAGTTAACATTTACATAGTTCTGCATCAAAAGGTAGCGTTGATGTTCATTCTCAATAAATATTTCATAAATGTATTTTGTGTACTGCTTAATAATTTGTCATATTTTTCAGGGAAAAACTTCTCACAGAATATGTACAAATTATTCCACTTGCAAAAAAGAGCTTGCAGACTAATCCTAGATAATGCCAAAAAACTCTCAAATGCAATCTAATGAGATTAAAAGTCAACAAATATTTTTGAGAAAATTAGAGAAAGTACAAATATAAACCCATTTAATAATAATCTACATTAATGGATGAAAAATGGAACCTGTTAAATTTAACAAATACATTACAACTCAAATGTATAAATTTACTAATCTTCCACTTTGTACTGTATATATGTACCCAGCTGGAACATGTTCATTTAAATATTCTACTTATTATGTCCATATATAAATGTTGCTCATTATCAATACTTTTGTTTGTGTGTGTGAATGTGTGTGCAACTATTTACATATACTCTGAATATAAATATGCATATAATAGAGTCACAATAAGGATTAGTTCCATGTAACTAACTGTGTTTCCCTATTTAAATAATGTCATTATTATTATTATTATTATTACTTTTATTACTATCATTATTATCATAGTAAATCAAAGAAAAATAATACCTATAAATCTATTATTTATAGTTTACACAATACACAACAAGAATAGAATAGTCTAATCTATATGTGACTTTCAAACTTTGACAAAGAATCTTAATTTTACACAATACACAACAAGAATAGAAATAGTCTAAAATATTTATTTTCAGCTATATAATTGATATATCCATGTATTTACAATTTTGGCATATATTGGGAGCAACTCTGTGGCATACAATCAGCAAGTTAGAAGCATCTAACTTATAAGCATACAGCAATATACATATGCATACAGACTAAGAATAATATAGTAGAGTATGGTGCGACTGGCTCAGAAGCAGCACCTGTGCAACTAGCTAAGGAGCTGCATAGACCTATTGCAGTACAACTAACTACGAGTTGCAACAGGGACTGCAACTAGCTATGGAGCTGCATAGACTTATTATGGTGCAAATAACTTTAGTTGCAACAGGGACTGCAACTAGCTATGGAGCTGCATATACCAATCAAAAAGCAACTAACTATATAGCTGCACTCAGACCTTGAACTACTGCAAGTAACTAAGGATGTGATAGAGGTACATTTAGTATTGGGGGTAAAAGAATTAAGTATCATGAAATGAATCCCCATTGCAAGAGGGACTGCAACTAGCTATGGAGCTGCATATTGTTGTTCCTAAGAATGAAAACACAAGTACTATCATTCAATAGTCAAATAAAAATCCAGGTTCGAGTCCCAACAATGTAAAAATATGGAAGGCAAAAACGTCAGATGCAGTCCAATGTGTGAATAACAATAATTGCTCACTTGAATCACAGTCTTTGTTTCTGAATAATTCTAGAATTTCCTTGATAATCTTTCAGAAGTTTTATAAAAGGTCAAGTTGTTGAGTTTCAAGGGGAATAATTATCAATTACAAAAATCAGACGAAGAACAAACAATCCTAGCACCAAATTAAAAATAATACACCTTGTTCCTTCAAAGTGTTAGAATAACTCTGCCTGTAAAATATTAGGATTGCATATCTAAAACCCCAAAATCTCATTTCACATCTCGTGAGATTGGTCATGTGGTCTCTTACTACACTATCTTGATTACATAGACCAGCATAAACCCACTTAAAAACCAATCATAAAAAAGGTTGTTTACATAGTGATCATGCAAAAAAGTATGCCCCTGATACTGACCAATCATTTTAACTTCCTGTTGACACTGTTAGCAGGGTAAAAGGGACAAAATGATAATTCTCACATAATACTATTTAGTCTTAAGTAAACAACATTTATCTCATTACAAAAAAAAGAATCTCTAATCCAACAAAATTTGAATTGCATCAAACTGCAATGAAACAAAAATGAAATAAAAACAATTTTCAAACTTACACACAAGCAATTTAATTACATATACGTAACAATATACCAATCAAGGTACAACCAACTATGGAGCTGCAACAAGGAAATTAACTCTGAGCATGCAACTGGCTAAGAAGCTGCACTCAGAAATTGAACTACTACAAGTAACTAAGGATATGTTAGAGGTACATGTAGTATTTATTGGGGGCAAGAGAATTAAGTTTCACAACATGAATCCCCCTATGGAGCTGCATAAACCAATAAAAGTGCAAGAAGGAAATTGACTCTTAAGCATGCAACTGGCTAAGGAGCTGCACTTAGGAATGGAATACAAGGGCTGCAACTAAAATGGAGCTGCATATATGCAAAATCCAAATCCAGAGGCATAAGTAAGAGAGGTGGGGATGGCAGTAGATTACTAGAGCAGCAAATTTACACAATCATGTGTGATGCACAAGAACTAATGAACCCCATGCAATACAACAAAGAACCCCACATTTCAGTATATAAATAGAAACCTGTATTCGGCATACAGTGACTCATCAATTAGACTATTTCAGTGAACTGGTGATAAAACAATTGAGCAATATGTATTATGTAAATGTCAAAACCGTTTGACTTCCAATATTTTAAAAACTCTGATACTACTCAATACCTGAAAGATAAGAAACAGATGACATTTAATTCATTCCAGATCTTTGAAGATATTGATGTTTTAGTTACCAGGATGGACCTTTTCATCTGAGCAATAGACAAATATGCCCCTTTAAAACAACACAGGATAAAGAAAAACTGATGGCCTGATTGGTTCTCCCCAGAAATTGCAGATGCCATGAACCAAAGACAGCATTTAAAATTTGTAGGATTAAAGCTAAATATCAGATGTGGATGAATAAATCTAATCAAGTTTGAAGTCAACCCAAAAGAAGCACACTAAAAAGGGATGAAAATAGAACATAACACAACAACTATTATTATGACTCTTTGGTCTTAAACTAAGTAATAGAAAAGAGCAAAAACCAACATGTTTGTAAAATTCAACCAATAATTTAATTTTTGTTTTTATTAATAATGGTCATATTTGATAGTCAGTTGTCACTTGTTCAAAACTGTGAGCCATCTCTTCCCAGATGCTTTTTCAAATTTGGTTCAATTCTACTGATTGGTGTTTGAGAAATCATGTGAAGTTTGTTCTACTTTAGTAATTTTAGTCATATTTGATTTTATGGTCAGCTAAATTGTAGAAAATGAGTTCATGGAACATAAAACACCACTTTAATGCCTGAAAAACTAACAATGACACATAACTGAAAAGACAAATACATGGATTATAATAAAACAATATGCTTCTAAAACATTGGTTGAGGATAGGAATGCAAATTTCTAAGTTACCTGCTTTCCCATGTTCTTCGCAGCTGAAATTGAGCCAGATCATCTACCTTTTTCTTCTCTTTATCATTTTCTTCTGAGGCAGCAATGTTTGTTGGGGACTCCTCAGCCATGATTAGGGATCGTGTGGAGAAGTCCTTTAAAACAAGAACAAATCCTTTTAAATAATTATTATAAATAATAATCTTTTCCATGCAAAAAATTAGGCAAGTAACAACTATTTTAAGCCTTACTTTAAGAAATTAAAATGATGCTTATGAAAAAAAAAATCAACTTTGAATTGTTTTCACAAATAACAATATGAAAGATTTATATATGAATCCACATACAGTTATTCATTGGTTGCCCTTACTTGTGATATTTTCCTAATAATGACCTTGACCTATGCAATAAGGATTTTACTGATGTATAATAAGGTATGGACCTGAGTCAAGTTCATCACAATATCTGGCACAAAAGTGACTGCCTGGAACACTAATAAACTTTCCACTGACAAGCATTTGCCTATTTTGTGATCATAACTATGACAGTGGGGGTATGAATAAATACATGAGACAAGGTCAAGTAAATAAAGGCTATATAAGAACAGAGGTCAATGATATATCCCTTTATGTGATGTGACATTGAGACAAAGTGTGCTTTGGCATGTGACATAATGTTTATAAATGATAGATAATTAGCTAAAGCTTCTTTAAAAATGTTCATTGACCCAAAAGTCACTCCAGACAAGAATGGAAGTCACAGAATTACATTTTTCCTTGCTTGAGGAAGGGTCATGTAAAAATACTATGCAACACACCATCCAGTGATGATGTATTTGAATACTTAGGCAAAAATTTCACAAAACTCTCTCACAACATTACAAAGTTACAGATAAGAAAATGTTAAAGGTTGGACAGACTTATGGACAAACACCATAACATACAAGCCCCCAATCCAAGGGAGATGTAAAAATTTGTTATACTAAAACTCTAATAATATTTATCCAACAGTTGAGTCAATGGGATCATCCTTAACCTTTTGTGTAATTCTTTATCTTTCATTATTAGAACTTACCTTTATTCAGTACCATATGTCCAGCACTCATTATATATATATGATAAAGGTATTAAAAATCATTCTGATGATGATGGCATCAATGTTAACATTTTTTTTTAAATGGGTGATATCTATTCAATAATTATACAATCTAGCTTTTGTAGCAATGCCAGTCCAGGGTACATCTGCTATAGCATGTTTTGTTATAGCATAAATTCACTCATAACATGATTGTGATGTGGCTAACAAAAATTTGTATATTTGTTCATGAAAAAATTAATTGTCCTTTTTCAAAGTACAAAAGCTAATGTGTAAATAGTTTATTATTATTCTGGGGAAAGATTGAATTCAGATATAATATGATCAAAGCATGATTCACAAGATTCAACAATAATGTCACTAATTTCATGAAAAAGTGCAAAGGTCTGAGCCAAAATAAATGAGTTGGATTTAATAATTTGGCAATATGTGACACATTCTTGAAGAAAAAATTGTCTTATGATTGTACCTTTACTATAATTTGTTAATATTTATTTCAAATGTCAGTGGTCAGTCACAACCCTTTCATCTTGGCTAAGTTTTGAAAGAGGGCTGTTCATTAAGAAGCTGATTAGTATGAACCTTTTTATTGAACATTGAACAATAGAAGGCAATAAGTCTTTTCTGTGTTTCTTCAATAAGTTCTATGTACAATTTTTGATCAAAGGAAATTAGGATTCTCAAGTGAATTTATAATCAATTAATTTCAATAATTGCTAATCATCCATGTTCATATTGGTAGTTAAGGTTGCTACAATTATGGAGCGGTGAAGAGGCTCAAATATTAGAAAGTCACTAACATGCACACATGGCTTTGTGGTGTCATCTTCATGCAGTTCGTTGACCAGTAAATACTGTTCTGCATATCCTACAAAATGACATCATTGTTCCTTAACAATTAATCCAATGTTTCCCTTTACACACATTTGTGCATCAGTAATGCATGCCAGAAAAACTGATGCACACGTTTTGTTGCCATGTGTTTTTTATATGCAAATGATTTTTAGAATGCAATCAAGATTTATTTAATATCCAATGCTTTGGATGAGGGATGGCACTGTGTATACTTCGACCATAGGCATAGTCTGGTTATCTGTTTTGTATGCTCCCTGTGTTGCACTCTGCTATATGGAGCATACGAAAAAGAGAACCAGACTAGCATAGGCAATGTTATGATGGAGTAGTTTCCCCTAATCTTGTGAGCTGTCACGCGATGTCCATTGAGTTCAGAAGGATGTCATCAAATCTTGTTGCACTAGAAAGTGATTTGCAGATTAAAATGAAAAGCACTAAGAATCATTAGCCACAAAAGTGAAAGAAGCCAAACACAAAAGTTTAAATGTGGATCCAACTTTAATGAAAAATGGAGAAAATAATTCCCTTGACTGGAATACGGCATGTCCATTGAGATTACTGGTGACTTCGGATCACATGATTGCAAAAGTGAATAATCCTTTCGTGACAGGTTTTAAGAAATTTTAAAAATCGGCCCTTGTTCGCCACAAGAAATCTGTAAAATACATTATCAACTGAGACATTCTTTCACAACAAAGAAATCAGTAAACTTGCAGAGACAAATTTCTTATTAGGATTAAAAAGTCAGACAAAGAAAGTTTGTTGGTTTTTAACTTTGCTGCAACTAAAGAAAGATCTAAAAATTCAAGTGCAACTTTATGAAAGAGAAGATGAATCTATGATTTTAGAATAATGTGTTTTAGGACGAAGTACAATGAAACCAATGATAGTACACATTATCACAGAAAATGAATTAAGTAAGTAAGTAAAAGAGAGAGAGAGAGAGAGAGAGAGAGAGAGAGAGAGAGAGAGAGAGAGAGAGAGAGAGAGAGAGAGAGAGAGAGAGAGAGAGAGAGAGAGAGAGAGAGAGAGAGAGAGAGAGAGAGAGAGAGAGAGAGAGAGAGAGAGAGAGAGAGAGAGAGAGAGAGAGAGAGAGAGAGAGAGAGAGAGAGAGAGGATATGTTGTGCAAGTTGCAATATCCTATTTCAAGTTGAAAAAGTATGGGTCAGATGAAAATTTGTAACTACATTTTTGACCCCCATGTTTTTAATTTAACCGCCAGTTCGGACACCAAGAGTTTTTTTTAACCCTCAGTTTTACACCCCTGGGGGATACACTGTTAATCTTGCTCCACTTGTTCAAAGAAAGAGGAATCAAAGTGTTAATTACTGAGTGCTAACAACAGATAAAGAGATACAGAGATGAGAATCTATAAGTCCTGGGCAGGATCAAGTTGAGAGCTAAACAAATGCAAATAGCTATGAGACTTAGTGTTTGTTCACAAGACAAAGCAAACAATGTGCTGGTCTAAAAAAAAAACATTTTAATCAAATTTATGAATCAATTTACCTACCATTTTTTAAGGAATTCTCTTTGAACCCACACAAATGAATGGTTTACTCACAAACTAGGTACAGTCAGTTTAGAGGAATTTGACTTACCCTTGACATCTGGATGAGAAACCTCAGTACAAAATCTGGAAATCCAGGAAGATCTTTTGCCAGAGCAGGACTACAGAAAGTAGAATTCTCAAAGTTTCTTAGCTGGGTGTCAAAGAACCACACAAAGTGATGAAGTTCTGCCCATGATGGATCTGGAACACCACAGTGCCTGGGAAAAGAAAGAAATTTTACACATAAGAGTTACTGATAACATAAATCATATTTCCTAAAGAATAATGGCTACAGCAAGTCAAGTATCTATTCAGCATATGTACTTAAAAAAACAAAGGGCTTGATAATATTAATTTTCTGCTCTAGATTTAACCAAAAACAATATATGTGAAGAAAAAAATATATGTAGAAATTATTTTCAATCAACAAAATGGCAAATTCCACTGATAAAATCTAAGTACATTAACATGAATAAGATGATTGTATAGGTGCTCTTTTAATAGAAAATAACATCTAATCACTTTTATGTACAATCATTCTCCTTCAAAAGCCTGTTGATACAAGGACATATATTTCTGATATACAGGTTATAAACATAAAGAAAGAAAATAAATTCTATGTTAACTGTGCAAAGGCTAACATAAAGGAAAAAAATGAAGTTTCAGAACATGAATCATAGTGACCATGACTGATGATAATCAGAATTGGATCTTAAGAGGATGAGACTGTCTTGGTTGCTTGAAGCATGAACTGGAAGGAACATACATGAAGCCATCCCAGGGGAACTTAGTCAACTGTTTTATTCAGATTCAGATTCCCATGCAAAGAAATGTAGCAACAGGCTGACAATAAAGTTTTTTCATCCGGTCATGCTAAGAGAGAGTATTTGTGAGATTCCCATCTGGGGAATATGAACTGTTCTTTAACAGTTGAGAAAATTCATACCCACATAAATAAAATTATGATGGGGATCAGATCCAACTTCTCCTGATTAGACATTAAGTCTAGAAGAGTCACCATCTCCCAAAATACAGATGCCTTACAAGTAGACATTTGAAGTATTAGAGAATGTGAAACCTTTAGTATCTTCAATGTGCTGCTTTACATACATCACCCTGGTAAGGTCTCTGAGAGTGGAAATGAAGTAGAAAGGAAGAACAAAAACCTTGAAAGCTCCCCTGTCCCTGACTACATTGTAAACATTTCCTTTTGACTAGGAAGCTGGGAATGTGAAGATTAGCATCCAGAGTGCTATAGAGACCACAAAGTCAGTCACTCTGATGACATTCCTGAGTCAGCTGTCTCCATCTTGAATCTTTTCTGAAGGAATTTGTTGAAAAGGTAAAGAGAGATAATAAATAATGATGAACAAAATGGGGGTCCCTGAAATATATGGAGGGTCCCAGAAGTGAAAGCTTGTGGGGTCCTTGTTCCTTCTGGTCACCTCATTAACAGAATAATGGTGATAAGGAATTTTAAACTAGTACTGATTTCAGTTCTGATGGATCAGAAGTCATGGACCTGGTGGGATGGGGAAGTCCTACACCAGCTGAACCTGACCTGAAACTATGGCAAGGGAATGCTCCGATTCCTCATATCTTATGAGGCCACTGTGGAGATTATCCATTTGAATAGGTTTTACACAATTAATAGGGTGCCCAACAAACAACTTGTACTGGAAAATCTTTGACATCTCCAAGACAGTAAAATTACAGAGTTTAAGTAGCTATGCTGAAAGCAAGTACCATGGACATTGAACAGGGCATATCTCTATGTCTTGGCAATATTTTCTAACACTCTCTGTAATGAAGCTTCTGATGATTCCTCCTTCAACAGACTGAATGATCAGCATGCAAGGCTATTACAGATAGCCTTGGATTCTAAAACCTCAAAAGCCCTGACAAGGAGGTGAACCAGCTGACAACCACTATCTAGGGTCTCAAACACAATGTGTTCACCACCAAGCCATATCCTTTGGCCCACCCTTGGGCCACTGAAATGCCCTTATGCAGCCTTCCTAAGGTGTACCTGCTCCATGGATCCATTCAGGAATGGTAGTCATCCACATTGTCATGAAAGCAAAGCCATGGGTGATGAGAGTCTCTAACCTTCATAGAAGTTAAATGAGAACATAGAAAGGGGAGGGTTTCAACCCAATCACCATGTCCAGATTGGTCTTCAAACTCGATGCACAATCCCAAGCAGAGATTGAATGGTAACATTGAAAAATGAGACTATCAAACTGATCACTAAGTATAAGATGCTTGTTGCATGGTGAGTGGCACTCCATGCTCTGTGATTGGTGACCCACGATGAATAATGGAAGATTGTCAACATGAATCATACTGAGTTATCAGCCACCAGTGACTGGTATTAGCATCCAGTGCCAGATACCTGGTTCTCTTGTTGATTGGTGTCTGTTGATGTAATGTGGGACAGCACCTAGTGCAAGAGATCAGATGCCCTGTGCTGGCTATCTAGTGATTGATGACAGATCTTCAATTACTGTCACTTGAAACATTTACCTGGTGATTTGGTAACCAGCCAATGCTTGATCAAATACTGTAGATTTCTATGATTTAATTAATGTCTACTTAAGCAAGCAAAGAACTGCACTTCCCTTGCATCAAGAAGGCCAGGCTAACTATTGGAGGCTGATAACTTCACAAAGGCAAGAGTTAAGGATCCCTACCTCTTGGAGCTCACACCTTTCTACCAAGTGCTAGAAATTCCACCACCAAAGGGAAAAAACTCAGGATTTGGAGAAAAAAAAAGATCAGTGTTTGCATCCATGTATTTAAAAAATACTTCAGAAAGGAATTGACATCTCTGTTGTCTTATGCTATTTACTTAACAAGAAAAGCATGCCACAGTCATATCATGAAAATCTATCATTTTTCCATTTTCATCTTTTATGCTGATATTTAGTGTTAATTCAATTTACACAATAAATATCAATACAAAACAAGAAAATAGATAATTGATAGATTTTCATGGTATGACTGTAGTGTATCGCCACAGAATTTCAACATTACGTTTGCTCTCTCTGAAGCCTTCATGAAATTTGTTTGTTTTTTTTTAAATTGAAATATTGGGTAAAAATGTTAAAATCTCAATCTTCAGATTTTTAAACAAAAATTCAGGATGATCCCAAGTAAATCAGTGTAAGTGTCTGGAAGTGTTGTAGTCTCCTTCTGGGAATGGACAGGATCCTCCAGAGATAATGAGGAAGAAACATGACCCTTTTTCCCTGGCCTATAAACCCAGTAAAATTCTGCCAAGTCCTACATATGATCAGGCCACAAACAATAAATGGGTCAACCATCCATCTGTATTCAGAATATGAATGCCAAATAATTCTGGTGAGCATATTATTCTGCCTTTTTATATTCACATTTATGAACACCTCAAGGCATTTACTGAAGGTTGAAAGAATGATAAAAAAAAAATAATAAAAGTAGGAACTGCTTACCCTGACATTGTTTATTATTAGTTGAGTGCAAGAAAAAAGCACTGCTTTGCTAGTGATGTATCCATAAGCCTCAAAATCAATAAAATGGGTCACACTTACATGAAAATAAAGAAATAGGGAGAAAACAAGAAATGCAACACAAATAAGAACACCATTAACAATAGACATGCCAATAGATCAATTAAATGCTGAAATGATGACTATCCAAAAGAGTATCAAGAATGCATGAAAATCCAAGGAAAAGGAGGAGGATATTCTGACTGTAAGAAGTGGATTGACATATCAGACTGAGATCATATTGTTTTAGTCTTGATCTCCAATTGTGAACTAGAGGAGGGAATAATATCCTTGGACTTGGGACTAGTGCCAAGAAAAGATATAGCAATGCAATAACAGAAGGCAAAGTATTGCTGCTATTAAAATACACTACAAATGTAAGTCAATGCCTTTAAAAGAGCTCTTCTTTCATAAGATGGGTCTGATAGGGGAAATCACTGTACTGTAATGACAGCAAGTCCTAGGGCATGAAAAAAAATCTTTCTCATGTCCCAAGACTTATATGCACATAAATAATATAACATTTTTAGTGACGTAAGCTTTTAAGACAATTGAAATTTCAAATCAAAATTGCCAAGATTGTCATACATCATGCAGCAGTGACAAGCATCTCCCTTATCCAACAAAAACTTAACTCATCCCATCAGTGACTGTTTCAGGGAGATTACATTCCTACTGCAGGCTGAATACCATGGTTAAACAGGAAACTGAATTTTAAAATTTTATGTTACATTTAGGCTTTTTCAAGGTTTTAAAACATTTTTGAGGTTTAAGACAATCAAGAATTGACAAGATTATCTCCAAGATTATCTCCATGGTGAAAATAGCATTTATTATAAATCTGACGAAGTATGCTTTGAGTTTATTCCTAAATATAATAAACAAAGAAAAGATAAAACTTGGAAAATAATTAAATGACCAAATGTCTTTAATTTGCATAGTTCATGCACTTTCTAGACTGCTATGCTAACCTAACAAAATACCAGTGCAAAAAAGCACCTTTTGTAGGGTCAAGGTAGAGCCATTCACCATTGTTTCAGAAGGTTAAAGTTTTTTTTATTATTTAGGTTTTCTACACTTTTTAAGACATTTTTGTAGGTTTCTAATTTCAAAATGAAAATTTCAGTTTTTCAAGATTTCTTAAGTCCACTTCTAACCATGTAATACACTGACATCCAAAACTACTTCAATCAAATACCTCATCATGCTTAAAACCATTTCATTACCTCAAGAGAACTGTTAAAACGTCTGTAGGATTTCCTGTAGTTCCTTCCAGTTTCTGGTTCAAATATCTTAGATATTTATAAGGCCTCTGAAATGTTGGACTAATCAATTCTTTCTGATCAAAAAGCTGATCTGTGCGTTTAAAATCTAAACAGAAAAAAACATTTGTTTATTTTTACATTAAACACTGAAGCAATGTATTATTAGGCTTGTCACAGGAGACTCTCATATAATACATTTACCATAAACAACGTTGATAAAACTATCATTCTTCTAATTTTCTGACTACACTCATTTCTATAAGAATATACAGCATACTTTTTTTGCCGCTAGGTAAAGACAATAGATACTTGTTAAATAACAATTTTAAAATTCAGACAATACTCTACTTTGCCACCAACAAACTATCATAAACTCCAATATACTCTCTCAACTGATTTAAGAGAGAATAATTTGGTTACTGCATTGCAGCTTAATCTTCTAATACCAAATTGCATGCCTCAAACTTTATATCATATATATATATATATATAAAGAATACAAATCACATGGCGAAACTAGTAACTTACTAGCCTGAGGTAAAATCATCACAAAACACTGGCCCACCGTGCAATCGTCAGACATACTAAACCTAATACTTCCGAACAAACCTGTAGTAGCTTACCGGAGACCAAAAAACCTAACAGACATCCTAGTCAGGGCAAAGCTAACGCCAATCACTAGTCAAAACCAACCTAGTCAATCTGGACCCTGTGGCAATAAAAGATGTAAAACCTGTCAACATATGATAGAGACCAAGACATTCACTAGCACAGTGACTAAAGAAAAACTAAACATACATGGTCCAAACAAAACGTGCAAAACAGAGAATGCGATTTATCTCATCACATGTAAGATCTGTGGCCTTCAGCATGTCGGAGAAACTGAAAAGCTACACAAAAGGATAAACCTTCATAGATCTGATTGGATGACAAAAAAGCTGTACAGAAGCCCGGTCGCTCCTTCCCTGGCCACACTTTCAGTGATATAACACTTATCGCTATTGCTAACAACCACAGCTGGAGTTCCAAAACCAGGAATCATACTGGATACGCCGCCTTAGAACATTAAAACCAAGCGGTCTAAACCAAGAAGACTTGAAAACGAAAACTATGCACTAGTAGAATTTAACTTTTTCTAAATCTTCTTAGTATCCTTCAATTTTACTATAAGAATAACTGGTATAGAATCAAATATCCGGGATATAATCTGCATTACATAAATGTACAAAAAAGTAAAAAGAGATGTCGCTTTGGCTTGTAGACTTTTAGGGAATTATACACCATCTTCAGTATCTGCAACAAGTCTATACAAGCTGGTTGTATTTTTAGTTTTAACCCATGTGGAGACAGCCATGTAGAGGTTTACAAATACAACGTTTTTGTGTTTATTTGTTTGTCTTACATATGTTTTGTATTTGCCTTTGAAAAAGACTCATTAAGAGTTGAAAGCGCTCAGGCTAGTAAGTTACTAGTTTCGCACTGTTCATCGTCAGTTTATTGCATCTATATATATATATATATATATATATATATATATATATATATATATATGCATATATATGCAATACAGTGACAAAATTTTTTGATTTTTTTCACACTGATTTTTGTAGGACATTACTTTTTAAAAGTTGCATGAAATTTTTATGGCTCTTTTATTTTCCTCAAAGATTGATTGATTGCCATAAAAGGAAAATTAATATTCTCATATAAAAATATAATTTGAGAATAAATTTTATAGGTAAAGTCATTTTTAAAATAGGATATGCATTAATTAGTTTGCAATTCAAGGCAAAATATGTGTATCTTTATCAAGCAGGCAATATTCTGTTTACTGATAGTTACCACCAGGAATCTGCCTCTGGGTAAGAATGTCCATAGTCTCCATTGGGGATCTGCATACAACAAATGGCAGGAACTCAAAGACCTTGTGAACATGATTGGAACTTCTTTGCTACAAGTAAAATATAATCAGCAAAAAAATATTTAGAATGCTTTGTACCACTTATAAAATACTGGATCATAAAACAGTATATATTACAAGAAGCTTTCTCTTCTGATATGTATGCTGACATCTTCACTTGCCAAGGTTCCAATATATTAACCTATCTACACCTTGGTGGATTGATACAATCTTTCAGTGCTTTGTGTCTGTGAACTTCAATGGATGCAACAACAAGCCACCTCATCCAATCAAAATCAAGTTCTTCAAGTTTGAACACTGTTCCTACAAGACTGAGACAAGGAGAGCACACAAGTGGAATGGACTCATAAATAAGCAGTTTCCGACTGTCAATCACATTTGCACAAATACAAATTCCTCCAATACACATGTAATGGCATCTCTCAGGTACATAGTCACACTTTCAGTTTTTTATACTTACAAAGTATTCTTTTTTAAGTCAATTACATCCACCATTTTCAGCTGATGTACAATGCAATGCTCTTACACACTAATGGCTAGTTGACATTGAATACTAAGGGAGGCAACTCACAAAATCCAAAATATGTCACTTAGGACAAGGCACTGAAATATCTGATATCTGCCAAGGTCTACATACATTAATATATCAGAACCTTGGATGGCAAAGATGGTATACTGAATGGAAAACACAATACAAGCCCAACATCCTTTAGTTTCATTGCATTTTACATAGCAAAGCCTCTTTATTTTAAATATATGTGGTATGAACTAAAAGCTTTTAGTTTCAGAACTAGAAACAAGATTCATATCAAAATGACATATCCTCTGTGGTCCACTGCTTATGCAAGATTCCAACTACCAGTGCCCTATGGTCCAGCATTAAATTTGTATTCTACACAAGTGCCCTATGGTGCAACACTGTCAATATATATACTACTTATGTACACTTTGTTCCATGTAAGGCAAGGGATATGTTGCTGTTGTTATAGGATTTAATGCCGTTTTTCAGCACACAAGAGGTTCTAAATGACAGCCATTATAAATGGTAGAGGAAGAACTTAGGAAAACAACAGAAAGAACTACCAACCCACAAGAAGCTACTGGCAAGATGTCCTGCATATCCACATTAGCTGAGCTCAAGACTCGACCCCACACAGACAGAGGTGAGATGGCAGTGATCTGCAATGGTGAGTGCTGTAGACCACTAGGCCACTCAGGGCACAGGCAGTGGGGATGAAAACCCCCAAAAGATTTGTCATCTACATTGCCAACTCCCATTAAAATGACTGTAGATAATGATTTGCTCAAGAAAGTCTATATGTAAAAAGAATGCAGGAACAGGCATAATGATTTTGCACTAAAATATTTGTGAAGTTTCAATCTAGCTCCAGCATTTAGTATTACTGTAATTTTATAGTAAAAATTAAAAAATGTATATAGCAAATGACATACCTGGACCACTAGACCAATATGTAACAAACATCAATGCACTACTTTCAATGGTTAGAAAGTTCTGCCCTACCAGCCAAAGTTTGGATAATGGATGGATGCCATGATTTCTTGTTGACTTTAACTGCATTTTTAACACATTATTTATTGGCTATAGCATGCCAAGGTAATAAGAGCTACTGAGGTAGCTGACCTGTGCTGGAGTGGATATGTATCCTATCCACAACCATGGATTCTAACTGAGCTACTGCAGCTGCCATGAATGAATGGACAGAAAAACTGACAAAAACATTTTAAAAAACTAAAACTGAAGAAATGTGAATAGCAAAAGGCACATCTGTGCAACTGTTTCGATAGGTATACCAAGTTTCATCATCATCATCATCAAGACATACTTTGAATAATGTTTAAGTTATGCTATGGAGATGGTTATGGATGAATGGAAGGATGGATGAGCAGAGAATGCACAAAAACTTTGTACTGAAAATGAAGAAAAGTTAACAGCAAAAGGCAAATTTAGTCCATGTGTTTAACATTTGTAACATATTTCAAAGAGATACCTTGAATAGTTTGAGAGTTGTGCTCCAGAAATGAAACAATACTTAAAACAAAAAAAGAACATAAAGATATTGATATTGAAGAATAATGAATACCAAAATGCACAACTTGACTACTAGTATATGTGAATCAAGTTTTATAGTATGTGAGTTATGCTCTAAAAACAAAAACATGTATGCACAGAAATGAATTTAAATCAAAATTTCATTTGATATAAGTGATCCTGAAATTAAATATAAAATCTATTTTGAAAGACTGCTCCATCTTTCAGCAAAATATTTTCTCTCAAGACAAGTGCTCTTTCTACAGAGGTCATCACATTAAAAAATCATGACCAATATCTCATAAAAGAATCAAATCATTTAAGATGCACTCTAAACATCTTTCATATCTAAGTTTTTGGCATCATCTCTAGCCATCTGAAATAACTGATCAAACTGTCTGCAATATTCAGAGTTGCTCAGACAAGACAAAAATGACAGGGTCTGCATGCTGAGTGCATAATCAAAGCATCTGCTGAGAACTTTAACCTAAACCTTAGCTCTTCATGATGATGATATAGATGATTCAAAAGTGATGCCAAACTCTCCTATTAACATGGTCTTGACAAAATCCAGCTGAGATAGATAACTGTCACTTTGTGGTTCTTTTGTGTGCTATATTAATTTCACAAAACATTACTTAAAGCAAAGTCTGAAACAAAATCTTGTCTGCATTGAGCAACTTTGTGGCCATAAAGTTTTATAAGAAAACATTTGCAATAAAAATGTAATGCATCAAGGAGGACAGTGAAGCAGAACCTATTTACATTGACTTCTTGGCCGAGAGCAAACACTATGCAACTATTGTGATTAGCTAACATGTAAAACCTCTGCCAAAATACCCCAGGTATGGATCCATTTCTTGTGGTATTGATAGTACAACTAAAGACAGATGGTCTCATAGAAGTCTCTCATGTCACATTGATAGTACAACTAAAGACAGATGGTCTCATAGAAGTCTCTCATGTCAGGTTAAGAACTAGCAGAACTGAACATTTTTATTTCCAATAAAAAAACACAAAATAATGTTTCTTATCACAAAGTAGAACAAAATATGAAAGTATATAATCTGAATTAGAGTTTTGAGAATAATAATATATACCTCTTGAACAAAGTGTCTCTCCATCATTGGCATAGTCTCTACCAGGTACAGATCGCTAGATGAACGTCTCCACACATGACCAAAGCTGTCTGTTAAACATCCCAAAATCAAGAGACTGAATAGGAAACAGTCTACTCCCTCTTGGACCTACAATATAAAATAAAAAAATGCATGTAGGGGGAATACAAAATGACAACTGGAGACCTGAAATACCTTCGTTTCCAGCAGATTAAAGTTTTTTGACCAGACCAAACTTTCAGTAACTGGACAGTAATAATATATCTCAAAGATTCTCTTTGTCTATTTATTAAACTGTCAAATAAACACATCAGAGCTGATCTCTGTTTCCTCTTACCATTTTGATGCCCATTTTTGCTATTTGGACATTTTTGTTGGGGTGTACATAAATGTCTAAATATGAAAAAATTGGTTGCAAGGGTAAGAGGAAACTCAGATTAAAAGTAAAATTCAAAGGTAACTTGGTCTAGTTTGTAGATTGTTTCTTTGTCAGCCAAATAGTAAATGTGCTGCCAACTAAGCTCAATTCAAAGGTGAATATGTCTGGTTTACACATTTTTTTCTTGACTGGACAATATAGGTGTTGCTGATCAGCTTTGATCATTATACATTCCCAATTGTTTAAAACACTCTAGCCACAATGCACAATATAAAGGAGATGTCAAATCTTAACTCATGGACTTGTAAAAAAACCCATATATGAATATTTCCACAGGGTCTGTATTAGAGACCTTAAATCAGCCCCTCACACTACATTGTTTTTCAAAATTATATTGTGTCACAGTGTGTCAGTATGTATTAACCTGAAGAACCATATATCTGAAGTTTGCATACAAATTATGAGCAATAGATACCAGCAGCAATAACAAAATGTTTGTCATATTAAAAGACTATTTTAGAAACCTGATCTAACAAAAATTCACCATCCAGTGATGTTCATCAATTAGGTGCCTCAAATTTCTGAGGTTTTAAGTTTGCCTGATGTAAATTAATAAATAAAAGTTTCAAAAGCTGTAGAATTAAAAACAAATACTTTTGTCAGGTGAAATTCTATTGACTTATGTTTTTGCAAGAATTTAAAAAAAAATTATATTATTATATTTAGAAGCACTGATGTGCACATATGAAGATGTTTTAGAGAGAGATGCACAGCAGAAAAGGATTTGGGTGCATTGGGCTATTCCCTCCACTTCCATCAGTAGGAAAGAAAAATGGGTTAGAGACTGTCTTCTTGGAGGTCTGAGGCATCTATATCCCATACCCTGTGAGCAGATGGCTTCTAAGGGTAATTCATCTTCCCATGCTACCTGATTAATTGTCATAGACCAGGAGCATTTGGGAAAGATCACCAATGATGATGCAGCTAGTCTTGTGAAACCACTGCAACAATGAAGGTCTCATCTTTGAATAGAACAGCCTATAGAGGGTCTTAACTTTATGGTTAAGCAAGACCCTAGATAAGCCCAATGCAATGTCACAGCCGATATCCGAAATTCCACCATTAATGCTGTTGCAAGAGAAAGTGCATGTGTGGGCATCATGGTCACAGCTACCAGCATGTGTTGTAAGGTGGCTGGATTCAAGGAGGATTCTCTCAGCTTGCTAAATGATCTTGATGAGATGAGGTCAGCATGTGAAGCTATGATAAAAGTAACCTGGCCTTCTGTTCCATGGCTTGAACTGTTTTGATAGCAAAGCGTGAACAAGATCCCATTGATAATATCCACTTTCAGTGTAATATCCAGTGTCCAACTGGGGGAGGCTTAGTAGGTCACTACAGAAAATACATATGGTAAATATCACTAAAGACCTAGGATATAAACATCAATGAAGGGATCGACCAGCTTTGAAGATCCAGAGTGATATTTTGGCCTAAAGCAAACATCTGAAATTTTTTTCAATAATGGTGAATGGAGGATGACTGAAGATGTCTGGTTGAGGTTGCACACATGATATCTTTTCCAAAATAGAATGGATATGTTTAGACTGTGTGCCAGATAATTTCATATGTAACAGGCAGCAGACTTCATTTACCACCATTTTAAAGGACCAGACAAACTTGTCATGCAATTTAAAGGAAGACATGAGCCTGGCAGTAGGTATCAGTGGCACTGCTTCTACCTTAAACTCAATGGAGACAATGAGGATACAGAGGACATCCTCACTGACTAGAGTACTCTGAACCTGGGATTGGCTGGAAATTAGCCATCATATCCCATTATTCAGAATGGTAAGAAGTGGGGAGATGAGATTGTCTGACAGTCCTAGATGATGTAATGACAAAACTAGCCTTCTGATTTTATGTGATCTGGTGAGAATGTGATGTTGAGACAAAAACTGCATCATTATCTCTACTGTGTGGGTAGGGTACAGTGGTCCATGGGGGACTACTGGAAAAAACAACCATAAAGTCTGCACATCTTGTACAAATGAGTTGGGATAATAGGTAAGTGGTGGATATTTATCTGTTCCCCTTCCCTAGTCTGAACCCAGTGGGCAGACTCTAAATCCTGTGCAGGATAGGATAGAAGGGGAGGAAATATAGAGTCTGTACCATATCCCTATAGTTGCAGCCAATAAGTAATAACTGGAGAATACTTCACCCTCAACTTATTTGTCACTCAAAATGGTGCAGTGCTCATCCTTACCATTTGACAGGCACAACATACTCACCTTAAAATGTTGAGAGCATTGCACCATCTCCAATGTGGAGGGAACAAGCTTCCCTAACCATGATGCACAGTGCACTGCCTCCCTGCAGTGGGTATGTGTGTGGTGCATCACTTCTGAACTGGAAATATGATCCTGCTCATGTGATTTTTTGATTTTGTTAGATTCTATTGCTCATGAGAGTTGTACCTAATTTGCATTTTAAAATGCACACAAGACTAACACAAGTTAGATCTCATTAAATGTGCAAAAAGCCAATTTTGGTGTAGTTGTAATTGTATCTTACAGTAAAAGTACTCTAGAGTACTTTATTGTTTAATATAATCTTTATAAATGGGTAATTTAAGTAAAGATGATACTGCATTTGTAATCTGCACAATATAACTTTGCATTCCAAAAAGTATTATAATTTTACCATTCACTCATTCAAATACAAAACCTGTATACACACATGGTGCAGGCTGTTTTAGAGTGTCTGGTAAAGGCAGTATCTAATGTAAATTAGCTGACATGCTTTTCACCATTCAATACTGAGAATTAGCACAAGAAATTTACAAAAAGTTCATATTTACTTAACACCATTTTAAAACTATACTTAAAAAAGGTTGATTCAAACTATGTGTACTTATGTAAATAAATCTACTTCAGAATTAGTTAAAATTTATTTAATTTATTTTGGATTTATTATATATATAATCTCCTTTCTAATTTAACTGCAACAATTTCATTCACCACAAATAGTATTCTTGACTGGTCTGTAATGTCATTCTTCAGGCAATATTTTTATGGCAAATAAACTTGCATAAGCTTGTTTGTTTACACAAGCTTGCACTAGTCTTTTGTTAATCTTTGCAAGCTTGCACAGGTTTGTATATATATCATTCAGGTGGTTTGGGCAAACTTGACTTTTTTCAGAGCAGACTTGCACAAGCTTCCTGCAACTTGTTCCCAATACTAGCTTGCATCATAATATTTTGTGCAAGCTTGTTACAAGCTTACATGAAGAGCTTGCGATTTTGGCTTGGGTGTAAAGTATAATGAGTTTTTGGAGCAGGCACCATTGATGTATTTTTTCCCCCCATTTATATCTTCTGAACCAATAATTATAATAATAATAATAATAATAATAAAAATAATAATAATAATAATAATAATAATAATAATAATAATAATAATAATAATAATAATAATAATAATAATAATAATTTATTACTTAAGGTGGATAATTCAACTTATATAATAAGTGTCAGAAAGTACGACAAAAAAAACTTCTGCTTTTTATAGCAGTATTTTCATAAGTCTTTTACAAAAGTTGTCAACCTTTGTCCCAATCACAAGGTTACATTTTTTTTCTCACCCCAGAAGGCTCTGCGAAGTGGGTAGACAAATAATGTAACCCTTGGACTGGGATTTCTTAGTCTTAGTGCAAACACCAACATAGATTCTCTTAATCATACTACTGTATTAGTTGAAAGCAGCAGGAAAAAGAGAAGATGACTTTCAATTATTTTAAAATTAAACTTTAATGCTATTAAACAGTCTGCTTAAACAGATGAGATAGCATGAAAGAACCTCCTAGCACAATGGTTGGTCCTCAACCCATGGGTTGTGACCCAAAACTGAGTTACCATGTTTTGAGCAAGTTGCTGAGATCATACTTTAAGTAATTAATTTGAAATTTCCTATCCAAATGATTTTTTTTTAGTATTTTATGGGCTGCAAGGCTAATACCACAAACCTAATTTAGGTTGCCACCCAAAAAGTTTAATAACCACTATCCATGTATATCAAAGCATGCACTTTAAGCTTTTAATAATATTTTTTAAAAGTTTCACCTAAATACAGCAATTGATGCAGAAGACATGTGACTTTCAAAAACATTAATACACAATTTTAGCAATGCTAATGATGACAAGACTACCACTGCAGTTGATGGAATATTGACTACTAATTAGTAACATAATTATGCAGGTCAGACAGTAATGTTAATTTTGAGAAAGCATTCCAAGCTGGATTTATTTAATGCAAACAATATAACTTCAAGTACTAATGTCTTTGACCTTGACCTTCAACCTAATAATTATCTATATTATACATAACTAAATAAGTTTCCACTTATACTCTGAATGAAATAAACATCAAAATATTTTTAAAGTGTTCATGTGCCGAAGGAAATTTTTTTTTTGTGATCAATTATCTTCACCTTCAAGCTATTCTTTTCCAAGGGATGCTTCTCTTTTAGCCAATGTGAAATGTTCTGATGGCAAACATCATTCAAACTTGTCCAAAAAAACTTAAAAATACTGAACACAAAATTTAACATAAATGTAAACTCAATTGTTTAGTAGCACTGATGTTATGACTTTATTTAAAGAGGGTAACTCAATTAGCTAAGAACTAATCTACCTTGAGGCCATCATTCAAAGGAATTTACTTATTTTTGCTGCATCTCTAAAGCCACTGTATATACTGGGTTTGAAAAGAGGAAATAGAGTGGGCATTTCTAATCTCATCTGGAATACTATTCCAGAGCAAAGTTCCAGAGTATTGGAAACTTTTTTTAAATAATTCCTTATTTGGTTTGGGAATTTTGTAATGTTTGGTAGACATTGATCGCAGGTGGGAAGTATTTCCAGGTAGCCTATACTTGAATAGTGATTGTAAAATATTCAGGAGCACTATTATTGGCTATCCTGTACATTAATTTGGCTTTTCTTAAACAGATTCGGTAGTATTTGTAACTTACCAGCTGGAATGCTATGTTGAGCTGATGACACTCCTATGCATTTTTTATATTTAATAGTGTGTATATATGATTTGAATTTTTTAACATAGCTTTAAAAGAATTTCAGTCATACTGCTGCCATGTCTACATGTGTGGCAGTTCATAGTAATGTCCAGCCCAGAGGCATCATGCTGCAGACATGTAGAATGCTGTCCCATTATCCTGACAGCAGGCCAATCAGTCCTAACAATAACCCTTTGATGCTTAATGCCTAAGGAGGCAGCTGTTTGTGTACCAATTTTATAATTCTTTGGTATGACTCAACTGGGATTTGAACCTGCAACCTACCATATCTGAGGTGGATGCTCTATCCACCAAAGGATTGGAGCGGTTTTCATTTAAAACTTGAACTGCTTTGTGGAAAGTGAAATGGACACTTAAAGCCAGCTTACACAGCTGCCTCACCTGGTGAGCCTCAATAAAATTTGTGTTGCATAATACCACATAAATTTTGTAATTGCAGTAGGAGTAATGTGAATCATGAACAGGTAACTCCTAATGTAACAGAGATCTGAAACTCCAAGCTCATAACACTCCAATGCTTAATTTTTGGACACAGAGGTATAAAAATATCATTTTAATTTTGTTTGCATAAGAAATTGGTGGTTATGTGAAAAGCAAAATGGATCCTAGCAGTGAGCATTTGCCCACAAAAACAACTCCATCACATACTAACAAACCATTTTTATTAGTACAGAGTAAAACTACTGACTGATGTTGATCATGCATAGGTAATACATTTTTTAGAACATGTCCTGTACCTCATGAGATATATCCAGATGGAATATCCGTGGTGTAGTGTCTTGTAGTGGCTGCATGTAACTCAGAAGAATTTGGCTAACCTTGGAAATACTGATCTCTCTATCTTGGAGTGGCACAATCACATGACAATGTTTGCCACAATTCTGATTTTGTGAAAGTAAATCTTCAACTCTTCTCTTCACATATAAGGACTTCCCCACACCTGCTCTTGTGGACTTTACTATGCGGACACAGGATCTGTGATAGAAATTTAACATGCATGCATGGACAAAAAAAAACTATACTGTATTTTCATCGTTTCATGCAACAGCATATAAAGTTGCAATTCTTGAATAACTCAAGTCAAGTAAACTGTCTTTGATGCAACAATGTCACTTTTTAACATGTGTAATCCTCTCCATAAGAAATGATGACAGGTAAAGGAAAATCATTAACTACAAGATGTTTTATTAAAAATATTAGGAAGCACTACATGATCACTATAAACCATTCCCTCAATAACTAGCACCATGATAACTCACAATCCACTTATAATGTGGTGTCTGGTGTGGATCCCATTTTCACAACAAAAAATATTAGCTACTATTTGCTAAATGTGAGAAAATCAGAGTAAGAATTGGTATAGGAAACTTTGATATATCACTCATTTTATCATAAAATTTAAAGTTTTAATATAAGATCACATACTTTTTTAGATTTTATTGGAAAAATATTTCCTGAATACACTGTCAATAATAATATGTGGCAATATAGCAACCAATACAAAATTCTGGTAAAAGCTAATAGGTGACTTCATTGAAAGAAATGAACACCAATTAAGTATGTCCTGCAGACCTGCCACCTTGAGTGGAATAAGAATCAGAATACCACCAAACAAAAATCTGGAGAGAAAAAAAAACAAGATCATTGTGTTTGCAGCCATATACTTACAAAACTTTACCAAGGAATAGATATCTCTGCTGATTTATGCTATATACTTAATGTGAGTAATTTATGCTAGAGTCATACCATGAAAATCTAATTTTTCCATCATATTTTATGTTAAAATATAGTGTAAATTAAATTAACACAGTAGATATCAGCAGAGAAGATAAAAAAGGAAAAGTGATTTTCATGACATGATTTTAGTACTTTCCTCATGGAATATCCAAATCACTTTTGCTCTTTTACACAGCCCTAATGAATCAAAAGGTTCTTGTAAAACGTTTTTGACATTTGTGAAAAAATCTGGATTGCGAGTAATAAATTGTCAAAACAAAGTTTAAGATATTTAACTAAGATCTGACTAAATCAGGATAAGTGGTTGGTGTGGTCTTCTCAGGAGCAATTCAGTGTTTTAATCTTTTAAGCGTGTTTTAATGTAAACAGTATAATTGTGGCATGTGATCTTTTATTAAAGCATGAAATGAGCAAATTCATCGGTCAAGACTAGTGAGCACTTCTGTGAGAAACAAATTAAAAGTCCCAGCCATGTTTTGATCTACAACTTGGGAAAGTGTTTGTTGCATTATATAAATAGATTAAAAGAGACATGTCTTTTATTGTGTTAAGTTGTATGAAATTGAGTAAGGGCAGTACAATAAAAAGTACAAAAACAAAATCCTACATATCAAAACTATTGTGGAGACTAATGTGTCTCAAAATCAATTCAATTTAATTGATCAACAACAACAACAACAACAATAATAATAATAATAATAATAATAATAATAATAATAATAATAATAATAATAAAGACTATATTTAAAGGAGGTATTTCTCATTTATTTAATGAACTAGTCTACCCTGAGGTCTTTCAGTTGTTATGTATAATATATACAGTATATACAACATGGTGGTGTGAAAAATCTGGCTTGATTCTAAATAATGTACATATGCACAGGCATCTGTGAACACATTAACGTTTGTAAGATATAAAACATCATCCTGCATTGAAATATTCAAATGTGAAAATTATGCAAAATTATACACAAGCAGACAGTATGTATAATATTATAAATGTTCAACTGTCTAAAGATTTCATCTATCTGAGACATTGATTATGAAAAGAAGAAATGATAGGAGTCTGCCTTATGTCACTGGGAATGTTGTTCCATATCAGTGGACCAGTATATTGAAAACTTTTGTAAGCAAGTCCATCTTTGGCCTTGGTATAATGTAAGTTTTATTTTTAACAGACCTTTAATTTGGAGTACCATCAGCATCTCTTTGGTGAAAGATATTGCTTAGATTGACAGGAATGGCTTTTCTGGATACTTTATACATTAATTTGGTCTAAGAAATATTCTCTCAATTATTGTTAAAATTTTTACATTATTCATTGCCACCTTGAAATTGTCTAAACATTGATCTAAAATTACATGGTATGCACTCTTTTGGATTCTTAAAAGTTTTGTTATCTTTGAAATTGAGGTTATCACCCCAAATAACATTACAATAGTCCAGATATGGCTAAATATAACTTTTATAAAACATGACCCTATACTGATGAGAAATGCTTGTTTAGAGTTTCTTCTGTAGTCAAAGATAATAATTAACCTTTTATTAATAACCAAGAATTTTATCCTGAGAGGTCATATTAAGGCTCACATTGTCAAATATAACCTGGAGTTTATTGCTATCTAGCCTTGCTCGTTTTGTTGCATTGTAACTGGTAAGGTTTTTGTTTTTTTCTGTATTTATGATCATACTGTTTTCCTTGCACAATACTTGAAATCTGTTTAGAGCATTCAGTTTTATTTTTGTTAACAATACTGAACAATCTCTCACAGGCAGCATTATAATGGTAAAGAACCAATATTCCTTTCATGACCTGATCAAGAAAAGGAAATTTATATCTTCCAGTTATTGGGACTTTTAGCTGGGAAATAAAGTGCCACTGCACATCAACTCTGTCCTTATGAAGTACATAGGTAGAATTCAAACTTGATACTTCAGGAGTTCTCCTGATTTATAGGCAGCCTTTCCTACAGCAATGTGCATCATATGACAGGGACAACCTGATATGTACATTGACAGAGGAATTTTTCAAAATATAGAATGCAACTCCTTTACGAATTCCAGACGTCACTGATGCTTTATCAGCTGAAAACTGCCAACTTCTGTTTATTCAAAGCATTATTAAGCAAATAAAAATGTTTTATATTGCTAATTCTGATAATGAAAGAAAAGCACTCTGCCTTTGCCATTTTTGTTATCAAAGACTCTTACACAGACTGGGTACAACTTTTTGTCATTACTATCACTGCTCCTCTCTGTTGCAATACTAAATGGCCAAATTTTCATGCCTTCTGCTATTTTAAGTGAATTATCTTCTGCTAAACACCTAACAATATTATATGATTTTTTTCTTGCACATGCATATTTTCTGCAATTTTGGAATCAGGAACACCAGTTTGAACAAAGGACCAATGTGGTCTTCTACTGTTAGGGTTTGTCTATTTCAATGAAGAACTTGGTAAAGACCTATGTATTGATAAAATTCATGTCCACAATTTAGTTCTGCTGTGAAAAAGAAATTACCTTAATATTGGAGTGAGAAAAAAACAAGATAATTCAATGTTTCTTTGTTTTACCACTATAATCAATATTTAAATCCTTTCCACACAGCCTGCAATGGGCATGAAGCTGTCTTAGAACAGAACGGTGTATTGTGTAATTCATGTATTCTTCTTTGAATCGATTTTTCATCTTTTTCTAATCCATCTGTGAAATTATCTGAGAAACATTTTTGCTCTTACACATGTCTCGACTAGAATAAATGTAACTTTACTTTTAGCATCAATTACCTATAGACTGGTTCTGTAAAAGATATTAGAACAAAGAATCTGCAAGCAAAGATCAAAAATAAGAAAACCAGTTTGTTTTCTCCTAACTAAGCAATACAGTGGCTATAAACAGAAACCAAAGTCAAACGTGGGTGAGAAAGCCTGCCAGTAGCTTCTCATAGGTCGGTGGTTCTTTCCAGTGTTTTCCAGGGTTCTTCCTCCACCATTAATACTAGCTGCCATGTATAGCCGATCTTGTGCTGAAAAATGGCCTTAAACCCTATAACAACAACAAAAGTTTGAAAGTAGAAACCAGCATGTTTCTTGAAAATAGGGCAACTGTTATAAATAGAAGAAAATATTGTTAGGAAAGAGCATGCAAATCTATGGACATGTGTATACTTATGTCATAATTACAAAGAAGCCATCTTTTCTAGATTACGATCTGAAAAAATAATGGGATGTTAATAAAAATGAGAAAACAAATTATTATCTTGGGCAGGGAATATACCCACAATGCGCAATCCAAATACATTCACACATAAGGTGTAAATTAGTGAAAAAATATGTAATGATTACACAAAAATTCTAATGGTTGACATGTATGTCATTGTAGGTCAACACAGCCAACAACACTTAACCCTTTCATCACTTCGGACTGCAAAACCGGTCAGGGGGAAGTAAGTCCCTAAACAATATGGACCGACTTTTCAGTCTGGGGCAGTGTTTTTCTTTAGCGTTATAGTACCCGACTAAATAACTTTCTGGGTACCTCTAATAACTTCCATCTTGTAATGTAGATGTTATATTTGGATGATCTCACGAGTTTAGCTTGTATATAACTAGAAATATCAAACAAAGTAGGAACTTTTAATGTGTTTTCCGAATGTTGAAATTTGTATCCAAAATGGCGGAGTTTGAAGAAATTTCAGAGGAGTTATCACAGGATTTAAATAATTTGGACTTGATCAATTTGGATGAAAATGAGAGAAGACATATGGAGAGACAATGGAATGCACTTGTGGGTGACAGTGATGACCATGAAGAGGAGTTTGAAGGTTTTGAACCAGAGGAATTGTACGCTCCATGTGATTTTGTTTGGACGAAGCTGGAAAACCAAAAAAATTTTTTTCAGTTTTCTGACAGAGTTGGGCACACCCGAGAGTTAGATGGCTCCAGGAAAGCTTTGGAATATTTTCAAATATTCTATTCAGATGAAGTTTTTGGAAAAATTGTCCATTTAACGAACTTAAATGCAACAATCAAACATTGCAGAGGCAATATAGGTGTGTGGACAGATCTCACCTTGGAGATCATTTTGATTCATTTTATAGAATTTTATATATTATGGACACCATAAAAGAAAGACTTGTGTTGCTACTGTGATTATTCACTAGTATATCTATGGTCAATTGAACAAGTTTTGAGAACTTTCTAAGTTTTCTAAGAGGTAATAAAATAATTACTTGTATTTTACCTGTTGTGTTACCTGTTTGTACCTGCATTTTAACAGTTGTAATAGATATGCATATTTTATTGAATTAGTCATAAAATTTGATTTTTAACCTTGATTTTGACACCTAATCTAGCCAGATATCTTTAACATTGGCAAAGATAAGTTGTTTCTAAGTCCACAAGTTATTTTGCTTTACAACTCCAAAGTTACTTAGTGTTGAGGACTCTATGCCAACAAAGTTACTTTGTGATAAAGGGCTAATACTACTAACTCTATGAGCACCAATAAAACACCAGCTCCAAGAACAAAATCACTTGCATCATGTTTTCATCCAAGTGCTCAACATCAAAGATAGCCATTACAAAATGCAAAGATGCTAACTAAAATGAAAGACTGGAGTAATTCCTTTTTTGTACAAAACAACTTCAACCACTACAATTGACAACAAAAAAGATTATGAAGAATTAAATTAACACTACCACAATTTGTACACTTAAAACAGGTCATCGATGCCATCAAGGAAAATGAAAAAATATACTGGGGACAATTAATGCACTGATTTAATTATCCTTGCAACCTTATTAATCAAGCTAATGGACAATGCAGTTCATGCAACAATAAGTGAATGATCAGACCTAATCATCATTAGTTTTGAGAAAGTTGTACTCGTTTAATTCATCAGTTTAGGGTACATTTATGTGTACCATGAGATTTGATTGGCATGACTTTGACACATAGGCTTTGTTAAAAATATCACTGAGGTGTAAGCTTAAATATTCTTCTGTTATGTATGTATGTATGTATGTATGTATGTATGTATGTATGTATGTATGTATGTATGTATGTATGTATGTATGTATGTATGTGTGTATGTGTGTCTATATATATATATATATATATATATATATAGTTTTATTGATAATTGTGCTTGTTGTTCTTTCTTTTGGAGAAAAATGCATAGATAAAATTAAATGTTCTTGAAGTATGATTTAAATTTGTTAAAAACAGTTATACTAAAATGAAAGATAGATTAGATTTGATGAAGTATTAAATTTAGTTTTCATACAATATCATTTTTTGTTATTCCTTCTTTTATTTTAAGTATTATTAGTATGTGAATACTTTATGCATGTTCTCATTTCATTCTATCCTTACTTATCTTACGTACTGACTTAATGCAGTGACTGGAAATAATAGCTGCAGCCAAGCCTTATCAATAAGTGTATACTGAAACAATATAGAATGGTTTTTAATTCCTTTTTAAAGGGTTCACATAAAATATACACATATTAAAGCTAATATTTTACTGACACCAATTTACCAAACACTAGAAGTTTTGTTAATCTCTAGGAATGAAACATAGTAAGAAAATGGATATGGTCTGGGGTGATGTCCCCTTTGAAAATTTCTGTTACTACAGTTTATTAATGATCATTTAAAAATCTTATTATGGAGAGTAAAGGATTCAAGTGAGAGGTTTAGTCAGCGAATGGTGAAGCAAACTCAAATTTAGGTTTTTAGTGAATGAAAAATTGCAGAGTCAACACTCAGGGTTTGGTGAATTAGGCAGTGAAATGTGATAGGGGTCTTGTACTTGTACCTTGAAATTGAGAGGCAGACATAGAATTATGCAAGAAACTATTATTAGCCTCATACTTGCTGTCTTCATGGGGTTTGGAGGATTACATGGGAAGGATCAGCAGAACTATTCCTATTGGTTGGAATTGGCAGCTGAATTCAAACAGTCAACCAAATTACATAATCTTAAGCAACACTGTATGATCATATTGAGTACCTTGTGATCTGTCACCTCTGTTCTTTCAAAGGTACAGACAATGGATATAGAGTTTCACTTCTCTGGCTTTTAAAAGGCACAAACAATGGATTCAGAGTCTTGACATCAAACTGTTCTTATGGATTTGTGATTGATTTGAATCTGGTGGTTTTCCCCATCATTTAAACATACTTTCAGCTTATCTGACAGAGCTTTCTCTGTCTTGGGTGGATTTCACATTGCTGTTGTGACATTTTTCTGTGTAATATTATAAACATGGCTGACAAGAATCGGAGAGGCTGCTGTAACAGAAGAGTCATCCCTCTTGCTCACTGATACAAATTATCAGCTGCTAACTATGACCTGACATTACCAGAGAATTGGTCACTGCCTAGGCTTAGACAAGAGGTTTCTAATCAAGGCATTCATTTCAGCTCAGGATCAATGAAAACTCACCTGATTCTTTTATTCTGAGAATTTAGCAGCAACAGTGATACTGATACTCAACTTGTTCTCAGAACTGATAATTTCAACTATGCACAACCAGAAGTGCCATTAACATCGCCTAATGTTTTGACAATGACAGAATTAATAAAAATTGTGTTGGCATTACAAAATACAGTGGAATGTTGGCCGAAACTGTTTGCTCATTGCTTGATTCCAGGAATACTGGCAAGAGGGAGGCATTAACAAATGCAACACATTATCCTTTAGGACAGTGGTCCCCATCCCCTGGGCCAAAGACTGGTACCAGTCTGTGGATCAAATGGTATTGGGCCGCCCAAGATATATTAAATTATTTCCATTTTATTTACTGTTGTGTATTTCTCTTGGGTTTTTATTCACTTTATATTCATTTATATTTATTTATATTCATTTTTGCTGTAACCATATTTTATTTTGAAGGCATGTTTAAATACAATTAAATTAAAATTATTAAATCAGAACAATCTAAAATATAAATAATCAAGGTCCCCCCCCCATAGCGGGCCACGGTAAAATTATCAAATGTTGACCGGTCCTCGATGACTAAAAGGTTAGGGACCACTGCTTTAGGACATGCAGAATCATTGTCACCAGATGTCCCCATCTTGGACAACAAAGTGCAGCACTAGGAGAAGACAACTCCCATCCTTTCAGTAATGCTTGCAACATAATCTCCAATCCATTCAAGTGCATACCTGCCAATTTTGTAAAAAAAACTACCTATGGATATGCAGCTGAGTCTTTCCCATTCATGGAGACTGCATCCAAATCTTTGCAAAAAGTTTAAGGTGAAGACATTAACCCATCCTCCCTCTTAATCCCTTTTTATGTAAGCCTACACTCTGACCCCTCTACCTTGTCAAAAGGAAAAGCTGACCCTCGCTTGAACACTTCCCTCACTTTGCCACAATTTATTCAAGCATCTGGCATTTACAATAGTATCATGTGTAAAACACATCCCCTTAGGTGTCCTGAACTACTAGACTTGTTTGAGCAAGATATTATTGATATGGCATCTAGGTAAAGTGGCAAAGATTTTTATGAATATCATGTTTTCAGATCAAGCAACAGCACATATAAAAATGTGAAAGTTGACTGGTCCGTGAGGAACAATACATCGTTTTGTTCCATATTTACAAAATGTAGAGCAGCTGCTTAAGCACAATGCAACAGCATGCTGCATTTTTCAGCTTTTTGTCCAAATTTGGTAGATGAGACCAAATCCTCTGGATTACCCAGATTGGTATTTCCTACCAAGACTTTGAACACTGTTGTCTTTGGTAGGGCTTGGTTGTATTTCTATACATGATTTGTTTTCGACAGTAGGTCTAGCCCAAAATCTTTTCTATTTTTTCTCCGAGACAATTTGCTGGATTTTAAAAAAAAAAACTATGATGTTTGGCATGTTCTGCACTAGTTAGATGACTTTCTTACAATTGACCTGCCAGATTGTGAACCAGACATAACAATGGCATATCTCTCCCTAATCTTTAACAAATTATTTGTGTCACTGCCATAAACCAAAAACTCTGGACTAAGTATGCAGCTTGAATATTTTGGTATTATTTTAGACTCTAACAACAAGTTACCAGTTGAGAAGATGCAACACATATCCAGAATTGTGCTGTCCTTTGTTCATAGGAAATCATGTACAAAACAAAAAACTTCTAAGATTTCTTGGACACTTGAATTTTGCATGTAGAGTGATATAACTTGGTTGAAATCATTAACAAAAGCCAATCCAAAATACTTCTAATAACGAAATTTGTTCAAAGTCTAAAATGGTGTGCTGCTAAAGGAGAATTCATTATTCAGGCTTGATATATACCTGGAAAAGATAACCTTATAGCTGATGTTCTTTCTTGATTTCAGAACATGAAGTTCTGGCACCTGGTGCCCCAAGCAGACCAAACTCCAGCTGCACGTTCCCCGGGCTTCAGAGTAGATGCAATTTTGGTGAATTATTGGCCATGTCAGGTATTGCTGCTCTTTGCCAGTACTTTCAGATGTTCTGATTTATTTCATCAAATAATGTCACACCAGTCTGCAGCTGCAGTACTCTACAACTAAGCTGCAGGGATTAGATTCCATTACACACAGGCTGGGCGCAGTAACCCTTTCCAGGAATCCAACAGAAAGCAGTGTATATTTCACAGGATAAAAAGGGGCAACGTTTCAAACAGTAAGCCCAGATTTCCTATTACATACTGGATGATGGTGCAGTTGTTAGCTGTGTTAAGTGAGGGAGTATTTTCACCAGACATGTCACTGCAGTGCATGTGTCCGGTGGCATTTTTTATTTATTGTGATGTGGTGAATTCACAATTCGATTACTGCAGAGCATTTCTTCAGGCAACTACCTAAGGCTGAAGTTTCAAGATGTGACATTTTCAATGGATAAATTTATATTTATACTGTCCTTGCCATCTTCAAAAATGGATAATTTCATCCTTGTGTCAAGATTTCATTGTTTCAGAACCAGAGTTGTGTTCCATGTCCTGCATAGAGCAGTATATGAGTCAGCAGTGGCAAGGTACTTTGCCTGGAGGTCATGGGGGCAAATGCTCCTATACTTTTGGATTCCAATGGCTGTCTGTTTAGCAGAAACTTTTTCTGTCATATGTGAAGCTCCTACTAGCATGTATGGGTTAAGATGAACAAAACATTTCTGGTCATTCGTTTCATATTGGAGCAGCCACAATTGCAGCTGCAGTTGGTATGGAGGACCATCTAATTAGGACTTTAGGATGACAATCTTTGTCATATTATATGCATGATATTAAAGTTCACCCTGACTTCTTTCTGCTCAGGAACAGTATGTGTACATACACTTAGTATCATGTACTTTGTACACCAGTCCTTCCAAATGGATTTTCACATTCTAAGCTATATCCTCTTGCAGGCTCTCATTTGCTATATTTTAACATTAACTTCAATTTGGCATTTTTCCCAATCAAACTCTTATAAGCTATGCTAATAACATAAAGGTCATGCCCATTAAATACATTTCTTTTACAGTTTTAAATTGGAAAAAATAAGAATGTTTTTCCTTCATGCTGGGATCAGCCTAGCTCAATTCCACAAATCTGGAATTCAGAATACACTCTTATGCATGGACCAGCCTAGCAGAGGTCTAATTAAGATGGGATCAGCCCAGAATACACCTGAATGCTGGGATGAGCCTAACACAGACTTTGCTTGAGATGGGATCAGCATAGCACAGTCTATGGAAGCTGGGATCAGCCCATATTACACTTAAATGCTTGGATCAGCCTAGTACCCATTTTTTGTTAGCTGGAATCATCACCAAATACACAATAATGCTGAGATCACCCTAGTGTAAATTTACCTGAAGATGGGATCAGGCCAGAATAATTATAAATGTACACCAGACAGAGTTAAAGTGCTACCCTGGATTCTATAGAAGACTGCTTGATAATAGTAGATAGAATTAATATTTAATAACAACATTGAAATGTGTGTTTAATTTTTTCACTCACCTGCAAAAGCAAGCAAAAAAAAAATAATTTAATCTGTACTGGTACCAGTGATTTCAGAATAGATTCCATTTTGCCCCTAACTAGCATTATATTACCAAGTTATAAATGCTGTTCTTGAGTTTGTTTTGCACAGGCAGGACCAGGAGTTTTAAGGAATGCAGCAAAACATGTATAACAATCATGACACCACACCAGCTTAAGTGTTCTTTATAAACAGGTGATCTGTATAACTGGGTATATATTTACACATCTATTATCTGGACCAGCTAAACCTGACTTTCTATGCAGGTGGAAACTATAGAAGGTATAAAATGTGTTTATAATAATTAGAAACATATCTTAATAATACCTGTCAGGATCCACTACAGCAGCAGGTATGCATTTTGAGTTGGATTCAAGGTTATCCACTTGTAGTTTTTTATGAATGTAAGAGGCAATCTTTTTAATCGAAAAGGGTAAGAATTGTCTCCTGTACTTCTCCAGGGCTGTAACCATTCGTGATTGATATTCATTTTCTGAACTACAGATCACAATCAGGTGGTAATCTAAATAAATAAAATATATATTTTGAATTATTATATCTGTATTAGTGAATGGCTCATAAATCTTTGCAAAACAGTGAAAGCTCAGAGTTTGGAAAAAATAGTCGTGGAGAATTGAGACATCAAAATAAAGTCTTATTGGGGGGAAAAAATGTAACATTTTCATTTATGACTTCTATATATTACATTATTAAACAGATCTGCCCTAATGCACTGTCAGATATAAGACAAAGATGATCTCCACAGAGATTAAACTTTCAATAATTACATTAAAAAAACTGATCACTGTTGGAGTGCCAATCTAATCATCTAGTATTGGTTCAACAAACATGCAAGAAAGTTAGTTTTTTGTTTTAAAATTTTTCTTTTTCTTTTTTCTATAACAAAACTAAATCCCAGGCTGTATAAAACAGTCCATATGAAGTCAAACAAAAGCACATAAATCCACTATATTTTGGCAGAAATTTTACCTGGGTAATTTCTTTATATATTTGGATGAATTTATTTTTAATTTAAATTCAAGGAGTAAGATTTTATTCTTGTATGCCATCGTTACTAATAATTATTCTGCAATCATTTTGCGATAACTGATGGGTGGAAAGATGGACGTATAGAGAGTTAGACATGAGGCTAAATAGAACAAAAAGCAGATTTTTGTAATAATTGCAGTGGTACAAATGGAAACAAGCAGTCAAATATAAATGCCACTTTGATACATATAAATATATACACGTTACCTTCATTCTGTATTTGCTGCATATAATTCTCCAAGCATCTTTCCCCTCTATCACCGACTTCAAAATCCAGCAGGTCAGCATTCACAAGGCAATGGATTCTGGAACTCCTGTCACCAAGACTCCTTCGCCAGAATACATCCAGCTGCCAAGTAGAGAAAATATTAAATAAATATCATTTTATTAAAGTTCAAAGCATTACCTAATCAAAGTAATCATATACTGATATAAGCATCAAAGTAAAGAAATAGAAAGAAGGGTTATATTTCAATATTATCAAAAAATTATCATTAAGTAAGTTAGAATTGTAAAATCAATCAAATCAATGCAGAAGGAGCAATACATAACTCATCACAACCAAATTTAAAAAAGGTCATGTGACTCATACAATTTAATTTTATATAAGCAATGTTAAATGTTTCATTTGGTGGTGTTTAATGCCATTTTTCAATTCATGATAGACCACTCATGGCAACCAGTATTTCTGATGCAACAAAGCTGGGAAGATCCCAGAAAGAACCACTGACTTTTGGGAAGATCTTGGCAAGCTTTTCATATACCCAAGGCTTGAACTCACACATGGACAGAGGTGAGTGCCTTAGACTATTCAGCCACCCAAAGCCTCTCAAAAGTTAAAAACAGCAATGTCTAGCAGAAAACCAAAACTACTGATGCTGGGTGCTGCTTTACATTACAGATGCTCTAGAAGGACATAAACTGACAAACTTTGTGTCTATGGGGCCCCCGAGTGGCCAAGTGGTCTAAAGCGCTATCCGTTATGGATCACTGCCATCTCACCTCTGTCTGCATGGGTTCGAGTCTAGGATTTGGCGAATGTGGATATGTGAGAAAGCCTGCCAGTAGCTTCTTGTGGGTCGGTTGTTCTTTCTGGTGATTTCCCGGTTTCTTCCTCCACCATTAATACTGGCCGCCATGAATAGCCTATCGTGTGCTGAAAAATGGTGTTAAGCTCAACAACAACGAACTATGTGAGTACGAAAAGGAACGTAACCAACAACAATGAACCACAAATCAATAAACAAGAAGACCACTATCAGTCATATGATTGATATATCCTTAACAGCCAAATGCAAGAGCATCTGATCAAGTAATCTAAATCAGCAGGATGCATTCTTTTGATATTTCTACCAAACTGCTGTTGAATGCACATGTTACAAAAACAATTTTTCCAATATTTCCAATGCTTTTGTATCTGCTTACATATTACATGTCTGAGGACACATCAACATCATTTGTCAATTACTGAGAGGCCCCTAAGACAGGACATTTACAGTATCAAATTTTTTTACATCTTATTCATCACTTTTTAAAAAATATAAAGCTGTAAATGTTTTTTTACTTTTAGTAATGGAAGCAATATTTGATAGGAATGCAACATAATCTGCTTAAATCTTAAAGGTGTGTAATCTACAAAATTTTATATCAAATTTGAGAATATATGATAAGTGGTTTTTTACAAAAAAGCAATTAAGGTTTTATAAAAATATTTTTGTAACAGAAGCCATATTTGATGACAGACTGGCAAGATCTATAAACTATTAAAAATTATCAGTACCAAAATACTTTCTGTACAAATTGGTCAATATCAACTGAGTGGTTTTTGAAAAAGCCAGTTGAAGGATTTTCAATTTTGGTGCAGACTTAGACAAGTCAATGTAATGTTTTTCTATATTTTAGTAATCATGGCTTTTCTTTCTTAGTAATGACATAATAAAATTTTAAAGCATATCAGCATCAACTGTATGAATTTGCAATTGTGACAGAATGCATTGTCAAATTTTGATCAAATTATGTTAAGCAGTTTTTCACAGGTCATTTAAAGTCTCTTGTTACTAATGGTGGTCATAACTGATGGCAAATCTGCATTATTTATATAAATCTGAACTCCCCTCAGACCAGTATGCTACATAGAATTCAGTTAAATTTTTTATATTACAAGAGGCATATTTTATACACAGCCAATGTACAACAGTCTTCTAAGAAGAAAGAAGTAGGTCAAGGTTGATTCAGGAAACTTTTAACTAGTGAGTCTGATGAGTAGAACCTTGAACTAAATATACTGAGTAGAAACAAGTATTTTCCTATAATAATTATCATAACCATGTCCTCTGAATTAAAGACTTTATTACTGTTAGTGTAGACCATCCACAAAGTTTTGTCAAATAACTTAGTAGAAAAGTTATTCTGCAAACTCCATTCTTCTATGAGCTACAATACCATTAACATTTTGACCCCAAAATCAGGAGTCATTATTGGCATTATCTGTACAAAATGTAAAGGCCATCATGCCAGAATTCTGTCAAATTTGTTCAATATTGTCAAATGGTATTTGAGAAAAAGCTGTTTAAAAAGGTCCCAATGACTTTTTTAAAAGTTAAAAAAGCAACTGTTAACAGATGAGAAACAACAGTCACAGAACCTTCTAACCAGGAGAGCTAATAAAAAATTACACGATTATGATTTGTTTTATTACTAGTTATGGAAAATTCAGTTCTGTTATTCCAATTGTTTCATACTTTAAACTTCTTCAAATTCATTGATTTTCATTGTTTGCTTTTTCTGAGTCTTGTAAGTTTGAATAAATTACAGAGTGTTATGGGTCCATGCTCTTAAAATAAAAGACAGAAAAGAGTGAAAAGCAACAAGCTTTGTTAAACTTAACAAATAATTTATATCCATAGAAAAGAGTGACAATGAGAAAAAAGATTTTACAAAAATTTAAATTAAATCCCAAAATAATCCTAGAATTATGACAAAAGTCCTAATAATCTAATAATTTAAAGTCCTCAATAAAATTCAGTACAAGTCCAACTTATATCCAAAGCTGAAGGTGATGTGTCTGTGGTAGCGCATAGTGTTGATGTGTCAAGTCTTTTGTTGAATCACAGTAATATAATTTCAGGTCTGAAATCACTATAAATTCCAGTAAATGTCTCGGTCAAGAATTTTATCTTAGCACTTTTTGTTTCCAGAGGGAATAATCACTGAATACAGTAATTTGAAGAATTATATTTCAACCTAACTGAACACAGCATACAACTTGAAAGTGCTAGACATTAAAGAATGACTGAAAATTCCCTTCTGTAATGAATTTATAAAGTCCTCTACTTGACCTTAAGGCACAATGAGCAATTTCCAATATAAATTATGGAAAATAACCTTCTAAAATGATCCTGATGATTACAAAATAAAATGTTAGTTATTTTTAGAAACCTATTACTAAAATTAGCAACCCATACAGAAATTTCTCATGGAATCCATATGGAATACTTCAGGAATTTATATGGAAGAGATATGGACTGAAAAAACTTATGAAATCAGACAATTTATTCCATATCAATTACATAAATACTTCACATCAAATGAAAATTCCATATGGAATAAAGTTGCAACTTTAATCCATAAGGACTTTTTTCCATATGGAATGCAGGTTCATTATAGTATCATGGAAAATATTTTCTGAAGAATTAATTTACTATCTGATTTAAACAAAAATATTGGTGGGAGTTAGAATACATGTATATGTCAGTGTTGCTGATGTGGAAGGATGAATATATACTCACATAAATTTGAAGAAAACACATGTGTCAGTTTTCTTTAATTTATTTCCAAAGATTTTAATTTATTTCCACAGATGTTTAAAAACAGGCAGATAGAACCAAAAAAGTAGAGAACATGATCAGAATATTAATATCTGGTAGTACAAATTCTTATGCACTTAATAAACCAACAATTATATGTTGATATTTAATGTCTGAGCTAAATATGTGATTGAAATTTCACTCAAATGTCATTTTTTCACTAAAATTATGGTATTTTAAGAGATTTCAAACAAAATTTCTAAAAATATCAGTGAAATTTTGTGATTGAAATGTCACTGACTGCCAACCTTTCTGAAAATATGTGAGAATTTGTGATTGAAATTTCACTTAGTGTTTGTCAAAAATTCTGAAAATATAGTGATATTTTGTGATTGTAATTTTAATACTTTACAGCAACATTTATATTTCCAGTTTATGATATCTGTAACTTAATTGTTCATTTTGGACACAATATCTTCTTTCCACCTATTTCCCTGTTTTTCTTTTTTACAATTTTTGTTGTTGTATTTCTGTGTTTAACTTCAATTGGATTTAACTGCCCTCAAACAAGTTTTCTTGTTTTCCATTTTAAATTAGAATTTCACTTTCTCCTAACCTGAATCTGATTTTCCTCGATATGGACCCTTTTTTAATATCATCTCTGAAACTTTTTTTTTTACAATAATTCTCTATTCGGTCCCATTCCACAAGGAGCTTTCTAATCAGTATTTGTTCCATTTTTAATTATTTAATAGATGATTGCTGTAAAAAGCTTTTTGTTTGGACAAAATTTTGTACTTGCCCAATGAATCGTCATGTAATGGAAACTGATGGAAATGAGCATACTTGTTTAGCATGGCGATTCAAATTTTCAAGCGGGATACGAGTTTGAATAACCATTTGAAAATTGTGCGGCAGTGAGAATACCTTGAATGCAAAGTCAATGGGAATGTAATTGGTCAGTCTGTATGAAAACTGAACACCAGGACTAGCATTTTGCTTTTTGTGCCAAAAAGAGCTTTACAGTAGCGGCTAATGTGCCAAATGTATACCAAGTTTCATCCATTTAAAGTTATAGACTAGATGCCATACATGAATAGAATGTAAAATATTGACCTGTGGTACATGACACACCTTTCAGTAGCTTAACACCAAGTATAATCCTTGGATCTTGAATGTTGGAAAAAATCAACATGTACCACCCTGACACAAACCTTGAAAATAAAACTCTCCATGTAGTACAGAACACATATGGTAATGATTACATATAATCAAATAATATAATACAGAAAATGATACAGTTCTAAAATCAAAGAAAGGAAGAAAAATTTATGATGTAAAACTCTGTATACTAAACTTATATACCTCACTCTCATATGGCTCTATAGTTACAGAGCCAAAGTAAAGTATGATGAAAAATTTCAATTTTAAGGCATGCTAAGATATGAACCCTATTGTTGCACATGACATGCCCTCTAGTAATGATGTATAAGCATACAAAATTTCATTCATTCTTTCCAAACTCTCTTGTTATAGAGCAGAATTTTTTTTAATTAAACAACTTAAAATACTGAGCCATCACCTTGTCCATGAAGATAGGGCCCCCAATGTGGTTAGCAACACACCTGTTAGTGATGATGTACATGTATGCCAAGTTCTGTTATTTAATTACAAACAGTTTTCAAGTTGAAGAGCATTATGGAAATGGTAAGAAAACATAAAAGACAACCCCAGGACTTTGACCTTAAAGACAGCACCTCCAATGTGGTAAATGACAAGCCTTTAATTCTGATTTACAAGTAAGCCATCCTGCATCACTGATCTCAAACAGCCCTTTAGCAATAGAAATGTAGGGAAAAAATGCAAAAATACTTAGCCTTGACCTTGATTCTGAAGATGCCCAGTATGGCATGTGACACACTTCAGGTGATAATGAATAAACATACCAAGTTTGGTCTCTTAATCTCAAATGACTTTAAAGTTGTTGTTGTTGTAGGGTTTAATGCTGTTTTTCAGCACAAGATAGGCTATACATGGCAGCAAGTATTAGTGGTGAGGAAGAACTCAGAAAACCCTGGAAAGAACCACCTACCCATGAAAAGCTCTCACAAGCTTTCTCACATACCAACATTGGCCAAATCCAAGAACTGAACCCACACAAACAGAGGTGAGACAATAATTCTTAAAGGTGAGTGCTTTAGGCCACTCAGGTTCCTGACTTTTAAAGTCATAAAGCAGAATGAAAAGAATTAAGGAAATAAAAAATGCTGAATCAAGACTTTGACCTTAAAAAACACCCAATACAGTATGTGCTTCACATTCTAATGATGAGATACAATATATAAAAAAGTTTATTCCTCAATTACATATGGCTTTCAAGTTACAGAGTGGAAACAAAAGTGTCATGGATGGATGGATTGACATAAAATTGTTTATACAATGGCCACTGATCTTCTTTGAACAAATAGGAAAGAAGAAGAGTCTTAGCCCTGTCAAATATTAATGAATAATACAGAATATGAAACTTGAAAATATTCTGAAGCTTTTCTGGAGCCATCTAAAACTTGGCTGGATCCAACTCTCTCAGAAAACTGTAACAAATCTCTTTCCATTTATAATTATGTGAAACGTACAATTCTTTCAGTTCAAAACCACTTCATCATCATCTCTGTCACCCACAAGGACATGCCATTGTCTCTCCAGATGTCTTTTGTCATTTTCATCCAACTGTACTAGGTCACAATTGGTAAAAATCCTTAGATAATTAAAATCTGACACTTCACTATCATCTAATCTTTCTTTAAAGTAAACCGGTTTGGATACAAATTTCAACGTTAGGAAAACTCATTAAAGTGCCTACTTTGTTCCATGTTTCTAGCTGTTTACAAGTGATTTAAGGGCTAAGAAAGATCTCACCTGGTCAAGTGTAGTATGGGAATCACACATCAGAACTTCATCTGCCTGGGGAAGGGGTTGAGTCCAATCCTGCATGTAAACAGAAAGCAATGTCCGGAGAACGTGAGCTAAAAATATAGAAAGGGGTATGAAAGGTAAGTCCTCTTTCTGCCAAAATAGGTTAAAATTTTCAAAAAAGTAATTACTCTAAGAACACCATGGCAAAAAGGCGATCAGTATTTGAAAATCTTAAAACTAATTGATGTTTACTTTTCTTTTAAACATGATATAGCCATTTCATGCTAAACATTACTTATTTTAGTCATCCACATGTGATAACCAATTTTATAATTTTAGGAATATAAACATAGGCATGAATAACTTATTGCCAGAATATAAGTTTTGTTGTCACATAGGAACCAAGTGAAAAATGAAAAAATAAACTCCATTAGCATTCCTTGGTAGCCTGGATCTCAATAACAATCCAAGATTAACTAGATCTATTCTGACATTTCGGCTATAATGAGGATATATTACAATTCTGACATAAAGCAGATTTTTTTAGGAAATCAGCTGATGAAGAATTTATTATAGACATGTTCAAACACTGCATGGAGATGAACATAGTTCTTCTGCAGGTAGGGGTTTGTGGGGAAACTAATTTTAATGATGTAATACTTACCTGTTGCTACAGAATAACTGGCACTTTTCTGGGAGGAAAACAACCTAACAACATGACACTTTCATCCTCCCATAATGATGAGCCAGATAATTCAAGAATAACAATGAAAAACACTCCTGGAACACCCCACACATATTGCATATGGCAGCTTTCATTCTTTTTAGTTTGTGATATTCAGAGAAAAGCAGATATGTATTACATCAGAAATATTAGTTTTACCCACCACAACCACCACAGAGGAGATTAATATTTCAATATCAAAAATACCATACTTCTTAGTACTGCATAGCTGAATTGGTGGATGGCTGATGACCCCACAACTAGCTAATAAAAACAAATAATGCATACAGAGCAGATTACTGCAGGATGGAATCTGCAAGGACTACTTTCTGTGCCCAGTAATTTACTTTGCTTTAGTGTGCTAGTGAGCAAAGGTAGAAGGAGGAGAAAGTAATATGAGAGTGCCAAGACAAGGCCTACCTCCTATTCTCCAAAAATGAATAACCTTCAGAGATCTTAAGGCAGCAACTGCTTGCAACTCATGGCCTTGATTTTCATGAAAGACCGGTCCCTGTTGGTAAGGGACCTCTTAAGCTCTCTTGATAGTTAATGCAATCCACACAAAGGGTGAAATGTCAGCAGAATCTTTAATTGAGAGGGACAGATTCTTCCTGTATTTCATTCTCCCTTAGGAGAATGCCTTGTTAACACACAGCCTGAACCAGACATAAAGACTATCCTAATCATCCCCAGCAAAGACATAGCTTAGACTAGGGATCTCAATTGGGAATGCAGCAAACAAAAGAAGCTGGATTCTTACCAAAAAGCCTTGCTGGCAAATGACAGAAACTTACTCATAATTTCCACTAAACCAGATACAGCCCTGCTTTAAGGTTAAGGCATAATGCTCGCTACAATGTATCACAGATGCCAAAATGAGCAAGAAAACCATCTAAAAGGTAAGGTTCTTGATAGAAACTTCACCCAGAGGTTCATGGTGGTGGGGTTAAGGTATCAAGAGACCATAAACAAAAGAAAGATTTTTGTTATGATTTAGAGTCTTTTTTTCTTCAGTTCAAAATACCTGATCAGGTTTGCTTAGCGAAAATCTGTCCTGATGGCCAGGCCTTTAAAACATTTGACAGCATTATAAAGAGATGCTCAATAATCATTAATAATAGAAATTGAGCATCATTCTCTTCAAGAGAGAAGATAATCAACTATTAATCTCAGAGAGAGAATGCTAGGGTTTAAATGTTTTTCTACCAATCATAAAAGGTTCTCCATCTTGCATCATGCACATTAGATACTGTTATTCTCTTGGACTATATGATGCAAACTTTTCTTTTAAGAGTTATAGTATGAAATAAACCAAGTATAAGGTGAAGAATCTGTGGGATGTTGTGTAGAAGAGAGCCCCTTTGTTGCAACAGGATGTCCCTCTTTGAAGTAAGGTCCTATGGTGGTCTTACATTAAAAAGAGAAGATCAGAGAACCTTGATTACCAATTTTCTTGCCCTCTCTAAAATGTTGTACAAGAGTCTCTATTTCAGTCAGGGCACGGTCAATGTTATCAGTCAATGCTCATAAGATAGGTAACAAAAACAAGGAAGCTGCAACAAGCTTTTTTAAAATTCAATAAAAAATTTATTTCCATAGAATACAAAATGAAAATGTCAAAAGAGATCTTACAGTATTGCAAGTACCCAATAATCCAAGAATTACAGATACTAAGTCCTATAATAATAAAAGTTCTGAATAAACTTTAGCTGAACTTTAAATTAAGTCCAACACTGAAACTGTTAATGTGCCTGCAGTGGTCTGTATTGTGTTGTTGTACCAAGAGTATACAGTTGAAACATAGTAATATAATTCCAGGTTTCAATTCAATATAAATCTCAGTGACTGTTTCTGTCCAAGAATAGTTTGTTTTGTGAGCACTCTGCATTTGCAAAGAAAAAAAAATCATTGAATTAACTAATCTGAAGAAAATAAATTCCAGCCCAAATGAATTTTTTGGACAAAACAATATAAACAAATTGATTCTGCTGAATATTAAAGTATAAATGAATAATCTTTCCTGTGACAAGATTATATAATCTTCTACTTGACCTCAGGTCACAATCAGCATTTTCTATACAACAAAACTATTACCTAATGGACAATAGACCCAGACCCAAATAAAGATGTTTACATCTATCAATAATGATAATAATATTAAACCCATACCTGTTTGCCTTGGGAGACAGTCTGCAGCTACCAATGAAACTGTTTTGGTTCATTCTGTCAGTGAGTGATTCAATGGCAATTGAATGGCACAACATGATTGTACAGAGGTCACAGTTGGTCTGTGAAACTCCCTGACAGAATGCTATAGATAACCCTTAAGTTTCTTCAGCAGAAACTGAAGGAGCTCAGTGAAGACTGGGCTGACCAACAAAGGATGGGATGACAGTGGCAATTGTGTGGACTCAATGGGTTTAGTTTGAATATGCCATATATTGCTGACATTAGATTCTTGGGTGAATCAATGGAATTGGAATGAAGTGAATGCCCCTGGGGAATAAACGGAATGTGAATAAAGTGAGTGCCCTAGGGGGACAGCTTTATAAGGGTAATGATTATGCACAGACAATCTTGTGTCCATTGAACACTGTAGGCATTGAAGTGGGGATGGTGGTGGTTTTCAACAGAATTATGCATGCTCTTGTTCTCAGCTCCAAACTAAGAATAATTTTACAAAGACGCTGCACATGACAGCTGTGACTGTTTTGATTGGTTGGCACATGATGTATTAATATCACACGCATATTATTGCGGAATATTTGAAGGTTTTGCTGTCGTTTGGGTTTTTTTTCAAAGTAGTAGACCAGAAGCTCCCATCAATGGTAAACCACATATTATGTGAATTCAATCCAACAAATTTCATAGAATATTCAATTGCTGCCAGCAGCTTTTGGATCTGTTGCAGTTAAAATGTCCTTGAAGATGACTTCAAAAAATACTCAAAATTTCATTCCAACATCTCAATTGGTTTTCAGTAAGTTACCTCTTCTGTAACCAATGCAACCATTTTCCATAATAAATTGAATATCTTTCTTATGTTTTCTACAGAAAACACCCAACATCCCTCTTCTTTGGTTCTTTCCTTAACCAGCCATTGCTACTTAACCCCTTGTTTTTAATTTTGGTTCCTTTATTCCCTCTTTTTCTTGCCCACTAATCACCTTTCACAAGCCCTGTGGTCAAGACGCCAACTATTTCCAAGTCATCAGTTTGTGTGACATCTTCAAGTCTCATTGGAACAAGAGAGCTTTCACTTGGATCTGTATCATATGTGCAGATGATCTTACCATAAAGAAATCAGTTATCTTCTATTTAAACAAACTTGCTGCTTCTTACACTCTATAAAATTCTGTCATGGCTGATTACCGTGTAACAATTTTTTTCCCCTGGTTAGTAAGTGTTATTTCCTAATTGCTTATGCCTCAAAAGTATAGAAATGGCTATTATTCCCCACAAATATTGCTTTTGTGACCAGGACAGTGATATCTAAAATTTACCTATATTCCAGAACATTCCAGATAGATTCAGTGCTGAGTAAACCTAGAATAACTTTTAGAACTTTCCAGTAATATAAACCCCAGTATAAATACAGGGGCCTTAAGCCCACCAGTTCAGTTTAGTTCCAGATGACTAAGTGGATATATATCTGCATTTTTCTGAGATGGCATCAAGAGGCTGCAAGCATCCGGCAGACGCATTTTGCTATGCCTGTGGCCAATTTATCAAGACAGAAGCAAAACAGTACTCTGTGGAAGCATCTGCTAAGATGTGTGAGGCCTACAAGGCATATACAAGGCAAACAGCAGATGAATGATGATAAAACTGAAGCCATTCTAATTACAACATAAAGACTTTCTCATTTACTGCAGACAATAAATATCAGCAACACCAACATTAAATCACACAGTCAGTACGTAACCTTGGTGTTACTCTTGACAGTACTCTCTCATTGCATCAACATGTCATGAACATATACAAGGCTGAATATCTTGAACTAAGATGCATCAGCGCCAGTCACAAGTATCTTTCAGTTGATGCCACTAAAACACTTGTGTGTTCCTTAGTACTTTCAAGACTGGACTATTGTAACTCAATTCTGTCTGCTTTATAAATATCTACTCCAGAAACTTCAAAAAGTTCAAAACACAGCTTCTTGGATCATCCTTAGAGTACCATGATCAGAGCACACACCCACCCCTGCTCTCTAATCTACACTGCCTATCCATACGATCCATAATTAAACACAAAATCTGTTCTCTGTGCTACGTTTCACTGATACACTTGAGTCCAACACACTTATCTGACCTCATCCATGTGTACATGCCTGCAAAATACTTAAGCTCCTCTTCTGACACTTGTATTCTCATAATTCCCACTATCAAAATGAAATTATATGGACAATGCTCTTTTGCATAAACAGGGTCCAGCAATGCGAAACAAATTGCCCACTGCACTTTAAGAGCGCTCTTAAAACTCACCTATTTCAAATGCAAGAACAGACTTAAAGACCTAATGTTTCCTTACCTTAAATATTTACAGCATGTTTTCTGTTTCTAATTTGGTGGTGTTTGTTTTTATTTTTGTAATCTTATCATTATATATAGGTTTTTTTAAGTGTTGTCAAATGTTATAAAGCACTTAGAGCTTCTAAAGGTTAGGCACTATACAAGCAATGCAGAAAAAACTCTTCAAGGTAAGATGGACCATTGTTCCTTGGAATTTTATGTTATAAAATTTATTAAAATTTTTTAAAATGTAGAAGCTTTTACTTTTAAAATGTTTTACAATTTTCAATGTTATTAAAAAATATATCATATATGAAAAATATTGCAAGAATCTCTTACACATTAGTCATGGGTGAAATAAATGCATTTTTGAAGGATGGTACAGAAGGGAAAGGAGAGCCATGAAGTTCACTATCCCACTGGTGGACCCTTCAAAATGTCAGACTAGCAAAATGCACCTGTCATCACATATCTGGACATTCCTTTATCCATCGCCCTGCTGCCACACTTCCCTGTACCCACTTCTCCTGAGAGAGAACAGCCATTTTTGAAGAGGTCAGCATGTCAGAGAGCAAGAAAGATGTTGTAGATCCAGATGACAATTTCAGGGGAGGAGCTGAGGAAATCCAACCAAAAAGACCTCAATGATTTGATCAAAAATATTGGTCTCACCAAGTCCAAGGCTGAGCTTTGGAATGTCTACGCTCAAGCAGTGGAATGTGTTGGATGAAAGTGTGCAACACACAGATCAGAGGAAGCATCACCAAGCTTTTTCAGCTTTTTCACCAGTCAAGATGGGCTCTGCTTCTGCAATGTGACCAGTCTGTTTGAGGCAATTGGAACCAGAATGAGTGGCATCTCTTCATTGACAGCTCATCCATGAGCCTCAGAGCCATGCTGCTCCATAATGGGAACAAGCACTCGTCTCTTCTCCTGGTTCACCACAAAGAGAATTATAACAGCATCAAGACCTTGCTTGATGCCTTGAAGTATGATTAGTATGGCTGGGAGGTCATCAGAGACTTCAAAATGGTGGCATTCTTGATGGGTCTCCAAAGCAGTTTTACCAAGTTTCCCTGCAATCTGAGCTTTTGAGACTGTAAGGTCATCAAGATGCACTACCACAGGCAGAACTGGCCACAGCAAACTGAGTTCTCTGTGGGGAGGAACAACATCAAATGGGAGCCACTGAATGAGCCCTGGAAGGTGCTGATGCCACAACTGCACATCAAATTGGGCCTTATAAAACAATTTATCAGAGCTCTATATACGGAGTCAGCAGCCTTCAAGTACCTTCGAGACTTCTTCCCTAAGCTGTCTGAGGCAAAGGTCTTCATAGAACCACAAATAGAGAAGATCCTGGAGTGTAATGAATTACCCAAGAAGCTCACTAATAAGAAGATAAGTGGCTTGGAACAGTTCTGTTGCAGTTGTTTGGGGCTTCCTGGGCAATCACAAGGCTGTGAACTATGTGGAACTGGTTGAGACTGGTGAAGAACTATAGTACAATGGGTTGTAGGATGTCCTTCCAAGTCCATATCTTTCATGCTCATCTTGATAAATTCAAGGAGAACATGGCAGTATACTGAGAGAAGCAAAATGAGCACTTCCACCAGGATATACTGGACTTTAAACACTGCTAACAAGGACAATATAACAAGAACATGATTGGAGATGACATTTGGGTGCTGATTCATGAAAGTGATCAAGAATATAATCCTAAATCTCAAAAAACTATTCACTTCTAAATATTTTGTGGTCATGTTTGTATTCCTTTAGGATAAATACATGTAATTTTGATTCATACATTGTATTTTTCTGACTTCATGTGATTGACACGACACAAATTCACCTATTCTCTCTTTGAAATAGGTAAATTTTAAAATATCACACTCCTGGTCACAAAAGCAATCTTTGTGAGGAATAATAGCCATTTTCTATACATTTAGACATAAGCAATTAGGAAATAGCACTTACTACCCAGGAACAAAAATTGTGCTACATTAATTAATGGGTCAGTCAGATATACCCCTTCTAGGAGAAAGTTAAAATCAGAAACTGAATAGTTTCTGCAAAAACCTGCAGCAGATCTCAATCATGCAGATGCTTGTATTCAGGCACTAAATCTACCTTAGTACAGCTTGATTGTCACCTGTAAAATGGATGACAAGAACTAGATTTGACAAACCATTATTCTAAATTTTTGTGTTTAAAAAAACACACACACATTGTGTGAACTGCAAAAAATTTGCATGACCTTTCCTGCTTAGGTTTTGTGAAATTTCACCACTAATAATAATAATAATATTAATAATAATAATAATAATAATAATAATAATAATAATAATAATAATAATAATAATAATAATAATAATAATGGTTAATAATAATAATATCCTCATTCAATGTGGGCAACTTAGTTATATATATATATATATATATATATATATATATATACACACACACAGTCGAACCGGTTATGTCGCCAACCTAGGGGTTTGCCAAAAAGCATCGAGATAACCGATGATCGAGATAAACGAAAACCAATATGGCATCAATATAATAACGTGCTTGAAATTTCATTATGTACATGATGTGCGTTAATAAATGAGAATGTACATGCACGTATTTTTGGATATTTTTTGTACACAACAGCGTTTCTTTGATTTGTTTGATGAAGCGATCTGAATGCCATAAAAATATGCATACATGTTTGTTAACAACAAAAGGCATATGTGCACAAACTAACAGCAGAGATTTACCAGTATACAATACAAACCACCATCGATTGTCGATACAAACCTTTATTATATTCTCCAACATTGCAAACGCAAAGATTGCTTACAAAATCACAAAAAAAACGTGCAGGGTGTAGTTCATTTTTACAAAAAGCTAACCATTATCAAAATGAAATTTGCGAGTCATTTCGCTCTGAGAGCTCTGAAAAGTATCGTAAACAGAATAGCTACAACATATTATCCTTCAGACAAGATCAACAAGTGTGAGTGAAGTGTCACTGGAATGAACGACCATACAGACCATGATCATGTGCTACGTGAACTCAGCACATACACAATTAACCAAGTACGCTCATTTTATTGGAGAGTCCTACACTAGCATAAACATAACCAATTGCAACAAGTACATGTAAATTAAAAAAATCGAGAGACGAGAGACCGTATTCTTGCAAAATAGTATCTCCATTCCCACGAATTAAACTTACACAAGTCAACACCTGACAATATTGAACCGTATATATTACTGTAGTTAACACCCAATATAAGGATTCTTTCACTCCTGTATTTCGGGAAATAAATAATTATTTTTAATTATGCAAAAGTTATTTATTTGTTGTGTGCTATTTCTTCTTGCTGAGTTTAAGTGTCTGTAACAACCAACAAACAGAAGAATTAGCCATTCCATTAATATTGAACCGTATATATTACTGTAGTTAACACCTAATATAAGGATTCTTTCACTCCTGTATTTCGGGAAATAAATAATTATTTTTAATTATGCAAAAGTTATTTATTTGTTGTGTGCTATTTCTTCTTGCTGAGTTTAAGTGTCTGTAACAACCAACAAACAGAAGAATTAGCCATTCCATTAATTTTATCTGTTCTATTCACGTCTTCAGAAGTCGGTCAGTTGTAGGTATAGTACAGTAATTGACTGTCAAAACATACAGTACTCTGCCCTACATCAGCATAAGCAGATTATGATGTAACAATACACTGCTAAGATGGGGATGTCCATACAAACAAAGGATCATTTGTGTACTGATTGATTCCAATGCATTACTTAGTTAAGTTTGTCTTCCTTCTGTTCTCCTTTTTATTTATCCAGTCGAAAGCCATGATTGTTTGAACAAATTAAATAACCAAAAGGTCTGTTGCCAGATGGGACATTTTTGTCACCAATAAGGGGAAAAAATCGCCAGCGATTGGGCATGGGATCAAGATAACGTTAATTAGCAAATTTGGCACTCTTTTGTGCTTGAGATAGTAGGGTTTGTTGACATAAAAATATGGACATAACCGATGAGAAAATGCTAAGACAAAGAGGGAATTTGGCGGTTCCACTTCAAAACTCTCCACTTAATAGGGTTGGTGAGGTAAACGAGGTCGAGATAAGTGGGTTCCACTGTATATATATATATGTTTCGTCACTTAACTGTTAATTAACAATATTATTTTTAATATATTAAAATTATAAAAGAAAAGTTTTTTTTTTAATTTTGAAAAACATAAAATAAAAGCTATACAAAAAATAATCCCATAAAGAAACTAACCTATTCCCTTCAGAAAAAAATTCAAAAGACCATTGACCTTAAATTCCTGAATCCTAAATTCAACCTTGATCATGTACATATCCCTCACTAACATACATGTACAAAATGGAAGTGCCTCACCTTTATGACAGACAATAAGATTTGGAACTCCTTGAACCAGCTCTGAAGAGAATGTCCTAAATATCTTCAAAGTGTCTGAAATTGAAACAAAAAGAAATAGCAAGTGTACAGTTCTTTTACATTTTCTTATATATTACATGCTGATATGTTACAAATTTATTTATTAATCTATGAAATAAATTAAAAATTTCATTTAAAGTTATTACACTTGAAAGTGGAAAATTATGAATGAACCAGAGACAAAAATGTAAAATACAAATTTGAAACAAGAGAATTTTAGAAGTTACAATCAATAGTGTCATATTCACAGATGCATGGATCTAGTGATGCATTAAATCACACACAGGAACTGATTATGTACTGCCTGTAAAGAATTTCCAGACTTCCATGTATGCATGAATGTAGGTAGATAGGTAGGTAGGTAGGTAGGTAGGTAGGTAGGTAGGTAGGTAGGTAGGTAGGTAGGTATGCATGCATTAGGGTACCAAAACAAAAAATATAAAGGTGAAGTCCATTAAAAGTTAAGTTAAACATGATCCACCAAAACTTCTAAAGACACACTGTTCTAAATAATTAGAAAAAGTACTACAAGATAAAAGGATGAAGAAATGTTAAAACTCTGTAAAATGGAAGAAAAAAATGTAAATGCAAAGTCATTACAATCATTGGTCAAATTTGAAGTCATAACTTTTGAAACCATCTCAGATATTCTAGAAAAACTTGAGCATGCCAAATTTGGCATAACAGAAGAAAAACCTATCTTGAGAGAAAACTAACATAAGAGACAACCTGTCTTGAAAGCACATATTTTCTATGCACTGATATAAGTATTATATAATGCTATGGCCTTTTCATTACAGACCAATTGTCTTGAGAGATCATTATTTTCTGCCACAAGCAATTTTCTTTGAAGACAGATTCTAATGTACTGATCTTTTCTTACATTTGAGATAACATGTTCACAAGATACCTGAAAGTATAGTACAAACTTCTTTTGTCATGACCTTTCACCTTGATCAAAAACTTGAACTTGTATGAATAAAATCAAATGTGCTATATTTTGTGGGGGGGAAAATGAAGTTCTCTTTGTAGCATCATGCAAGGTAATGTCCAAATATAACTGATTTAAGTTATAATATTCCATTCATATTTTTTTATCATGTTCAAGAATCAGGTCTGTTAAACACACCTCTGTCAAGACCTTTGACCTCAAAATTAATGTCAGAGTATCATATTGTTCATTGGAATGGAACAAAGTCTGATCAAAATTCACTTTTTTTTCATAAATATCATGGATCTCTATCATTGATTGACCCTTTCTTTAAATTTCTGATGCATGCGTGGAAGGCAGCATCACTTGACTACCACAAATCTAAAAACTCTCACTTGTCATATTAATAGGAAGATAGGAACAGTAACTACATTTGACCATATGACAGCCAATTAATTTTTTAAAAACAAATGTACCCAGATAAAACAGTTGCTGAAATTTCAAAGAAAACATTACCTTTGAAGTACCTATTGTCTTAATCATGCAATAGAATGTTTTGATGTTACCACCACAATAAGAATAAGCATTTGTTTGATTCTCCAAGGCTGTCTTTTAGTGGTGACTTCAATAATGCATGCCCCTTTCATCAAAGAAAGCCGACTACAATCTTCAATAAACACAAAGAATATTTCTTCAAAGGAAGTCAGTACCGAACTTAAATAAAAGCAATGCAGTCTGATGGATTGTTTCATTTTCCAGCATGACTGGAACACTTATGCTTAAGAACTCTACTGACAGTGGTTTAAAATGCAAACTTTTACCAACATGGGACATACTGAAAAGTAAATGTGCTTCATCATTCATTATGTGATAGTGCTTTTTTTCCACTAAATTCAGACCTATATGACCTGTCACAAAATTATTGAATATTTTAAATCTCTGGGTGTGCATTGTTTTGATAGAATTACTTGTATTATGGATATAATATATAAACAGTATACACATACATGTACCAATGCATGGTTCTCTAAATAAAGTAAAATATTATACATGCCTTCTCTGTTTTCACTACAGGTGTATTTCTCATTTAATATGCATTGATTTAAGATGATAACTGTGCTATTGAAGCACATATTTTTGCACCTGCATTTATTACCTAACCCTCTTCCATGCACATTTTTGAGGGTACATGCATCATTTTTTCAGCTAACCTACCTGGTTACTTATAACACAGTTGGGTTCTATGGCTCCCAACTACCATGCTATACCGAGGTCACACTGTAATATGCTACTGTGACTATATCTTCTGCACAAAATATTCATTAACTCTGTTATCTATCATATGCGGAACCATTTGAGATAAATACATATTTTCTCTCTACCCATTTATTTGTTTTGCTTCTATTTACATTTTTTTTAAAAAGCTATGGATTTCCAAAATCACATCTTTTATTTATATAAATATTTAAAGGTCAATTCCCATCTTAGTTTGGATTTAGTGTCCAAATTATATGCATAACAAATACAGTTTTTAAACAAAATATGGTTAATTAATATATAATATTGTTTTTCCACATGTGTAGTATACCTGACCATTAAATACTGGCTTATAGCATCAATTATATTAAAAAAGGAAATGTTTCCAGAAATTTTAAGTAGGAGGATTTTAATCTGTGTAAGTTCTGGAGATAACAGTCCAATTATATATGTTCATCACATGTCAAGTTATACCTTTATGTCAAGTTTCACAGAAAGCTTTAGTTAAAAATGATGTGAAATTTACTGTATTATTCTGCTTGTTTATGCCTATATCCACTTGTAATTTGTGTAAAAAGATGACACCAAGTTATATGTGCAGCCCATGATCTTGGCCAAAGCAAAACATGATAAAACAGTACTTTACCTGTGCTAGCTAGCCGTTTCAATACAAGTCCCAAATGTTCCACACTGAGGGGATCATTAACCCTGGAAGAAATTGATCCAAGAAATATCTCCCAAAGATGCTCTAGGTCCTTTATTAGAGTTTCTGTGTTTTCACTCCTCCTGAAAGCAAATGCAACAACAATTTGTTTAAAAATGCTACTTCTGAAAAGCTCCACTAAAAATGCAAAAATTACCATACCAATAGTCATTTGAGTATGCTAAATGTGACAGTCACCTCTTTGTCATCAAGTCAATTGCAACATAAAAAACAAATGCACTTATTGTTTAATGGCATGACTGTACCAAAAACAGTACCAGAAAAAAACAAGAGATTGTAAAGTCAACATAATCACGGAATCATGAAAATGTAGCTTACTAGGATCTACTTTTGTTATCAATAAGCCAAATCATATGTTTCACATCATGTGCAGCAGTGATAAAGAAATTATGCTAAATACTAAAATAAACATAGCAACTACAACAAATTAGATATGCATGTTTTAGTCTGATGTGTTTCATGAATTTCATTTAACTATGTTGGGAAATGTAACTAGATTAAAAAACACTGATGCCTATCCCAATTCTGAAATGGATTTGCTGCATACCTGCCTTATTCCTAGAAATTGTTGGACTGGAAAAAGAATGTATGGAGGTCCCAAGGTAGGGGGAGGGGGATAGCCCTTTAAATACAGAAACCAAACCAGTTATTAATACTTTGGTGTTCTTTGAACTCAAAGGACAAACAACAAAACACATACCTCATTTATCAACAATTTTAACACTTTTAATCTATGTCCTGATAATCAGAGAGACTTTAAACAGAATTAAAACTGCACTTATATATATATATATATATATATATATATATATATATATATATATATATATATATATATATATATATATATATATTGTTGTTGTTGTTGTTGTTGTTGTTGGGCTTAACGCCATTTTTCAGCACACGATAGGCTATTCATGGCGGCCAGTATTAATGGTGGAGGAAGAAACCGGGAAATCACCGGAAAGAACCACCGACCCACGAGAAGCTACTGGCAAGCTTTCTCACATATCTACATTAGCCGAATCCTAGACTCGAACACACGCAGACAGAGGTGAGATGGCAGTGATCCGTAACGGACAGCGCTTTAGACCACTCGGCCACTTGGGGCCCCATACATATATATATATATATATATATATATGTCAGATAAATGGTTGAAAGAATTACCTAAAATAGAAATGATTGGCACTATATTGATTTATATTTTTTAAAAGTTTTTGATCTTGTAGACCATGAAATTTTGCTCTTTCCTCAAACTTCTATTATTTATTTTGGTTACTGATGACCTACCATTTAAGATAGGAAAATCAGATGCTCCACAGGCCTTGTTGAAGATGACACTACAACATCTGAGGTGGGTTACAAACAACACTGCACTTGAAAATAATTTACAAGATGCACTGAACAGACTTAAAGTATGGTGTGATACAATCAATATAGAAAAAAAACAAAAGCCATTATCTTACAACAAAACAAGAATGAACAGGGCTAGATAGGGACAAATACAAAGCTTTAGTTGATGTGAACCTCAATATGACCCCTCAAATGATAAAATTCTTTAAGATAACAATATAACTTGATCTGTTCATCATAAACATATTTCAAAGGTTAATTCTTATCTTTGGCTGCTTCAGAAAATCAGAACATTCATTCCTTTCAGTAGAGGGTCAACTTTTTAAAAAAATGTGTGTGTGTGTGTGTGTGTGTGTGTGTGGTACAATGTAAAATTATTTAACACTAACCAAAATGAGTGCTTAGCTTTCTTTTTCATGCTGAACATAAAATGTACTGTCTGTGCATATATACTCCCTAAAAGATTTAGTCTTTCCATATCAGCATTCAAAAAAATTATTGCCTTTTCTCCATAAATATTAAATATCCAATAAAAGCAGATCTTTGTAACCTGCCCAGCTCAGGAACAATAAAATATGTTTTAATAGCAGCAATAGTTTACCCAAAGCTATTGTTTAGATGAATTTGTTAGTAAGGAGGGTTAGCTGATGCTCAAAAGCTGAGAAAATGTAGAGTATTCATAATAGCTTTGCCCTAGCTATTGTTTATCTTCCTTTTTCATGCTGAAAAAATGCACTGTCCATTTGATGCACATACAACCTCCTTTAGAGTGAAGAATTGTCAGTATGACAATTACAAATGTAACTTGCCTTGTCCTTGGTATGTGTGAAACAAGGACAGATAGTTATTTTTTTCTAAGATGACTATTACATCAGGCCATCAAAGCAGGGTAGAAGGAGGGCATTTGATAAAAGCCATGGGAAAGTGATGCATAATTAAAATTAGTTTTATCCTTTGACAGTGGATACAGAGCATTTTTTGATCTCAAAGAGAAACAAAAGGAAATCAGCAACAGAAGTTATATAGTGATAGCTAGGATCAATGCATTTCCTACTGAACCAATCACACTTGGCACTATACACCTTGGATGCTGAAGCTCTCCTGGTCTGAATGATGCAACTGGCAACCCAAAATTTTTTTTTGGTGGAGAGATCACTTGAGATCAGCCAAGCATGAAGATAGAGAATTTGTGGGCTGTTTTGGCAGAGAAATCAACAGCTTCCTGGTCTTAACAAACACATCTGTGGTGAAGAGGGAATATGGGGACGTATAGATAGGCATCCTGAAGGTCCATGGAAGCTTCCCAATCAGACAGGCAAGAAACATTCTGGACTGAGGAGGTAATGTCCATCTTGAAAGCAGCCCTAAGATGTTTACTATGATTAATATCTTCGAAGCAACATCATGGTAGATGTTAAGAAGTTACACTGACAAAGCCAAAGAAACAGAAAGTGTATGCAAAGATGTACTGTCCACAACTTTGTGGGGGGTGCACGCAAGAGTGATTTGAATTTTCAATGTAGCTTCAACAATTTTTCAATCATATCGATACAATCTCTGCAGTGTGGCATTTTATAGTGATGTCTAGCACTGGGGCATCAGTCTGCATACATGTAAGATGATATCCCACCCAGTCACATTATCCTGACACCAGGCCAACCAGTCCTAATATTAACCTCTTAAAGCTGAGAGCCAAGGAAGACTTATGTTGTTGTTATCAGATTTAATGTTATTTTTCAGCATAAGATAGGCTATACATGGCAGACAGTATTAATGGTGGAGAAAGAACCTGGAACCCAGAAAGAAGCACCGATCCATGAGAAGCTACCAGAAAGCTTTCTCACATAACCACATTGGCCGAGCCAGAGACTCAAACACACGCAGACAGAGGTGAGATGGCAGTGATCAGAGCAGTGAGCATTTTAGACCACTCAGCCACTCAGGACAGGCATCTGTTAGTACCATTTTTGTAAGTCTTTGGTATGACTCGGCTGGGGATTAAACCAATGACCTCCTGAATCCGAGGCAGACACTCTAGGGTTGATCATAGTAAAGAAGCAGCTGACGAGGTTAGCAAGTGAAGCTATGGTGATCAGCAGTCACACTACCTGTTCCATGGCTTCAATGTCCTTTATGGAAAGGCATGCCCAGATCTACTTGAAATACCCACCTTGGCATTAATTTTAGTATATTTCATATGCCACTTTGGGGAATGTACCCAACAGCTTACAAAAGAGACCAAGGGTCACAATGTTCAGGAGCAAATAGCCCACTCTTAACATTGTCAATTAATATTCTGGCCCATCAAAACATCTCAGCAATTTCCCATCATAGAAGAATGTGGAAGAAAGAGGAGGTGTTATGTGACAAGAGCTCATACTCAGTAACAAAGAAAAGAGTGAAAGCCAACAAGCTTTGTATATTTTAACAAAACAATTTAGTTCCCTAGACAACAATGTAAAATTGGTAAATAGGACTTACAGTTTGTGAATATAATCCAAAATTTGATCTTAAAGAATGAAATTGCAAGTCCTATCACTAAATAGTCCTATTAGAATCCAGGTTTGAGTCCCAATGATGTACAAACATGAAGGTGATGACATCCGATGTGGTCCAATATACGAATAACAACAACTCCTCACTTGAATAACAGTTTTTGTTTCCAAATAATTCCAAAATAAATTTCCTTCAATATCTTTCATAACTTTTATAAAAAAACCTCACCTTGTTACATTTCCAGGTGAATAAATTATTAAATCCAAAATTCAGATGAAGAACAAACAATCTTGGCAACAAACACCTTGTTCCTTCAAGGTGTTGAATAACTCTGCCCAAAAAATATTAAGAATGTGTATTTAAAAACCCAGACATCATTTCAAGTCTCATGAGATTGGTCATGTGGTCTCTTACTACACTAGTTTTTGCACGTAGACCAGTTTGTCACAACTCAAGAACCAATCATATAAAAGGTTGTTTACACAGTGATCACGCAAATAAAGTATGCCCCTGATACTGACCAATCATTTAACTTCCTGCTGAAACTGTTACCAGCTCAAGATGAACTAAATGATAATTCTCACATAATACTTCTTCATCTTAAAATATACATTGTTATAAAAATATATCTCATTAATGAAAAAGAATTCCAACTCCGACAAAAATATTAATTACAACAAAATGTAATGAAATAAAAATAAGAATTTAAAAACTTACACACTAATCAAGGTTGAGCCCATGAGATGTCTTCCAGACTGGAAAAGATATTTTTTGGACTATGTGGCAGGTTTTGGGTACAAAGCAGTGGATAAGAGGCAACAAACTTAGGTTATTGCCTTGTAAAAAGACCATATCTCCTCTTCCACATTTAACAGAGATGAAGGAGAGGTGTAAGAGAAGGCATCACTTGTGCATCCTTCATGTCAAACTCATTAGAGTCTGTTAAACTGGAGATAGCACCATCAAGGACGCTCCAAGGATGTGAAGAGGATAGTGGAACACTGTGCACCAATTCTCTTATTTTAACATGATCAGCAGGGTTTGAAGGAGTGGTATGAGCTGGAGACAGATGAAAACATCTGTCAATCCTGGAAGAAGTGATGCTTCTAGCCTTCTGAATTGTTTATACCCAGTGATGTGGTGATGGATGGACATAAGTCACAGTACCCTTCAGCTACGAGGGCAAGATCTAAAAGCCTAAGGGGGCATACATGACCAAGACCCCTGAGGTGGATGGTCCCATATCACATCAGGATTGGATTAACAGGAAAGAAGGGATACTGATACAATTCCATGGCCTACACTGTGCCCACAATGGTTAGACTCCAAATGTTCACAATGAGGCAGTAGAGTGTGGAAAAGGTGGGATGGTTTTCAGGCCCTAAACAATGATATCATAGTGTGATAATCTGAAGATAATGGATCATTAACTGATGCATAGCTAAGGAAGGTGTGGTGATGGTGCATATCCTCTTTGATGGGATGCAGCCACACTATTAGAAGAGCAGTGTATCTCCTCTTTGCTGGGAAGCAGAGACATGTTTTAGGGGTCCATCTCCTCAACAGGAGGCAACATGCCACAAGATGAGTGGTGCACCTCTTCCACAATGGCAGGGAGTGGCATGCTACAGGATGAGTATGCTCACTAATGCTTATGTATATGTTCTGGGCTTAAAACTAATTTTCAGAATAACTTAGTTCTTTAAGGTCTAGCCAAATTTATCATACTAAGCATAATAAGTATATACTATATGCATTGTTCATAAATGAAAGCCTCAAGAAATATTTTTTCAGTAATTGACTTATATTCTATGAACAACATTATTATTATTATTATTATTATTATTATTATTATTATTATTATTATTATTATTATTATTATTATTATTATTATTTAATATAAGATTTCATACATTTTCTGGTGTTGAGATGAGTTTCAGTTAGGAGTGACAATAACAAGATTTTCAAGATGGTTTTCCATGGTGTCCATCTCTGAGGCCTGACTGGCACCAGTTTCACTGAGGATCAAAACTTGATTTCATGATTAGTCTTCTGGCATATAGATGATTTTTTTTTGCTTACAAGAATTAGCAATAACAAGATCTTTATGATTACTGCAATGGAGGCCATACTGGCTGTCAGATCAGCTCTATAGCCAAGACAAAATAAGAATTCTTCTATTAAAAAGTGTCAGCATGAATTTCCATGCAGGAGTAGCAACAAGATTTTCAAAATGGCTGAAATGGCTACCATACTGTATACAGGTTTTTGCAATCTTCATCTGGGACCAACCAGACACCATAGAAAGTCTTCCAGTAAATCCACCATGTTAAATGACTTTCCATTCAAAATGAATAACAATAACAATACTTTCAAGTTGGCTGCCATATGAGAAATCAGAGAAGCACTATTTTCATTAGGACCAACTAGACATCAGAATAAGTCTTTAAGTGAAAATCCCATGCTGATAAAATCCCATTCTGGAGATGTGATAACAAGATTATCAAGACAGCCACTGAGTCAGTCATCTTCAATATCTGAAGCTGCACTGTTTACATTTTGGACAAATTAGATATCATAGGAAGTCTTTTGGTGAAAATCCAAAGCCAAATCTAACTTTCTGTTCAGAAGGATTATCAAGAAGATTTTCAAGATGGCTGCCACGGTCACCATTTTAGATGCTAGATTGGCACGATCTTCATTTAGAACCAATGACATATTATAAGAAGTCCTTTTTTTGTGGAAATTCCATCTTATTATGCCCATCCATCCATGAGTCATGATAACATTTTCATGATAGCTGCTGTGATGGTCATATCAGATGTCACATTGGCATCACTTTCATTTTGGAAAAACTAGACACTGTACAAAGTCTTTGTTGAAATCACATTATGGGTGTTTATTACATATGACAAAATGAATTTTAGTGTGAGAAAAAGTAAAATATATAGCATTATCAATATCAGGTTTCAAACGTGTAATATGTTGGGGGAGATGAATATTGGAATTGCGGAGACAAATGTGAGGGATGTAATGATAACTCTGGATAACTAGGTCACCATCAAAGAAGCTGATGTAAGTTGGGTGTGAGAACATATCAATAGCAATGCAAGTTTTGGGGTCCCAGGAAGGCTTTGACAAATTGGGGTAAACAGGTCAACATCATGACATCTGGATAACTGGGTCATATTCCTGCTGTTTCAGCACCATTTAGTTATGGTATGATCTGGATGGAAGGGAGATGTCATTCATCTAGTAATGGTTAGTCAATCATATTCTGAATGTGGGAAAAGAGTATGGGATTACAATATGCGAATACAGATATGCGAAAGCAGCAGGCAAAAGGACACAAATCAGAAAGAAAAGCAGAAGGAGGGAAGAGTAAGAAAAAGGGACAGCGATAGATAAGATGTATTTGGAAACAAGAATCAGAGAGAGAGAGAGATATGCAAGATGGAGAGTTTAGAGAAAGGATACTTAATAGACATAATGGAGTGATAGATATCTATTGTGGACATAAACAGTGAGAAATAATGTAGATAAACATTAGTGTAGAATCTGGAGAGGTAGACAGAACTAGTGTGCATTTTGGAAATAAACAGTACATTACAATATGATTCAGTGTTTTAAACAGTATACCACTAGTCCCAGCCTCACCACAAAGTCAACAGTAAGATCCAGTAGGTCAGATGGACCGCACCTAATGGGTTAGACATGGTGGAGAATAGTCTGGGGATAGCTGACTTTTTAGATCAGCTGGAACTGAGAAATACTGTAACAAAAAAACACCCCCCCAAAAAACATGGCTTAGTGAGATTTCATCACCATACCAGCCTTCTCAGGGGACCAGGACATTGCAAAAGTGTGTGGTATTCAAAATTTGGAAAGTTTTGCAAAATCATACAACTAAAAAAAGAAGAAAAACCACCACACCTGGCATTAAGTCTATCTGGCGCAGCAGAAATCTGGTTTTATTCACTTCCAGAAGATGTGCAGGCTGATTATACACCAGTGTGGCAAAAGCTTAAAGATACGTTCTTCCTATCAGAGGTCTCACTATACAGCAGAATGAGAGATCTTTATTTGGTGGTAAAAGGAAGTGATTCTGTGATTTGTTATCTTGAAAAAGTAATATCAAAGGGGATAGACATGGGGAAATGGACTTCAGAAAACCCTGACATAGCCATAAATTGACTGGATCCAAGTGTAGGTTCATTCATCTTGGCAAAGGAAGCAAAAACACTGGAGGATAGAGCGAAGTATGGAAGCACGGCTCATTTGGTAGATGCAGTGAATTCCAAAAAATACAGGAGAGAGATTTTGAAATTGGGAGCTGAAATTTCAACAACTGAAACTTAAAAGTAACTCTCTTAACACCCTGCAGAGGGAAAGAAACAGCAAAAAGGTGGAAACCACTGGAGATTTGAGAGAAACAACACACCCATGTTACTCATGTGGTGTGTACTACCAAAAAGCATACAATTGTAGATTTCAATATGCATGATGCTTTAAATGCAACAACTGTCCAAGTAATTTAAGAGCACAATGATAACTTGTACTAAAGGATGGACAAGCATCTAATGATAGACAACTGATGACAAACAATGGTCCATCCCACAAGTCTTCAGTTCTATGACTAGCAGAAATGAAAACCTGGCACAAATGTGCATCATGGCATAAACAGAAATCCTTGAAGGGATTGATGATTGAAAAAAAAAGAATGTCCATGAACTCTGAATAAGACCATTTCTTCTTTTGTTTGAAAACACTGAGTATTAAAACCATTTCTGACATTCTTGAGAAATCCCAACATACAAAATTTAGCAATAAAACTATAGTCTTGTAAAATTAATGTGCTCACAGGAGATCTGGAACTGCAGAACAAAATTCTTGATCATATCCTTCAATACTAAACTGATATGGCTGGAGGATAACAAAATATTCACATACAATGTCAATAGAAAACCACATGCTAAGTTAGGTTAAATTTTTAAACAATAATTTTTCATGGAAAAAATGAAGCTATCTGGGTTTCTGATAATGCACAAATGTATCCCCCAGATACAATAAAATTAAAAATGATGCATTAAAATCCCATCTTAAGAGTCCTGCCTAATGCATTACTGATAAGGTTAAGGTTTCTCAAACAAGCATCACCTCATGTCTTCAAATTGTAGTTCCCTATTTCATATTCTTGTTGCTTTGCACCCCGCAAGGTATACAGGTCACTGAAATGCTTAATCACACATATTTTGATGCAAATTTTTTAATGTGACACAGAAAATCAGCTATGTGGAAGTTCTCCATATAAATAGTTATTATTTTGAAACACTACATCAAATTATAAATGTATAATGCACATGACTTTCTCTGATTGTGCTAAAATTACACTGTTATTCTAATCAGCCAATCAGCACTTAGATCTGTATTTGTTCCATTTTTAATTATTTAATAGATGATTGCTGTAAAAAGCTTTCTGATTGGTCAAAATTTTGTACTTGTTGCATAATGGAAACTGATGGGAATGTGCATGCTTGCTTAGCAGGACGATTTGAATTTTCAAGCGGGATACAAGTTTGAATAATTTTTTAAAAATTGTTCGGCAGTGAGAATAGCTTCAGTGCAATGTTGATGGGAAAGTAGTTGATCACTCTTTATCAAAAATGAAAGCCAGGACTAGCATTTTGCTTTTGTGCCAAAAAGAGCTTTACAGTAGTGGCTAATGTGGTAAATGTGACAAGAAATTAAACCAGGATGATTTTGAAGTTATATAACTCCAAACTGATTAACTTCCAGAATTTAAGAAGGGACAACATATAGATCACTGGTGGGAATTGTTGATATTGTTGCCAGATACTATGTCTATCAAAGATAGCCATATCTTTGCGGAACTGTTTTGGCCCATAAGTAGAATCTTTCTTCAATATTGTAAGCAGTATTATTATGTATATCATCAAAATATTCTAGATGTGTTAGAATTCACTGTAAAACAAGAGTAGTTATACTATGATAAACATTTGTTTATGGAACAAGGACTAATTCAAGAGACCACAACAGCATCATGGTTTGTACATTAATAAAAAAAGAAGTCGGCAGTACATCAGTGACATAAAGCAGGCTCCTAGCATTTATTCTTTTCATAATTAACCTCTGTAATTTTGCATCTTTTTCACAGTTGAATTTTTCAATGCAGGATAATATTTTATAGGTTTATGTGTTCACAGATGCCTGTGCATATGTTCCAGGCTTGATACTTGTTGTATATACTCTATATATTGTACATAACAGACAGAAGGCCTCAAGGTAGATACGCTCTGTAACTGAGTTACCTTCTCTAAATACATTATTATTATTATTATTATTATTATTATTATTATTATTATTATTATTATTATTAATTCCCATATTTACTACCTTGGATGTCATATAATTACAACATGTGTATATTTTTTTTATATACCCTGAAATATCACCTTGGTTTGGTTAATAAAGTCCTGTTTAATTCATATCCATTATTTGAAACCTTTTGAAATGTCTGAAAAACTACTGAAACTTTAGTAAATTATTAATAGAATGATCAAACGCTTAAGAAACCTGTCTGAAATCCACCTTAAGTCTGCCTGGAAAATTTTATACAGGATGGACTATTACCAAATTCCATATGGTATATTTCCAAATTCCATATGGACTATTCACTAATTCCATTCGGACTACTGCCAAATTCCATATGGATTATTCACAAATTCCATATGGATTATTGCCAAATTCCATTTGGAACTTTAATTTTATTCCATATAGACAACCTACAGATCTCATGGACTAATTTGCATATTCCATGAGATTTTTCCATATGGAGTACGTAAGGAATCCATAACATTTCCATATGGATATTTCTGTAAAAGTATGTATGGATTCCATATCCAGTCCATATGAATATTTCTGTAAAAGTATGTATGGATTCCATATCCAGTCCATATGAATATTTCTGTAAAAGTATGTATGGATTCCATATCCAGTCCATATGAATATTTCTGTAAAATTATGTATGGATTCCATATCCAGTCCATATGAATATTTCTGTAAAAGTATGTATGGATTCCATATCCAGTCCATATGAATATTTCTGTAAAATTATGTATGGATTCCATATCCAGTCCATATGAATATTTCTGTAAAAGTACGTATGGATTCCATATCCAGTCCATATGAATATTTCTGTAAAAGTATGTATGGATTCCATATCCAGTCCATATGAATATTTCTGTAAAAGTATGTATGGATTCCATATCCAGTCCATATGAATATTTCTGTAAAATTATGTATGGATTCCATATCCAGTCCATATGAATATTTCTGTAAAAGTACGTATGGATTCCATATCCAGTCCATATGAATATTTCTGTAAAAGTATGTATGGATTCCATATCCAGTCCATATGAATATTTCTGTAAAAGTATGTATGGATTCCATATCCAGTCCATATGGAAAATTTCATACAGGTGTCTAAATTAAGTCCAGTGATAAGGTCATTAACAGAGAGCTATCAACCTGTTCATTGGAATGTAATTAAATACAAAGTCTGGTCAAAATTCACTTGTATATGTACATAAATTCAGTGCAGTACAAACAAGTAAGCATTGACCATTGACTTGAACCCATGGCTGCTTTGATTTGGTTTTCAAAACTCCTTCACAAAAGTACAGAGAAGCTCGTGATCAGATGTGGACTATTCATTCAAAACCTATACAGATACAACCAGTCATTTACAAATAGCAAGATTTTTCAAGATGTCCTCTGTGGCAGGAACAATGGATGTCTGAGTGGCACCAATGTCAGTGTCTACAAACTAGGCATCATAGAAGTCTCTGAAAAAACCATGTTGATACAATCAACCTTTCAAAAGGAGTAGTGAGTAACAAGACTTTCCAGATCACCATCAAGATGGTCATATTGTATATCAAATTAGTGACATTTTCATATAGGGCCAACATGATATCATACTAAATCTTTCAGTGAAAAACAATATGTCAATATAACCATCCATTCAGGGAAGTAGTGATAAGATTTTCAACAGAGTCATCACGGCCATAATGGATTCTCATTTAGGTCCAACTACATATTACAAGGAGTCAATTAGCTGTTTAAGAGTAGTGATAAGATTTTCATTATGGTTGCTGAGGTTACCATACTGGATGTCCAAGGGACACAATTTTCTTTCAAGACAAGCTAGACCTTGGGATGAATGTGTTTTTAAAGTTTAATGGCAATCCTTCCATTAGTTTATAAGGAACAGCAATAACAAAATCGTACTAACAGACATCATACACTTCACAAAAGACCATCACCTAAGGTCTTCTTTCCTTGGAACATCAGAGCTAGAAAATAAGTCTGATCATGCCTCCTGACAGGGTGTGATTAATTCTGGAATAATCTCCGCAATGCCTTTCCTCTAATGAAATAATGAAACATATAAATCCATACAAATTTCATGACATCACAATGTATTTCAAAATTAATCATTTCCTCACCTTCTAGCCCTTTCATGCTTGTTAATGTTGGAACCAGTGTCAGCCGTTGGGGAAGTAACAGAGTTGGTCCAATCTTTACATGATAATTTGGTTGCTTCAGCTTCCATCATTTCTTCTTGACCTACCTCCTCAAGGGTTTTCTCTCCTACACTGTCTACATGGTCAAAGCACCATTCAAGTTATACAAAAAGACAATATTATAACTGGCATGCCTGAATGACATTAAAATCTAACTTAGAATATTTCTAAGATGTCATGAAACTAAAATCTTGTATAATAGAATAAAGGTAATAATGGTATCTGCAGCAGATGGTGATGATGATGCTATTGCTGATAAATAGTATGAATCCACTGAACAGAAACAAGACATTGGATTACCCCAGAATAAGTCTAAATCATTTTTTATTTTCTTATATTTTATTCCATTGTTTATACTTCTCAAAATTACAATATATCTATGAAGTGATGTGAGTGACTGCAAGATGCCAGTGTGTACATATTACCAATGCACAAAGACCATGAATATTCAAATGACATGTATGGTATATACTACTTTCAGCCATCCAAACTAACCTGTCAAGTTTGCTAATTATGAATGCTTCTCTTCATATATTGAGCACTATTTATTCTATTTGGAAGACAACATGGTAGTATTTTCCAAGTTTAGGAAAAGACATGAAATTGATAAGAGGATGTTTTTCAAGCATTCATGCAGTACAAAACAAAGCATGTGGTAGCCAAAACCATCCTGCATCTGGTCAAATGATCACCCTGAAATGGTCTAAAAGGCTGAATAAAAATCAGCTAACATGTAGTCTGTTTGAATGTATTTTCTGTTATCATGTCATGGATAAGAATGACATAATTTAACACCAGGTATATATCTGTTTGTAATCTGCATACTAAAAATGCAACAACTATGTCAAAACATAAAAAGACACTGTCTACCACTGACAGACTGTCTAAGGATGAAAAGATCATCAAGGTGATGTGTATATTGATAATGATCAAATTACAAGCTGTGTATCATTAATTGTATCAATACACAGCAAAGGTGTACTGTTTCACCATAAGTGGTACTATGACTGCTACCTATTATGACTCAATGGTCTTCAAATACCTAACATAAAAGAGTGATAAGTTTTTTAAAAATTCAACAAACAATTTAGGATATAAAGTGAAAATATTCAAACAAACAAAAATTAAGTAATGGTATTGAAAATTAAATCCCAAAAAATCTTTGAATTACTAGTCCTAAAGAACAAAAATTCTGAATAAACGTTAGTGGTATTCAAAAATAAAAAAAAAAAACAAAAATCCAATCCTGGAAGTGCTGATGTGCTTGTGATGGACTTAATAGCAATGACATCAACATTTGTTGAATCACAATAATATTCAAGAATATATCCTTATTTGAATTTGACTATAAATCTAAGACTCTATTTCCAGAAATATTATTTTACATGTGCACTTTGTACTTCCAGTAAGTAAATAATTTTAATAAATAAAATTTCTAGCCAAAATGAAATATTAATTACAACAATAAGACCAATTTCTGTTTCAAAGGTTACTGCATAATAAATAAAATTCCTAATAAACAACATTTTATATTCCTCTATCTGACCTATTTCAGTTATCATTTTATAACAAAAACTATTACAAATGGAAAATTTCATTATAGAAGGTTCCAAACGTTTACAATATAAATTCTTAGTTATAATCAGAAGGTCTGTTATTAACATTATATTAATAAACATGATAAATACAATGTCCTTGACTCAGCCCAAGAAAATAATCCCAATATTTATCCTTCAAAGTCAGAAAAGGGCAAACAATGTTTTTTATAAAACTGTCAATGATTTTAGACATGGTCAGCTCAAATAACTATTCTAAATAACCTACAACATATCTTGAAATAAAAAAAAAAAAAATTAATTACAAGCAATGCAAATTAAATATACATAAGATACATGAATACAAGCAGAAAAAGAAGAGAGAATACCTTCAACAAACTGTTCAAGTTGCAGATGTTTTGAAGCATCCATGGCAGCAAATTCAGTGTAGTCACTATTTATCATACCCTCAATAAAAGGCTGTCCATTCAATTTCCCTTCCTCATCCTCAAATGTCTCTCGAACCTCCTCAGTTTTACCCCCTTTATTCTCAGCCATCTCCATCTGAACTTCGGCCACATCTTTTGAAGCTCTCTGCATGGCATCCTCCAGATCCTTATATGTACAATTCTTCTTCACGGCAGACAGAAGGGGGTAAATTTTTATATCTGGACCTTGACCCGTGCCCATTTTTGCCAGTTCTTGTTGCAAAATGACAAGCTGGTCAGCAGTAAAAAAATTCAACTCAAAATATTTGTTTCTTTTTTCATTGATATAATCCAACCACTTTTCAAGGCAGTTTTCCATACATTTTGCTATTTCAGGAATTACAGTTGTGATATCTTCTACTGATGATATACAGACTTGAAAAGCTTTAACACCTTCTCCAAACTGAATATGAGCACAAAGAGATTTTAGTGGTTTGCTGTGACAGAAAAATCTTGCTTGCCAATTTTTGAATAGGACACATCCAGCAGAAATCAGCTTGATATATACTTTGGCCAGTCTAGTAACACTGTCAAAAACCTGCAAATTCAGCAATGACCATAAAAATTGTTGGTGCACACCAAATTCAAAATGATATGAAATACTGGCATTGGGGTGTTACCACTTTACATAATACCAGCAAAAGCATTCCTAGCTTCATCTTTTAATAAAAATGACTTGATATTTCCACTGTTGGAGTCACATTTCACCCACAGATTGCATGATTAACTTAACACTGATCTATAATTAATACTACTTTAGGATCTATATGAAATGTGCACAATACTTGAACTGTAACAAGACCCAAATGGATCTTATCTGGGGAGATAAGATAATGAATAGCCAAATCAATTTTAAACTGAAAATTATTTTATGAAACATATTTTACAGCATTCTTTATCTGACTTTTTTAAAACTTCATATTCTTTTATTGAAGGATTGAAGGATTTTGATCAATCTCTTTTGAGTTTCCACTCCATAGCTTAGTATTATGCAATTTCTAGATATAATGTGATTCCTAAAACTGAACCAATTAGACAATTTGTCAATTAAAAAAGAAAACCAGGAATGTTTTTGCTGGCATGAACAGATATTATTTCAACATTCCATTTCAAACCAATAATGTAGATACCTTTCTCTGTATGATTATTACATGGTCTTAATGTTCAACTATTCATTCAGTACAAATGCCAAGATATAAAGAGCAAAACTGTTTATAACTTTTTGAAATTAAATTTAATAATGTTTCACTGATTTTCTTTAATTTATCCTAACTGCATGAACCAATTTCTGGAGTATAAAAATGTTTCTTCAATAATACTTACCTGTCCTTAATACATTAGAAATTATGAACCACTACCTTACCACACAAATCCATCCATTCCAAGCTTGTTTCTAGCACAAAAAACATGGTATGAAAAATTACCCTATCTATATGAATGTCAGACAAGAGTGATGCCCCCTTCAAGAGAAAGACTAGTGCCAATTCCCATTCATCTCTTAGTTACAGTAAAACCTGTCTTAAGAGACCATTCCTTTTGCTAACAAAAGAGGTCTCCCAAGAAAGATCATCTCTCATAACAGGTTTGTACAAACAGTTTCCAAGGTCGAAATTCTGCATTGTTTTAGAAGAAAAAATAACCATAATTACTGTAGATTTATTGTATTCTTTACAAGTTCTTGTTCAAATATTGGATGCAGTAACCTGAAAATAATTTTATATGGCAATAATAAAATACATATATCTTTAAATATGAATCATGTTTATATCTAAAGATCAAATGTATATATATTAGCATATGAATGTTTCAAATTTACTCCGAGTCTTTCATAACACCCTGAAATTGAGCTTCACCAACATTAAAACTGGCAACAATGATGTTAAACATACTTCAGAAATAATACTAAATTAACACCAGTCAAATAGAATAACCAAGCTAGTTCATAAATTCTTGACCATTTTGCTAAGAAATGGCTCTGATTTGTTTATGTCTGCATGTATCAGCATTGAACAGCATATCAGCACAATAAAGATGTTGATTGAAGGTAACGTTCTATGAATTGCACCTCCTAAAACATTAGGAAAATTAAACCCTCCAAATAAATGTAACCATTAAGCAGAAAAATATCAATATAAAATACAAAATGTAAACTCAAAGCTCAAAATGTTGGGGATGGGGAGAAAAAAAGACAACGACTTCCTGATGATAATGGGGACTATTTTCATTGTGATATGCATTAGCAATTGCAAAGTGGAATATATCAATGCTGTAAATATCTATTAACAATTTATCCAGTTTAGCTCTCTATGACCAATGATATCCAGTTTAGCTCTCTATGACCAACGCTGGTATGTGCTATTTAAATACGACTAGAATGATTGATATCTGATTAGGGCTGTTCCATTAAAACATATACCCCCCAAGGGGAAGGCATTTTCAAAATCAACTAACCCACAACAAAAGCAATTTGAAAAAATTGTGATCCACCATCAGATATGTTTTAATCGAAAAACACTGCCACCTACAGAAGCATATTTTTAATACATAATTTCTGGCTAATGGCTAGTGGGTGGCAGAAGCAATTTTAATATTGGGTTGGGGACAAAAGCGATTTAAATGACAGCTGGCTGGAGGTAACTTACTGAATTTCTATAGATCATATAATCTACTGCATACTTCTGTTTCTATTCATTCATTATAATCAATCTTTTGTCCTTCTGTTTGTTTGTCTGTCAGCCATGTATGTCTCTGATACTGTAAAATCACAAATTTTCTTGGTAGTTTATTATTTGTAGATGTCATTGATCAGTCCCTTAATAACTACTAATTTAATGTCCATGAATTTAGATTTTATATTAGGAATTTCTATTCTAATACAGAAATCATGAATTTGTATCCTTACTAAACTGTGTTTACAAAAGTGATCACTATGTTTTGCTATTTTTCTTTGTTCTCAGGCTTGCTGCTTTTGATTAGAATAATAGTTAAATCTTGTATTGCTTTAAATGTGTGGTAAGATGTTATGATTCCCTTATTATTTTTTTAAATAAATGTTTTGGTAAAGTTATAATACATGATTTATCAGAAGAAAAAAACATTAATGCCTGTGAAAGTAAGATTGCATTTTTTCTGCCTACTTTTACATTATATTTTATAAGGTATCATCCATCAAGGACGTCCACAAAGGTGGGGGGAGCGGAGGGAGGTTTTTCAAATGTGGACAATTGCGGACAAGGGGAAGAGGGTATAAATGACCTTGCAGACGCCCACACTAGTATTTTTTGTTTAGCAATTCTGTGTTGAACAGCTGCTTTATGCATACTGTGTGTATTCTGTATGTTTTGCAGTCATCCTTTATGTGTGATCCATAAGTATAAATTATTTGTTAATTTCAATGTGTATGATTCATGCCACAGAATATATATGAATAGGTTGGCATTAATGCATAGGTCTGTACCCCAGTGCCTGAAGTTGATTACATGACTCACATATCAGCCCTGCTGGAGGGGAATGTCCGCAGCCACGTGGACAAAAGTGGACAAGGGGAAAGGGGGTTTGGGAAAACGTCACACACTGCCAAAAGGTTTACATTTTAGCTCACTTAAAGTTTCTCTAGCAATGTCCATTGTTCCAACCAGAACTGTAATAACTTATTCAAGCTATATTCTTCAAAATCTGGAGACATACAACTGTAATAAATATTTGTAACAAAGTATGAGAATGCATCAGTGTTTTTCAATGATGCATTTAAACCGAGCAACAACCAGAATCAACAAACCAAGAAATGAAATTATTCACATCTCTCAGGCAGAAGTACAGTGTAAAATCATAATCTGCAAAAAGTTTTTTCAATCTTTAAATTTGCCAGATTTTTTTCCAATCATACTGATTTAGTGGACATAATCACCAAAATGGACAGAAAGAGACTGAAACAGATATAACCAGAAGGTTTAAAATCGATTTGAGTAGCTAAATTCAGGTGGTTTAGTTAACTTTATTGTCTTCCCTTTAATTAATTTCTTACTGAGAAAATGTTGAACAAATCAAAAAAGAGGCACACTTCTACTCATTATTGTTGCTATTCTACTTCATTCCAGCCTGTTCTTATGATCTTGTCTCCCCATATATTGTTTGTCTTGTTTATAATATGTATCTAAATTTGTCACTTACTTTTCCATAATTACTATACTGTTTGTAAATATGCACATCAATATGAAATGCAATGGGGAGACTAAATCCATGATAGAAAACCTCCACACATGGATGTATCTGCTTGGATTTCATGTTTCTTCACAAAACTCAAAGTTCAAGACTCACTGTACTAATTCAGTTCCCATGATAAACATCAAAGGTGTGTGTGTGTGTGTGTGTGTGTGTGTGTGTGGTCTCAAAATTGGATGTGGTGGCAGGAGGAAAACCCATTGTTAACTCTTAAATATATCACTCTTTCTTACTGTTCCACTGTTAAGGTTCTACTGAAATCAAAATACTTAAAGAGAAGTCATCTCTAGTTGTATAGAGATTATTACTGTGATGTCATTGGGCATGGTCATATGGTTGTGGTGGGGTCTTGATTGGGATGGCAGAAAGACCATAGGCTTACTCCATATTTTACAGCTAATTATGATACTGCCAAAAAAATTAAAAATTTTCTAACAATTCAGTTGGACTCGGCTTATATATTTAATTCATGATCAATGAACATGTTATAAAATTGATGTGTTTATTTTGGAGCCATGTTCCTCCATCACATTCAAGATTTGAATATACCAAAAATGAAATTAGAACCGTTGCATCCTAAATTACTATCATGGCTACTTTAAAAGTTATTTAATGTGAGACTTTAATGCCAGAACTCAAAGGTTCGGTGATTTGGGGGCTAAAAAATGAATTTCTTTCAAACAACTAAATTTGTTGCATATTACATTGATTTTTAATGACACTGAGAATTCTTGATGTGTGAAAATTGCACAAGAATTGAACCTCAGATCTGGAAATTGATACCACTTGGGAAAAACTGATAGGAATATGCAGAAATAAAAATAGTATTATTTAAATGGAATATGTAGCTACAATACGAGTGCTGGTTCTACAGCTTTGCAAAATACATCTTGTACAACTATTCTGTTGTTTCTAACAACACTGTAATCTGGCAATAATTTTTGCACACATGAAGTTGACCCACATTTTACTTTAGCTTCTTGCTAATTAACAGTTCTAGTTTTTACAACGAAATTGCACATTTTACCTTTAACACACTTTTAATACATGATTACAAATATTAAATTTGTAAGAAGATAGAGGTTACAATTTTATTAAAAGTATTGGTACCAGTAAAATTAAAGATGTTAAAAAAGAAATAGGATGAACAGATTATTAGTGTAGTAAAGACTCCATATATCAGAATGACATCAAGTATTTTTTCATCAATTTCACCATTAGTTAATAACACTGCTTCAAAATGTTGTGTACCAGATACTAGTAATCCACTTTGTAATACAAATACTAAATGATGTCTTGGAACTAAGTACCAAAAGGTCTGCAGAAAATATCAACATCCTCAAAATATACATAGGAATAACCAAACACAAACAGGACAAATTTTATCCATGTTGCTAAGCATTTACATATTTCATTCAGTTTCTTGTGCTTAATGTGATTTAACTTTTGCACACAGAGAGCATGTACTTAATTTGGAAATACATCTGCATGATATGAAAATTAGTCTCGTTATTCTTTTGTTGCCATAGTGGTTCTGCCAACTAGAGATCTACTCACTTAATTATGTTGTATGAGATTCTCTGATGTACACTATGAGCATCAATATGTTGGATGTTTCTGAAAATGATCCTCCTCCTTTGTGTATGAATATTATTCTGTGCTGAGAACTCCCTTTCATTGCCTTCTGTCTGAAGTACATATGCATAACTAGCATACATGCCAAGTCTCCGGGAGTCTTTTGATTTTCAATCCCATCTTTTGACAAGATTTCCCAGAAATAAAAAAAACTGTCAAGCATAGGTATTTCCAGCTAAAATAATATTCAATACACTGTTTATGACTACCGTAATCCATCAATCAAGTTAATAGTCTAGTTTCCTTACCTCTCTCCACTCTGTTATTCTTTGTAACAAAGAGTAATGGAGTGGGTAGAGGTCAGGAAACCAAACTATCAAGTTATTACATTCAGAATATTTTCTGCTGTTTCTGTCAATTCAAGAAATAAACCTGATATAATTCATCCCCATTGAGAATTATATTCTGAACTACTTTTGCTCACATGGAGCAATTTGGCAGTTGATGGAGACACATCACAATCAGAATATCGGCCTTTGCTCTTGTACAGTAAGTAGTGCACTATGCCAGAGGTGAATCACCAAGCACATAAAATTTGATGCATATTCGTAAAACTACTTTTGTGGCTATTATTCATTGCTGGTTAGAGACCAAATTTCGCTGTGTACCAATTGTTGCCAAAATACTAACAACTCTGTTAATAATAACTACCCGACACTTATTTTTGGTAGGGCTTGTCAGCTATAATTGCTCTTTATATTTTTTAAACAGGAACAAAACTTTGAATGTGGTCGCGAGTTATATGACGACAATTGGTACGTGGCAAGAATTGGTCTCTAACAAGTATAGTTATTTGACTTAGTTGTGGTACAATCTGCACTTTCACACTTAAACTTATAAGAAAAAAAGTCGTTATGCTAATCTCTTGGATTTGGATCCAATCTCCCTGATTTTGAGCACAAATCACCCGAATTTTTTTCCAGAAAACTTAGTAAGAACTTGGCTGAACATTAAAGTGACTGTTCTTTATGGTTGTGCAATTTTCAACATTTCATTGGCATGGCCACAAGGGTATATTCCCTTCGATATCTCTGCCAAAGATTTACTTCCATGGATCAGTGCTTTGCTGCCTCTTATGCCAGATTTTTTTATCTTCTATAAGGCTGTATTAGGGGTTTAAGTCCAACATCCCCATAGTCTGCTTTGTTCAGACACGAATATCTTGAATAAATAATATAATGGCATCCTGTCCATCCAACATGTACAGCTGACTTGCACTCAACATCAATTTTGTGCTCAAAATCACACTGTTACTTCCAGTGACATTTTCCCAATGTCCAACAAACTCATACACATGAAATTCATTGTCAATATTGTTATCACCATCCAGTATTTGCCAACTGAAAGCGTTGTCTGATGACAAACCATGCAGTGATTCAGCCATTTTGGTTTCCAGTGTGGCCTTTCTTTGAAACACACATTTGTAAAACTACCATGATGAAATTAAGGTTAAAATTCCCACAAATGCTTGTTTCAGGGCCCATTGAACCAAGCAAATTTAGTCAAATCCATGTCAAACTAAATCCGGCTATTTTAACGTTTACTTTCCTGAATCTGGATGTCACATGAAGCTCTTACTGGAAGTGTGAATGTGTCGCAAAATGCACTTTTAAAGTTAAAAATTGAATAAAAATAGCATTTTGTGCAATGCACGTTTTATATCTGTGACATTGACATAATTTGTAGAATGTATATTACTGCTTAAAAAGTATGCAAATTTTTACAAATTTGGAGCACTCGTGTGTACTGGCTTTATTTTCCGACCCAATGTTTTATTCATGTTAGCCCGCTAGGAGGGAGTTAGATGCCATTTTCAAAATATAATGTTGGGAAGGGATTTCTGACAACCACACCAGCGATTTATCATTTTGTTAACCCAACCCACAACAGAAGTGATTTTCTTAATCAACCTTCCACTGTGAATCAAAATAGTTTGAAACACAACCTCCTACAGAAGTTTTTTGAAGTGCCATTCCTGGAGGGGATATATCTTTTACTGGAACAGCCCTGATTCAGATGCACAAAATGCATCGCTAAATGTGTTATTCTGATGCAGTTTGGTTGTTTCACAAAAAAATACAAAGCTGGAATCTCCAGCAGAAAACAAGATATTAATTTTTTTTTAAAATATGAAATGCTATCTGATAAATAGGTCTATTATGCCACTTATGGACCCTAGAAAATTATATGCTCTGTTCTTCTTTTACCATAGTAAATCTCTCAACATTATCCTTCCCATGCTCTGCCTTCCCTGCCACCAGCATTAGCCGATTTTGAAGATCCTGAAGCTGATCAAATGAGTATTGTCTGCTCTTGTGCTCACTAGTTACTGTAAGACATATCACTTTATGAAGATCCTAAAAGAAAAATTGCATTTTTACATAAACTATTTTCATTACATAAATGATTATCATTGCAGTTTTAACTGTTCCAATGAGATCTGTATAATAATACAATGAAATTAATTTTCTTAAATAATTCATATAATCCCCAGGAGATAGAGAAGAGACTAAAAGACCTGTTTTAATTTTACACAAGATTGGATAAAACTGCTTTCTTTATCATCAAAAGTATTCTACCAACTTATCATAAGGTTTTTAAAAGGCACAAAAAGACTTAAATCTTTCATGATAAATACATACTGAAAATAGGCAAAGTTCAAATTCTTATATGATGTTACATCATAATAATAAATAAATAAATAATCACAAACCCACCTCTCAATCATGTGCAGCATTTACAAACAATATATGTTATATAAATGTCACATTCATACCTAAACATTGCACATACACAAATATATATATACACACACACAAATCTACATTAGTATAGTGATAGCAAAATATTCAAGTCTTGCACTGATTCTAAAAATCTTCATCTCAAAGTTCACTGATGTACATAAAGAAACTGCACATGTTCCAAAAAACTGAATATAAAAATTTACATAGAAACACTCTCATGAAGTGGTGGACACAGAATATTTAGCCATTATATTTCATCCAATCAATCCTTTCATGAAATACTGTACAGTTTGAGACTGCTGAATCTTTTGTAAATTTATTACATTCAAGGGTACCTAAATATGCGAAAAACTTCTTTTTATGATTTCTTTTTTTTGTTGTTGTTTTTGGCAGTTGGTAGTTACTTGAAATAATAGACCACATATTAATTAGGAATATAGGTATTGCCTTGCCTATGGTCATTGATAAAGAATAATGTAGATACTCAAAAACTGATTTGTTAGATACTGCATACATCATGTATATCAAGTATTAATTTTATAAATAATTTCTGCATGCATACATATACAATTTTCAGCTATTTCATCACTTCCATAAATTTTAATGAATGGAGTGTCATGAATAATTTTCTACATGCTCTTTTCCTGTGAAAATAGGTCTCAAGAGTTAAGCTCATTTATCTTTATAATCTTCAAGGCCAACAAAAATATTACAAACTCTTAAATTTTTTTCTTTAAGTTTAACTGTCAATTTGTTTATAATTTATCATATTTGTATCCCATGCAGTAATGTTTCAGATAAACATAAAATTACTAAGTATTGCAGGAGTTATACTATGCATGGAGTTTCTTTCTTAATGTATATTTAGATCCACCTGCTCATTATGTGCATAGAACCACTGACTTACCACATGCATGGATCCACATACTTATCACATAATTGGATGCAACTGCTTATCATATGAATGGATCCAACTACATAGCTGTTACAACTTTATGATCTTAAACTAAATAACAGATCAATGCAAAACCAACAAGTTTTGTAAAATTTATAAAATAAATTAATTTTCTAATTATAAACTGAAAACTTAAGAGGAACTTACAGCATTATGAATTAAGCAAACAAAAACAGTCCAAAAAAGTTCTACAGATTAGTCCAAAACAATTTGTTCTGAATAGATCTAAGTCTTGAATGTGTTCATGAGCCAAGTCTTAAAGTTGCATTGTCCATAACTTCTTTGAATAAATTCCCACTAGTCACTGATTATTTTAGTCCAGAGTCAAAGAGCACATTGTAATGCCAATGAATAATCCAAATAAATGATTTCCTCTCAAATTATATCCAAACACAAAATTTAACAAAAAGTTTATTTCCCAGGAAAACCAAGGTAAAAATGAGTGCAAGGACTTAACAGTTTATGAATGAAATCAAAAATTAATCCAAGAATTAAAAAAATCGAAGTCCTATTATTAAAAAGTCATAAATGGATCTGATTTTGTGTCCCAATGAAATCTAAAATGGAGGGCGATGACATCTTTTATTATTTCTAAAGTACAGATGTGTCAACAGTTCCTTATTGAATCACAAAAAAATTATATTCTAATCTTGAATTCTGAATAATTTTCAATAAATGTCTTTGTCCAAGAATCAATTTAGAAGCACTTGTATTCCAGAGAAAATAATCACCTCAAATTGAATAAAATACAAATTCAACTCAAACTGATCACAACATATGTTTGAAGCCCAACTGGCTAATTCTTATCATAACCAGAGTTATAAGACTAACTAAAATGCAAAACATATTCCTGTAGAAAGGTCATGTTGTCACCCTTCCAGAACAGTATAGAAGCTTTTTACATACCTAACATATGTACTCCCAGTATGGCCTTAACTGAAATCAATGGATCTTAATCTGGGAATGAATTTTTAAAAAAATTGTAAAAATTGTTTACCAGAACTCTTATTGGTTCTGAATCAAGATAAGCAACTAGATAGAGTGTTTCTACTAGTGATTGTTTATCTGTAAAATAAAAACGTCAGCTTCATTAGATCTGAATATATTTTCCTGACAATTTCAAATCCAGTAAATAAAGTTACATTACAATAACATGTCATAAATAAAAAAAATTGAAATAAATAATTAAACTACATATACATAACACTATCTAAACATCAATGACACACTAATAACAATTCAATAATGTCTCTTCTGTGCATTTAAAGCCAAAGTTTACACAGTGCCCTTTGCCTGATAACTGGGCATATGATCTGTTAAAGGCTTTTTCAACAATGACTGACCATAAGCCACACATCTAACTTGTTATAGTTTTCTTTTATATCATGTAATCTTTTCAAGTTCTACAATAGGTCTATCTGACAAATAATTGTTGTTAAAGAATAGATACAGAAGAATCTGTATAATCACAAATTGCGATACAGAAGACTGTATCAACATATTGTTAAACCACTACTTACCATAAGAATGGCACTTGTACTTTTTACCTCCTTGATATGTCACATGCAGTGACATCAGTTTCTAAAAATAGAGTTTCGGACAAGGCAAACAAGCATAATGGTGACCAGTAATACTTTCAGTATTATTGTTCTGACTGAAAATGATGTACCAAGTGCTAAATTTGTTCATCCGAATATAGATGAGCATTCCAATATTCAGTTACAGTGATGGTTAGAATGTCAAGGCCTGCTCCAAAATGAAGAAAAAAAAAAGTATACTGCTTAAAAGGTGCATCAAATCAAATACTATCCATGCCGGGACCTAGTGTATTTAGGTTTTCTGGACTATGATCGTTTCTTGAATTGCGCATTTTGTATCTTGAATTTACAATACTCTTCTATATGCAAAGTGTCATACATAACAGAAATGTCTATTTTTTTCCTATCTGCAGTATAATTTATGAAGCCATTAATCATACAAACATTTAACATTTGTTTGATTTATAACTGTACATTCTTGTATGGTTTTGTACGGTTTGAAACAATAAGGCACCCCATAACACGCACCATTATGTTGATATTCAAATTTACAAGTGCAATTTATTATTGCTACTATTGTTATTGTTCCAGTGCTTTTATTATCCTTTCAGTATTATTATTATTATTATTATTATTATTATTATTATTATTATCACAATTCATCTCAGTAATTTTGTCATAATTGTATGGACATATAAGTAATAAAAGTTACTGTTATCTGGTGGGTTTTTTGCTATTGTTAATCTTCTACACAATATTATTATTATTATTATTATTAATATTATTATTATTATTATTACAAATCATCCAGGTAATTTTGTCATTATTGAATGGATATATACCATAAAATCTCTATTGTGATGATCTTTTGTTGTACGGAACAGTACTGGTATTTATCACTAAAATAAACTTCATTTGTATATTTAATATTTTACTTATTTAATAATGTATATGGTGCAGAAAGTTGAATCAGATGATCACTGACATGCAGTGCTGACTTTTACATGTCCTACACTAAAACTTAAAAAAAAAGTTACATCTAGGTATAATACTTAGTTTAGAAAAAAATTCTTTAAATCTGCATATTATACCTATGATTTTAAGGTATGTAATAAAAGTTTCTGTTATCTGTTGGGTTTTTTTTTTGCTATTGTTAATCTTCTACTAATTATTTTTATTATTATTATTATTATTATTATTATTATTATTATTGTTATTATTATTATTATTATTATTATTATTATTATTATTATTATTATTATTATTATTATTGCAAATCATCCTGGTAATTTTGTCATAATTGCATGGGTATGTAAGTAATAAAAGTTACTGTTATATGTGTAAATAATTAGTTTTGCTATTGTTATTCTTCTAATTATTGTATGTTGTTGTTGTTGTTGACAACAGTTACAAGACTGTGGCTTTCTCTGTATATTCCTTAGTGGGTCTATTTCCACAAAGTGCAAACTACATATATATGTATCCTTCATCACATTTTTTTCAGAGCAACATCACGTCGGCTGCTGCATACATTTATCTCTCTCTATTTCTTAGGCTTTGGAAAACCATTTCCAATTCCAATGAACCAATCACCATCTTTCTGGTATCACAAACAACTTGTTCATGAACATTAGCAACAAAGCTTATTGGTCACCATATTAAATAATTAGCATTTCCAGAAGAATATATAGCTTATTTATAAATTTCTAAATGCTGCTAGCATCCATGTTACTATTCATCAGTATTGGCTTTGACAGAAAACAATATGGCCACAGCGGGGGCAGTAACATCATCATTTATTTTTAGCACAAGGCTGAATTAAGTACAAGTGCCATATATTGATCCATATCAACTTACTTACCAGACACAGTTCATTCTGCTTCACTGCTTCAAGTTTTCCAACACAGTAAATTCCATTAGCATTGATAGCTGAAGCCTGTTCCAAAGAGGCCACTTCTACTGACCCATGAGCCCGCTTAACTGACTGTAACCACCTCAACTGATGACTTATGGACTCCTAATTAGAAAAGTAACAAATAAACTTTTGATTTGAGATAATACAACTAATACACATCCCATGCAAAACATATGATACATTCTATATCACAAAAGAAGGAAAAGAAGAAGTAAAAAATCAAGTATAGTTTGGTCATGTATCGCTATATAATTTGCTACATTAATGAAAATTATAAGATCATCTAAGCAGCAAAAGAAACCATGTGACCACAAGATTTTTCACCTGGTTTTTATATTTTTTGCAATAGAAGCTGTAACTGATGACAAATCTGCATTATTTTGTGGAACAGATGAAAAGCATTATTGCCTGAATTCGCCCAAATCCTGTTCAGTTATTTCTGAGACGTTGATAGTTTTATCTAGTTTTAGCAAAGGGGGCCATATTTGCCGGCAGATCAACATCATTTTTAGGTAAATAGAAAAGCTTTTATGCCAGGATGCTTTGCATAAAATCTTCTGAAACTATGTTCAACAGTCGTTGAGAACAAGATTTTAAAAGATTTCTCTATTTTTATAATGAAAGCTATATTTGACCAATCAACTTTACCTGAAAAAAAGGTCTTTATCCCAGGACATTTTCATACAATTTTGATCATATTGCCCATTCCCAAGAAAATGAAAACAGCTGACATATGATTCATACTGGACACAAGACAATACTTCACCTAACAGTGAGATGAGTAAAAATTCTTTCGACCAAAGAGTGGCACTTGATGTAACTAAGAATGTGACAAGAATACTGGTCTTGTGATAAAGCACCATAAGACATGTTAAGAAAACAAAAATCTGGCCACTATTGTTTGGTTACTAATTTATACTTACTTTCAGAACATACATGTCTGTGATGTCCACATATTAATATAAGTATAAATAATTTATCACAAGGAAATATTTCTTATTTAACACCTACAGTCTCAGACAAACATTATTTTTAAAAAAAGCATAGACAAAGATAAATGTGTGCCATAGTAAAATCTTCTGCTTTATGTTCAAATAACAGAATTAAAACTATGTTCAAACACCATGACAATGATTCAATAATATTCTGCTAAAGGAATAAAGTAGACCCAGTTCTTTATAATTTTAATATGTACATGATGTGCATTAATAAATAAGAATGTATGTGCACGTATTTTTGGATGGTTTTTTACACATAAGCTATACCGCGATTTTTTGATGAAGCAATCTGCATGCTATAAAAATATGCATACATGTTTGTTAACAAAAGGCATATGTGCACCAACTAACAGCAGAGATTTACCAGCATACAATACAAACTACCATCGATTCTCGATACAAACCTTTATTATATTCTCCAACATTGCAAACACAAAGATCATTCACAAAATCACAAAAAACGTGCAGGGTGTAGTTCGTTTTTACAAAAAGCTAACCAGTGTCAAAATTAAATTTGTGAGTCATTTCCCTCTGACAGCTCTGAAAAGTATCGTAAACAGAATAGCTACAACATGTTATCCTTCAGATTAGATCGACAAGAGTAAGTGAACAGTCATTGGAGTGAACATACTGAGTGTTAACATGTTACGTGAACTCAGCACATGCGCAGTTAACCAAGTACAATCATTTTATTGATAAGACATAAGCTAGCATAAACGTAACCAATTGCAAGAAGTACATGTAAATTAAAAAATCAAAAGACAGTATTCTTGCAAAATAGTATCTCCATTCCCACAAATGAAACTTACACCAGTCAACACCTGGCAATATTGGACCATATATATTACTGTAGTTTACACCCAATATAGAGATTCTTTCACCCCTGTATTTTGAGAAATAAATAATTATTTTTAATTATGCAAAAGCTATTTATTTGTTGTTTGCTATTTCTTCTTGCTGAGTTTAAGTGTCTGCAACAACCAACAAACAAAAGGATTAGCAATTCCATTAATTTTATCTGTTCTATTTGAGTCTTCAGAAGTCCAACAGTTGTAGGTATAGTACAGTAGCATAATTGACTGTCAAAACATACAGAACTCTGCTATATGTCAGTATAAGCAGATTATGATGTAACAATGCACTGCTAAGATGGGGTTGTTGATACAAACAAAGGATCATTTGTGTACTTATTGATTCCAATGCATTACTTAGTAAAGTTTGTAGCTTTCTTCCATTCTCTCTTTTATTTATCCAGTCGAAAGCAAAGCCACGATTGTTTGTACAAATTAAATAACCAAAAAGTCTGTCATTTTTGTCACCAATTAGGGGAAAAAAAATTGCCAGGGATTGGTCATGGGGATTGAGATAACATACGTTATTTGGCAAATTTGGCACTCTTTTGTGCTCGAGATATTAGGGTTCGGTGACATAAAAGAATCCACATAACCAATGAAAAAATGCTAAAACAAAGAGAGATTTTGGTGGTTCCACTTCAAAAACATTGATTTAATAGGGTTGGCAAGGTAACAGAGGTGGAGATAAGTGGGTTTGACTGTGTGTGTGAATATATATATATATATATATATATATATATATATATATATATATATATATATATATATTTATATATATATATATATATATATATATATATTCAATGCATCAGAAGTCACTATGCAGAAAATTAAAGACAAAGTTATACATAGTTATATATGAAACAAGGGCCATAACTCCATAAATGTTTGCTGGAAATGGCATAAATCAAACTTGACCTTGGTCTTCTTAATGTAATCATCACACTAAATTTTGCCAGAAAACAATCAAAAGCAAACTTGACCAAACAGCTTTATTTTATTATATATAAAAATTTTTACATCAAATCTGGTGTCGATCAACAATTTCTTTAAATTTAATTGAGCAGAAACTGAAAGGCAACAGTTCCAAGCCAAATAAGCCATAACTTGGCAAAAAGTCTTGCTGGAAAATAATGAAAACTGTATTTGATTTAGTTCATTTTAATTCAAAGCCTCATACCAGATCTGATTTCAATGTATCAAGCCTTCTAAAGTATTAGGCAAAAAAAGTTCAAACAAAATTCTAAGTCAAACAGGACGCATAAATTTGTAAAATTTAGCAAGATATTGGTAACACTCTAAATGATTGAGGTCTTCTTAATGTGAAACCTCATATTAAATTTAACTTCAATTCATTGAATCCTTGTAATGTTACTGATCTACTAAAGAAATTGTGAAGTGACAGGATGTTATCTGTTGAGACATTGGGACACTGATGTCACAAACATACAGAAAAACATTACAACTTACCAGTTTTTGAGGCAATGCTGGATCAGCCTCCAATGCCTCCCACACCAAGTTGCATCTTTCACGAAAAGCCTTGTACCCAGAATTCTCATCAAGATCAAAAATAAGTGGAGCATATCCAGTTATGGCAGCATGAAGACAGTTGACCTTGTCAATTTCCATGTCCCCATCCCCAGCTGAGATGCTTGCCAAGTCTACAAACACCTTCAGTTCCCTCACACCACCTGTTAAAAAAAAACAGAAATCTCTTAATGAAGACTTTCAGACCAGAGTAGACAGACCGAATAACAGTAAAATGCATATTCTATAATGGGACATGGAAATAGTTGCCCTTTTCAATTTTCTTATTACCTTCCCCTGTTCTGTTGAGATATTGGCTTTGTAAAAAAACACATTCAGTTCCTTTAGAAATTCGGTGAAAATGAACAATACTATCTCAATCACAATAAAGATTTGGGATAAATGTAATGACTAACCAGCAGACAAATGAAAAGACAGAGGAATACATATTTTTAAGTCAAGCATCGTGACCATGGATTTTTTTTTCATTTGCATGTCCTCTTCCCCTGCCGAGATGCTGGCAAATCGAAAAACACCTTCAGTTCTTTTAGAACTTTTGTGAAAATTGGCAAAATAATGAAGACAGTCAAACAGAATCAGTACCATAATAAGCAAACAGATGAGACACAAGATGCCACAAGATCAATAAACTTTAAATAGCCCTAAATATGAAGACATAATTTAGAATGAGGATAGCTAACTATCAAGATCATTTAGAAACAGCACCACTCAGACATTACACCACTCAGAAAATACAAACTGACAAATGCAAAGAATTTAGAGAATAAAGGAAAAGATACTATTCCTCAATCCTTCTTACATCTTCTGTAAATGTCTTTAATAAGATAACCTATTTGTAATACTGATATCCATAATAATTAATATCATTTCAAAATGGTAACCTTCTTAAAGAAAAATATATTATTATTATTATTATTATTATTATTATTATTATTATTATTATTATTATTATTATTATTATTATTATTATTTTAATTACCTTTCATGGATTCCTTCAACCACTTCAAAAGTTCCCAACTCTTAATAACAGCCTCAAGACAAGCAGACCTTTTTGTTGTCACTTCCTTCAGAAGTTCACAAGTCTGCATCAGACTTGCATCAAAATCTTGCATTTTTATTCCCCTACCACTTGCCTAACATAAAAAATATGGATGAGTTAAAGGGTACAGTAATCATCAATCACAAACAAAATCAATAATTACATATCAGAACTTACAATTGAAGTAATGCTGTAAGCTGAGTAAATGTGACACCAAATTCAAAAGGTTGTGCAAGCATAATTTATCAAAATAAGATGAAAATAATTAAAGGGGCTTAAGAAATACAAAGTAACAAGAGAACTAAGTGAGCCTGACATCACTAACCTGGATTATTTGTTTTAATAATAAAATATAATAATTCTTTATTACACGAGGGAAACCTAGTTAGTTTTGCATCTGTTCTACCCCTACACACTCTGTCAAGTTCACAGAACAAGAGGCAATCATAAGCAAAAGAATAAACTGAAGGCTAATTCTGCTTGATACATACAGTGGTCAACCTCTTCTACAGCCACCTCTTCTTCACTGGGAAAGTGGCCTTATAAGACAGGTAACCTTACCAGAGGAGGACTATATTTATGGGCTGTTTATGTATATGTATATATCGTAGGAAAGATACCTAAAACTTAAAGCAGCCTAAATCTTAATATAAAAGTAACATTAATTATTAAAATGTTCTTCTTGTTGTAAAAAGTTATTTCAAGATGACATAAATTAACTATTAGTACCATTTTTGTAAGTCTTTGGTATGACTCATACATCTTAGAAAGCCCAAATTTATACTTCAAGTGTCAAAAAAAGCTATTCCTGTCTACCTAAAAAATATCTTTTACCAAACAGATGCCTATGGTTACACTCCAAATTTAAGTCTGTTAGAAGCAAACATGCAAACATTACATTTATACAAAGGCCAAAGAAGAAATTGTTTTAAAAAAATGTTTACAAAATACTGGTCCAATAATATGAAACAACTATGATCCCAGTGACATAAGGCAGGCTCCTAGCATTTCTTCTTATCATAATCTTAGGACAAAGGGGCAATTCTAGTAATATAAATACTGCCTGCTTTTGTATATTTTTTGCATCATTTTTATAGCTTAATTTTCAATACAGGATAATATTTAAGATTTTAAATATGGTTCTGTGTTGACAGATGCCCGTGCATATTTTCCAGGTTTGAAACTTTGACTTTTAGAATCACTTCATTCTTTAGTGTCAAGCCAAACTTATCACATCATGTTGTTTGTGCTGTATATATTGTACATAACATATATAAAGCTTCAATGTAGATTAGTTCTGTAACTGAGTTACTTTCCCTAATAAAGTCAAAATAAATAAATAAATAAATATAAGAAATGGCCATACCAGATTAAACTGGTGGAAGAACATGGGAGACCTCAAACAATACTATTACATGTAATCAATTCTCTGCTGTGGAAAGCCCCCCATCTCAAAAGGGTTGATAGGAATAATAGGAAAAAGGGATGCCAATTCAATATCATTTCCTGATCTGTGGCTTCTGTATGCTGATTCCCAGCTCCAGAAAGAAGTGGTAGCCTGGAAATAGGGGTGGGAATACCAATCCCCATCCCATACAACAGAGGCTTCAAAGAGAGGTGACTGGTTCCTGATCACCAGAGATTAGGTCTCAGTTCTTGGTAACTGGGTAAAGACTCATCATTAGCAACAAGGTTGGATGGGGTGTGTACAACTCACCTTTAGTACATGCCAAGCTGTGAGTCAATAGAGTTCTGCTACCCCCTCATGGGAGGGTGGGCACAACTCTGTCCTTGTCGAAGAGATAGGATGCTGGTGGTCCCTTTGGGGAGGACACAACTTTTTTACTGTACTCATGGAATTCAGAGTCACAGTGCTGCTTTTCCCCTAATAGGATGGTGCAACTTGCTCTACATTCATTCATAACACCTACTGGGAGGAGGTCCATTAACCGCTAACCACAAGAGCCTCCTAACAGAAATGTGTAATCCTTCTCTGAGATCCAAAGGAAAATGAGAACCCAAAACACTCTAAAGAAGACAAGGATGCCTTTGTCCTCATTTTATATGTGCACCTACTTTCAGTGAGATCCCAGATCTAATTGAAGAATAGGCTATAGAAGGGAAAAACCATCAGTCCTCTCATTGCACATGCAAGTCTTTGGGGGTGTCCCAGGGGTATTTTCCATTGTTCATGCCTACCCACACCTTACTTAAACATTGTTCTTGAAAATCTTTCAAGCTATCTATGTTAATAGAATAATTTCAGTGAGCCCAGAACAGATAAATGCAATATAAACAAGTCATTGCACATGCAAGTCTTTGGGGGTGTCCCAGGGGTATTTTCCATTGTTCATGCCTACCCACACCTTACTTAAACATTGTTCTTGAAAATCTTTCAAGCTATCTATGTTAATAGAATAATTTCAGTGAGCCCAGAACAGATAAATGCAATATAAACAAGTCAACCAATAGGAATGAAATGATTCACTGATATATTGATGCCTCAAAACTTTTACTATAATGATACTCATATCGATACAAGAAATGGAAAATCAATACATACAATACCTAGTGTATGGAAGATATTTTAGTCTTCACCAGTCATTGAATAATTATTATTAATTTTGCATAATTATTCTTTAAAACAAGAATTCCCACAAAAGTGTATGTGCAGTAAGAGACATTTATTGTTATCAGTAAAAATGAAAATGATTATTGAAAATACTTGCTTGCTCTCTGCAAATTAACACAAAGTGATATGGTTCATAATCAGCACCACCCTTTCATGTTAAGTATCTTATCTTTTCAGTATGTTCAGCATATAGGATACATTCCAAATGTGTTCCACATGTATGATGAAGTACTTTACGAAATCATTTAATAACCACTATTATGTGAAGTTACTATGTTGAACTACTTGTGTCAATTTGAAATCTACATTACCAGCATGTCACAATGTTAAACGCTGCATTGAATTCTCACTGGTTATTGCTTGTTCCAGTCCACAATATGGATTCTAACCACCAATCAGAAATTAATGTAGTTTATTCACTATGTGGCAAACAGGAAATATTGGCAAAGTCATAGAGAAACTTTATGCAAAAGTCATTATATTATATGCAAAATATCCTTGCGGTATCAGTTTTAGAGCACTTAAGAACAAATCATGGAATGATTCATAAACAATGTAAGGTTTATTGAAAGTTAATTTACATTTTCAATCAACATTATACCTGTACCAAAATTCCAAACTTAAAACTATTCATGACTTCAGATATTTGTTCCCTGAGTTTTTTTATTTGTGCCTCATTAGAGCAGTTGACCAGAAAGCCCCTTGTGACCATTACAGAGATGAGAAAAAATTTATACCATCATAAGAAAAAGTAACAATGGTGAATATAATAATAAATTATCTTAATATGAATCATTATTTTCTTCTCCTGAACATCTATGTATGTTTTTTGTTGAAGCTTCTTGGTCATAACAACAGCTTCCTACCATTCTGAAAATCATGCAACTGGCATGTAACACATTTATGACAGAGTTAAAAAACATTTAATACTGTACTGTTTCTAAAGTTACATGCATGCTGATGTATCAAAATATATTATTTAAATACACTGATTTCAGTATATTAGATTCCTTTTTTCTTTATTTAATAGTGGAAATAAGGAAAAATGAAAAAAGAAAATGTCATTAAATTCAACAGCGAAATTGATAATTACTTCATTAAAGAGCTTGCATAAGGAAAACAAAATATGAAGTATGCAGAGATAAGAAGTCACCTGATTTTGTTTATTAGTCAACAACAAGCAGGTTGCATCAAAAGTTTCTATTCAGTGACATTAGTTAAAAATAAAGGTATTTTGAAAGGGTATTAAAGTGCATTAGGCAATTTGACATTTTTTTAGTCATTATTATGCATAATGTGTATATTACTGGAATTAGACAAGCTCGAAGCATTTTCTTCAATAGCAGCTAACAGTGACATAACTGTCAAAAAAACATCTGAAGACTGCATCATCAGTTTTATATTATCACATGATATCAATAAAAATAAAGTGCTTCTCCAAAACACATAGCACTCCAAAACTGATATCATGCTGAGATTTAAAAAGATATACTGTCATGGTGTGCTTTTCATTGTGATTGTGTAAATTTTGTATGAATTCACACACATAGAGAACAGTGATGTGTGAGAATGCTTGTAAATTTGTTGAAAACCCCTCTTATGAAAATGTGCTCGATGAAGTATAAATATTTATTTATCTTGTTATGACATCTGTTTTTAGGGTAGGCAACCTGACACATCTGGGTTCTTCAAGCATATCATGAATGGTTTTTAAACTAGATTTGATTGGCACATTGTGCCCTAGGATAAGCATGTTTATGGTGTAGTATAAACCTTTCTATGAAAGAAATTTAACAAATTTCATTTGGGAAATACTGGCTAATGGTAGCGACGATGAGTTATGAAAAATATATCAGATTACTGGAGCTGGGAAAGTGTTAATGGAGATACCATTGAGTGGTTTTAAGCCTGAAAATGGGTATTGAGTACCAGTCAGATGTACATGTTTAATGGACAAAAACAGATGGCATGAGAGTCAGTGTTATTTCAAAATGTGAAAAGGGCAGAATGCTAAACCTAATTAAAATACAGTTAATTTAAAAGTATAATGTAATTTTCAGATTTTTTCTTTCATTTTAGCCCAGTTGATCATATGCTTACAAAACCATATATTGATGTTAGGGTTAAGATATTGATTTGAATATCCCTATCTGTACAAGCAGACTGGCATTGATGGACCAAAAACTTGAATATAGCATTATGAATCAGATAAGAATTCTGGTGTAGTAGTCATAAAACACTAAGTCAACAAAGTTTTTTTTAGTGAAAAATCATATTTTGGACCAGATGTATCCAAACAAATATATATTTAAGCTCTGGAAAATTGTACATCACAATTATAAAGATCAGTTTCCCAACATACTGAAGTTGCCAAAGCTAACTATGCATATGTTCCTTCAGAAAGAAGCACATAACAATATCCATACACAGATAAGTAACAGAGTATGCACAGAATTAACAGATTAATGCTTATACAACTAGAGGTGACATCTTTTAAAGAGGTTGAGTTCAGAAGAGCTATAAAAATAGTGCAGCCTGGAGATAGACAATTACTGAATTGTTAGGTAAATATTGAGCTATGTGTGTTTCTTCCTCTCCCTCCTTTTCTACCACTTTCTATTTCTTTGACAAAGAGAGAGATTTGCCTCAAGATAAAATCCTGTCAGTATCTCCTTCAATTGGGAACAAATTTGGAATTTCTCTTTTATGCAGATACATTTTACCAGCTAATGAAGATGGCATAAAAGACTGAATAAAACTCACTTTCAACCAACAGGTAGTGTGTTTAAAAGTATTTTTGTTATTTTGCCATCAATGAGAAAAACATATAAAGATATGATAACTATATGCCTATCAGTAATCTGCATACTGGAAAAACAACCAGGAATGTTAACATAAAGAAAAGGGCTCCACTTAAACTCAAAATATGAAGAGACCATCAAGTTCCTATTTGAATCAATATGTATTACATCACAGGCTGTGTATTGTGTATTGTATTGACATGAAGCACAGGTGTATCATTTCACCCCTATAACCAGACACTTTATTTTATAAAAAATAAAACTAGGGATTACTGAATTAGCAAAGAAAAGTAGGTTACAATTGGTATTAATAAGGAATAAAGTTTGGAAGGTAATTCACATGCCTGCCATATTTCCTAACAGTGTAGGGATGGAAAGGGTTATTCAAAACAAAAATTGTTTTGAGGTCCCAAGAGAGGTTAGTATGCATGACAGGAGAAAGCATGTCATCAAATTGACAATAAACTATATTTTCATATCAGCCTATAAAAATATGTTTGAAAATTAAAATCTAAATAAAATAATAAAAAATAATAAACTTTTGTTCTTTTCAAAGCATTTAATACACTTGCAAAGAAAGAAATATTTGGAAGACTTAGCACTGTCCAATATCAATGCCATACACATACACACTCATGTGCAAACACTCACATAATTACAACCAGATTGATATTAAAGAAAACATACATAAAGTTTCAGTCTTTAAAATCAATTGGATTGCCAAATTCGATGCTGTCTTTGCTGCTCTCAGTATTTCAGTAGGTGATTAAAGGTAATGCAAGTGTCATTAGTGTTTAGCTTTGCACTCCTATAAGACTGGATGGTACTGTTGTAAACTTTTCTGCTGGATTCTCTGAGTGAATCCTGGTTTTTTACGATGACCATAAAGTTAGCTTTGTCAGAACTGTATCTGATGCAGTTTGACCACATGATATGCTTGTCTCTATAGAGAAATAAATATATACCAGATTAATGACTTACAATTTTGTTGCTAAGGGTTAGAATATAATATTTTTAATTTTTATGGAGTCTTTACAGATAATAAAAGAGTAATAAATGCCTCTATCCAGTAAATGCTTTGTCATATATAAAATTAACTGTGCAAATACAAGTTGTGTACTTTAGTCTTTCAATAAATCTATTTTCATGACTTTATTCATCATGAAAAGCATGGGTCAATGAATAGTCAATATTTAAATACAATCAAGATAAGAAATTAATAATAAAGAGAACTAACCTTAATTTTCAATTCATTGTGTCAAATATGCTACATACAGATGGTGGTTCTATTTTGATAGATATCACATACTTCATAATGACTAATGTAGTATGACTTTAAAGAACTGAATGTTCTCCCCTTGCTACTGTGTTTGACAAAGTAAAACTCTGTCAACCTAGAATTTTGAAATTTATTTTTGCTTGACTTTGCTCGAAAGTTTTGCTGATAGCATATTGTTTCCTGAATCACACTTTCAAAAATCAATCACACTTAAGCACCATTCCAACAATTGAAAATATTGTTTTCCATTTATATATCGAGTAAAAACCACAACTACAAAAAAACACTGCTGCTGGTCACAAGCTTTACTTAATTAACTTGAAAATTCTCATTCAATGCAGTGATGCATAATAACATCAGTTCTGCAGCAACATCTCTTGGATGCAGCTGACTTCAGACAAACTGTATTGTCCTGCTTTAGTGCTTTATCTGAACTTTGATCAGGAATATTTACCATTCATACTTACTGATTGCATGCATTATAATATCATAGTGGTCAAGAAATGTATTTTTGTTGTTGAAAAAACTTTGCAGCCAAGATTGCTTAAGATTCCTCCATTCCTGTGTCAGGGGGATTGGGAGTCCAAAATCTTTTTTTGTGTGTGACACAGCATGTTATGGCAGGTATGAATCCAAACTAAAACTGAAAAACAAGCCTGTGTTTTATCACCAACAATGACATATAAAGAAAAAAATAGGTGTACAATCTGCTTACCACTTATAAAATTAGCACAATCATGATATTGCAATGTGTTTTAGAATCTTTTGGTTCACTCTAATGGAAGGACAAAAGTTTTGTCATATGATCAAGGTATTTTCCTCCCAGAAAAGTACCAGCTATGCAACAGTGTTTAACTGTGAGTCATTTCTGAAGACAATTCAGCAAAGTCCAGCAAATAAACTTCAGAACTCCTGGTTGATGGAGATTTTTACTTCATGAAGCATGACAGCATGAAGGGGTGGGGGCATTTAATTCTTTGCACATACTGCAAACAACATATTTTGACATATGCCACATCTTTGAGTATGATGACTATCAAAATAGGAGCATCACCAGAATTTTACATATTCATCATGCTGAACTGAACATTCATATTAGTTCTCTTTATTATTATTCCTTATTTTAAACTTGTTAAAATAATAACTATTAACTAACCGATGCCTTTTTAATTAGCAATGAAATAGATCAATTGAAAGAAAATAATAAGCACACACTTGTGTTTGTATAGGCCACCTTCCTCCAAAGCAATTTGGAATGATAACTTTTTGAAACAAATTGAAAATGTTCTTGCACAGGATAAAGAAACATATATACTTGGTGATATAAATAAGGACCTTCTCAATACTCAAATAAGGAAAAACTGGACAGAATTGATTGAATCATTAGGCCTAGTACAGATGGTAAATGACCCCACTAGGGTAACAGAAACATCAAGCACTCTTATTGATCACATTTATACCAACCTACCAGACAATGTAACTTGTATTAACATACCAAAAGTTGGTCTTAGTGACCACTATCCTACTTTTTTGACAAGGAAGGTTAAATGCAAGAGAAATAAGAAAAATACACACAAAACTATCACTTACAGATCATTCAAAAAATTTAATGAAGAACAATTTCTCAAAGACCTATATAAAGCTCCATGGAAGATGATCCAAAATTTGGATGACGTAGATGTAGCTCTGAGGGTGTGGACTGACTTATTTATGGATGTAGTCTCTAAGCATGCACCACTGAAAGTACATCGAGTAAAGAATGAAATCCAACCTAATTGGCTTACAACTGAAATCCTTGATGCTCTGAAAACAAGAGACCAATTTAAGGCTATGGGAAACCATGCACAATATAAAGTATGGAGAAACAAAACAACAAATATGATCAAAAAAGCTAAACAAAGTTATTATCAATCATTGCTTGAAAACAAAAAGAGCGACAAAAGCTGCATTTGGAATGTCTTCAATGAACTCAATGGAAGAACACACAAAGATCAAATAAATAAAATCCACTCACTTCTGGTAAATGATACCATAGTCACTGATGACAATGACATTGCAAATGTTTTCAATGATTTTTTCACCAACATTACCACAAAGTTAAAAGAACCAGTGATTGAAAACAACTTTATTGAACTGATAAAGTTCTGCAGCAGCAAAATCTCTAAGGAGGTATGTTTCTCCAATGATGATCTATTTCATTGTCAAGGCTACAATAAACCATTATGCAGGGACAGAGAGACATCAGGGGGAGGTCTTGTTGTATACATTAGGGAAGAGGTAAATGCAGAAAGGCGACTTGACTTGGAGTCACAAGAAATTGAGAGTATTTAAGTGGAAATTTATCAAAATAATGCAAAATCATTTCTAGTTGGTTTCATTTATAGGCCACCTTTCTCTAAAGCAATTTGGAATGATAACTTTTTGAAACAAATTGAAAATGTTCTTGCACAGGATAAAGAAACATATATACTTGGTGATATAAATAAGGACCTTCTCAATACTCAAATAAGGAAAAACTGGACAGAATTGATTGAATCATTAGGCCTAGTACAGATGGTAAATGACCCCACTAGGGTAACAGAAACATCAAGCACTCTTATTGATCACATTTATACCAATCTACCAGACAATGTAACTTGTGTTAACATACCAAAAGTTGGTCTTAGTGACCACTATCCTACTTTTTTGACAAGGAAGGTTAAATGCAAGAGAAATAAGAAAAATACACACAAAACTATCACTTACAGATCATTCAAAAATTTTAATGAAGAACAATTTCTCAAAGACCTATATAAAGCTCCATGGAAGATGATCCAAAATTTGGATGACATAGATGAAGCTCTGAGGGTGTGGACTGACTTATTTATGGATGTAGTCTCTAAGCATGCACCACTGAAAGTACATCGAGTAAAGAATGAAATGCAACCTAATTGGCTTACAACTGAAGTCCCTGATGCTCTGAAAACAAGAGACCAATTTAAGGCTATGGGAAACCATGCACAATATAAAGTATGGAGAAATAAAATAACAAGTATGATCAAAAAAGCTAAACAAAATTATTATCAGTCATTGCTTGGAATCAAAAAGAGAGACAAAACTGCATTTGGAAAGTTTTCAATGAACTCACTGGAGGAACACACAAATATCAGATAAATAAAATCCACTCACTTCTCGTAAATGACACCATAGTCACTGATGACAATGACATTGCAAATGTTTTCAATGATTTTTTCACCAACATTACCACCAGGTTAAAAGAACCAGGGATTGAAAACTACTTTATTGAACTGAAAAAGTTCTGCAGCAGCAAAATATTTAAGGAGGTATGTTTCTCCTTCCCACTAGTCTCAATAAACTTTGGTAAGAAATATCTCAGTGAACTTGATACTAAGAAAGCTACCGGACTTGATCAGATTGCTCCACGACTCATTAAATCTTCTGCCTCTGCTATTGTAGATAGCATAGCATTCATAATCAATTTACGTTTTGCATCCTCATCTGTTCCCAAAATATGGAAAACTGCAAAAGAATTCCTATTTACAAATCGGGTCCTAAGGATAATACTGATAACTACCAGCCAATCTCAATACTAACAACCTTGTCCAAATTGATTTAAAAGCATGTCCATGACTCATTCATATATTTAACCAAACACTTTCTGTTAAAGCTTAATCAATTAGGCTTTAGACAGAAACACTCATGTGAAACTGCCTTAATCTCCCGAACTGATAAATGGCTTCATGCACATGATCAGAGTAGAATAATAGGTTCTGTATTTGTAGATTTCATGAAAGCTTTTGGCATAGTAGATCATGAAATCCTTTTGAAGAAACTGAAAATTGACCAATGTGATGAAAGCACAGATAGAGTTTTACTTCATACCTAAGTGAGAGAACACATCATGTTTATATTAATAATGTTCTGTCTCAACCTGAAATAATTAGATGTGGAGTACCACAAGGCTCAATTCTGGGTCCATTACTGTTTATTTTATTTATTAATGACCTACCACTTGTATTAAAGGACTCAGTATCATCTACAGATCTCAATGCAGATGACACAACATTGTCAGACATCCAAAACACAAAACAAGAACTCGAAATTTCTTTACAGAATGCCTTAAACAAACTAGATTACTGGTGCACATGCAATGGCATGGTGGTTAATACTGGTCAAACTTAAATATTACTTATCTCAACACGGAAAAAAAGAACAAAACTTGATAGTGATGAACTATGTCTGACATGGAAGGATAAAAGGTTGCAAATGGTCTGTCACGATAGTCTACTTGTGTTTTGGAAGATAATAACTTATCATGGACTGAACATATCAAACATATCAGTAAAAAAGTCAATTCAAGTTTATGGCTTCTCAGTAGGATAAGACACTTTCTCCCGGAAAAGCACAGAAAACTATTTTATAACAGTTACATACAACCCTATTTAGACTACTGTAATACAGTAAGGGGTAATTCAAATGATAAAAACTTAGCAAAGCTGGCACATCTCCAAAAAAGAGCTTTTGAGTTAATATCAAACCAGAAAGAAAGCAAGGAAAATTTAGCTGGTAAGTTAAAAATACTACCTATTAAAGACCAAATCTGTTTAAGAAAAACCAAATTAATGTACAGGATAGCCAAAAATAGTGCTCCTGAATATTTACAATCACTATTCAAAGTATAGGCTACCTGGAAATACTCCCCACCTGCGATCAATGTCTACCAAACATTACAAAATTCCCAAACCAAATAAGGAATTATTTTAAAAAAAGTTTCCAATACTCTGGAACTTTGCTCTGGAATAATATTCCAGTTGGGATTAGAAATGCCCACTCTATTTCCTCTTTCCAAACCCAGCATATACAATGGCTTCACAGATGCAGCAAAAATAAATAGATTCCTTTGAATGAGGGCCTCAAGGGCAGCAAAAATAAATAAATTACTTTGAATGAGGGCCTCAAGGTAGATTAGTTCTTAGCTAATTGAGTTACCCTCTTTAAATAAAGTCATAATAATAATAATAATAATAATAATAATAATAATAATAATAATAATAATAATAATAATAATAATAATAATAATAATAATAATAATAATAATAATCTGGCCCTAAGGATGATGCTGATAACTACCAGCCAATCTCAATACTACCAAACTTGTCAAAATTGATTGAAAAGCATGTCCATGATTCATTCATATCATATTTAACCAAACACTTTTTGTTATACCCTAATCAATCAGGCTTTAGACAGAAACACTCATGTGAGACTGCCTTGATCTCCCTAACTGATAAATAGCTTCAAGCACTTGATCAAGGTAGAATAATAGGTTCTGTATTTGTAGATTTCAGGAAAGCTTTTGACATGGTAGATAATGAAATCCTTTTGAAGAAACTGAAAATCTACCAATGTGATGAAAGCAGTTAAATCCCAAACCAAAATGCATGCTTATGACAAGCTTGCAGCAAGCTTGCAAAAGGAATTTTTCAAAGTCTGTAAGCTTGCGCAAGCTTGCAAAAGAAATTTTCAAAGTCTGCAAGTTTTCGCAAGCTTGCAAAAGGAATTTTTCAAAGTCTGCAAGCTTGCAAAAAAATTTTTTTCAAAGTCTGCAAGCTTGCAAAATCTAAAGTACTTGATGTAATTGTTTGCACATGCTTGCAATAATCAATTGTGAAATTTAAGGGCATTTCTGCATGAGATCAGTACTTCTTGAAATGTTGAATATATGTTGTGACTAGATCATATACTCTGTATAAGAAACTACACTATCAAATTAAAAGATGTTACTTGCAATCTAGTTTTTATTTATATCATCTTTTCAGTATTGCAAAATGCTAAGAACTTGTATTACTTGTGCTTACCTGGTACATAAATAAAATCTATTATTCCAACATTTCTCTTTGGTTAAATTAACTATGAACATTATTAATATATGTCAAAATAAACTGAATTATTTCTTGAGCATGGCAAAATATGAAATAGTACAGTACGAATGTCTTTTTCTCCTTTTCAATTTTTACAAATACAGTATTGTACATGTTAGAGAATAAAATGAGCCTTTTGGCATAAAGGAAATTTTTTAAGTGATGAACACTCAATTAGCTATGCAGTAATTTTGTGATGTAATGGAAGAGTGGGTAAAGATTCCATCTAGTAAAATACTGGAAAACATGAAGACATAGTGCTGATTGCAAAGTTAATTGCAGACTAACTTGATACAGCAAGATATTTGATAACAAGTACTTGTAAATATATTTACCAATAATGTATGCACCATCAAATATAGTTTCAGTAAATCTTGTAATATTAACTTCTGGCATTAAGTTTATGAAAGAACTGTCCTATATTTGCTTCAATGACAATCTGCTGCCAGAAGAAAAAAAATAATTGTCAGTTATTGTATTACTAAATAAAATTTACAAATATATAGTTTTTGTTTTTCTTTGAGAGAGAGGTGCATCCCATTCTGCCAGCATTCTATAAATAAATGAGCTTTGTGAATTTTGCTTGTTTGAAAAGAAATCAAATAAAAGCATGCAAGGTGAAGTGTGGCTTGCTGCGACAGACCCTTAATTTGGTTTCAAGTCATAAAAAGCAGTTATGTCCCCTGTTTACATTTTTTTTTAGTAGACTGGTTTACGAACTGTAAATATACATGTAACATATTTAAGTCAAAAGAACATTATACAACCATTGTAGCATCCCGTTTATGCAGGCGCAATTTTCAAGGTTGATCCTTAACAATTTACCTATTTAATTTGGTAAATTTCATTGCCCGCTGAACTATTATACGTGCAGTAACCGATCCTACAATCAGAGAGATCATCTGAAATCACGGAGTTACAATATCGGTAAGTAAATTCAAAATTGTGTCATACTTTGCCAGTTTTTCGTGACTTAAGTTCGGCGGTAGCAATTTTCACTTTTATAATTTAAATATGTTAAAATATGACTTTGTAATGTTGCTTCACCCAATGATTGAGATGGCAATGCTGCAAATAATTATCATTTATTGCTACACTTGCCAAATCGATGAAGTGCTATCAGTTATCGACAATAGGGTTACGGGATTAAATGCAAGCTTGGGAATCTCATTTCCGTTATTCTTAGGGTATATTTCCTCGCATATCAAATCAACAATTGTTCAGAGGTTGTTATATTTAATTATTCTTTTCATCCTCAAAGAAGATGGCTGTTATTTTATTTCAAAATATCTTAAGGTACGTAATCAGTTTCATCGGATTTTTGTTGTTCAAAACTCACAAGTGCCATTCATCTGACATGTGCCATTGACCTTTCAAAGTGAATAGTAAAACTAGAATTTTATGCTCATTAAAAGATGATCTTGAAAAACACTGATGATTCCTGGACTTGTTAAGTGATTTTGGAATAATGAATAAAATTGAAATGATTTTGCTGCAGCAGATACTGCACCCAAGAAATACACATGGGAGGAAAACATTATGGTATTTTGTTCATGTTAGCTAAAAGTTTCAGTCAGCCAATGCACACCACCTTTTTTTGTAAAGTTCATTTTGGTTAATTGGCCTTGATAAGGTGCGACTTTCTCAAATTATTTTCAAATTTAGACTTTTGCTAGAAGCATTATAAAATATAGCATTATTCATAACATTGCACAGACGCATTTAAACTCATTTAACCTGTTTGAAATTTTATATTCATTTTTTTCTTTGCTTTTGAAGAACCTTTTTAATCTAATTTTTTTCGACAAATTGGAATAGGTCTGATCAATGCCTTATGCATGACAAGAAAATGTAATGCTTTTTCCAACCTTAGAAGAAAACAATTGTTAAAATCTCTAATTTTCTCTTTTTTTTCAGAGCACTGGAGTGAAAAAATTTCGTTTGGTTGAAAATATAGACTGTTTTGTGACTCCACCACAACTTTCCCAAGCCCTTCATATCGGGACTCAACCAAGGAAACTAGTAATTTCTCTACTAGACACTGTGTTCACTAAGGAACAGTTGGCCAAATGAAATGCGACAGGGATGCGAACTGCCCACAATTCATCAGTGAAAACAAGTGCCTTGCCAAATTTGGCAAAACAAGCAATAAAGGGATTTGTTCTGAAACAGTTCAAGAAAGACAATGGCGAACCCTGTATTTCTGAGGCAATTTTAACGATGTCATAAACAGTAAATGTGCCACAGCCAGAAGAAGTATAAAACAATAAATGAACTTGTGGATCTGAAGAATTACTTCACATCTAGCTATAGTTTTGTCAATTTCTATAACAACACTTACTGCTTCACATTGTTATATTTTTTAACTGAATATTATTAAATTATTTGATGGCTACTCATTGATTGTGAAAGTGATTTTGTTCCGATTACTTTATGGCATATATATTAACATTTTCTTTTGATTCAGAAAGCTTGCGCAAGCTTGTAATTGGCAAGCTTGCGCAAGCTAGCCGCGTTTTCAAATCTAAGCTTGCGCAAGCTTGCAATTGGCCAAGCTTGCAACTGGCAAGCTTGCACAAGCTAGCCGCATTTTCAAATCTAAGCTTGCGCAAGCTTGCAATTGGGCAAGCTTGCGATAAGCTTGCAATTGGGCAAGCTTGCGCAAACTAGCCATGCTGTTTCAAATCTAAGCTTGCTGCAAGCTTACAAAACTAGCTTGCAGCAAGCTTGCTGCAACCTTAAAAATAAGCTTGCGATTTTGGTTTGGGATGGTTTATTTCATACTTAAGTGAGAGAACACAACATGTTTATATTAATAATGTTCTGTCTGAACCTGAAACAATTAGATGTGGAGTACCACGAGGCTCAATTCTGGGTCCATTACTGTTTATTTTATTTAATAATGACCTACCACTTGTATTAAAGGACTCAGTATCATCTACAGATCTCTATGCAGATGACACAACATTGTCAGACATCCAAAACACAAAACAAGAACTCGAAATTTCTTTACAGAATGCCTTAAACAAACTAGATTACTGGTGCATATGCAATGGCATGGTGGTTAATACTGGTCAAACTAAAATATTACTTATCTCAACACGGAAAAAAAGAACAAAACTTGATAGTGATGAACTATGTCTGACATGGAAGGATAAAAGGTTGCAAATGGTCTGTCACGATAGTCTACTTGGTGTTTTGGTAGATAATAACCTATCATGGACTGAACATATCAAACATATCAGTAAAAAAGTCAATTCTAGTTTATGGCTTCTCAGTAGGATAAGACACTTTCTTCCAGAAAAGCACAGAAAACTATTTTATAACAGTTACATACAACCCTATTTAGACTACTGTAATACAGTATGGGGTAATTCAAATGATAAAAACTTAGCAAAGCTGGCACATCTCCAAAAAAGAGCTTTTGAGTTAATATCAATCCAGAAAGAAAGGAAGGAAAATTTAGCTGGTAAGTTAAAAATACTACCTATTAAAGACCAAATCTGTTTAAGAAAAGCCAAATTAATGTACAGGATAGCCAATAATAATGCTCCTGAATATTTACAATCACTATTCAAGTATAGGCTACTTGGAAATACTCCCCACTGCGATCAATGTCTACTAAACATTACAAAATTCCCAAACCAAATAAGGAATTATTTAAAAAAAGTTTCCAATACTCTGGAACTTTGCTCTGGAATAATATTCCAGTTGAGATTAGAAATGCCCACTCTATTTTCTCTTTCCAAACCCAGTATATACAATGGCTTCACAGATGCAGCAAAAATAAATAAATTCCTTTGAATGAGGGCCTCAAGGTAGATTAGTTCTTAGCTAATTGAGTTACCCTCTTTAAATAAAGTCATAATAATAATAATAATAAAGTACAGTTAATTTGTGTTGATATAGCATTAACACCTGTACAGGATAGAAGCATTTATTGCTGCTGTATTACCTGTAAAGCCCCCATTAGACTCTGCCACCTCCTCTTTGCCCAATGAAATGGTCAGTTCTTGATGTAATGTATATTTATTTTTCAAAATAGTCAAGAATATCTTGTAATCAGACTGCATCAGATACAGTTTTGACAATAGCAGAATATTATATATGGTTGTCAAAAACAACTCAATTTTGACCAGGATTCACTCAGAGGTTTGAACACAGTACCATCTAATCTCTACTGAGTGTAGTGGTGAATACTAATGATGTGCATTACCTTTGAACCCCATACTTAGTTAACTGAGAGTAGTAAAGACTGCAACTAATCAAACCTATTTTTTGCCATCCAACAGATTTTAAAGATGTAAACATATTTTTATATCTTCTCAGTGCATTTGTGATTATATCTGTCAGTGTACATGTGTAACTGCATGGTGATATTTATAGGTTACTGCATTTGTACGGGAAAATATGAACGAGTTTTTTGGATGGTTATACTGCATGACATTTTCCCTACAAATACAGTACCATTTTTATGATATGCTCATTTCTTATTCTTCCCAAGGCTTAAATATATAAACAAAAATACACTGCAAGAAACAAAGTAACTAAATGTATGCTGTATTCCAAACTAAATACATAAGCGTTGATGGATTATTACACATCATTATTAATTAGTATATAACTTCGCCCAGATAAATATGAAGTTGGTCGCGTGCTAGACGTAAGTTTTGAAAGTAAATGGTGCTTGCTCTACATACAATTAAAATCTGGAGTAATATTGTTAATGAATAAGCATTAAAACAACTTTGATCTAGGAATGAATACATTTTGGTAATTTTGTCAATTCAACTCAATCTTTTGATTATAGTCTGGATTTTTCTACATGAAGTACCTTGATTGGATTCCAGCAGCGTCTGCCAATTTAATTGTTTTGAATTGTGTTGACATCAGCATGTGTGTTTCTTTTCTGTCACTGAATGATTCACATCATAATGTGGGAAAATTATGAAGCCTTTCCATTGCAATTATCGAAAAGATGCTGTGAAATTTAATGTTTATTTCATTTTGTGTGCAGTAAGGATGATGTAACTGCACTTGGAATATACTCAAAATTACAGTACAATTTCAAAATGTGTAATCAACCTTGAGAACCTATGACATAGCTCATCTAATTCAGATTTACAGACCTACGAAAGTATATTTTTTGAGGAAATTCAGGATGTAAAATTGTAAGTATATTTCCAGCCATTTTTATTAACAGCTAAAGAAGACAGTTTATGTGTATAACTTGCGTTTTATTGTGAGGACCCTGTATAGCATCTATATCTAGCTCAATTTTAATCATTGTATCAAAAATGTTAACGCAGAATGTGCCAAAGCAGTTTGTATGTGACAGTCTATAAAACATTTGCTGGTATGTGGCCATCCATGAAATAGCTGCTTTAGTTCATTCATAAAAAATTGTTAACATTAGAAAATAGTTCCTTTGCATGCAGGATGCAATAAGGTGGTGTTCAATATTGAGGAATATTGCACGATTCTGACAATGTAAAGTTAACGGAGAAAAAGATGAGCATATAATAATTGGCAATATGATCTAATTAAAGTTTACCTACAATTTTTTCTTTGTAAGTGTATTAAATGCTTTGAACAAGACATAGTTATTTCCAGATTTGAATTTCCAATCATTTTCTATAAAAAGATATGAAAACATAGCTTACAAATTACACAAAATCTCTTTCTGTGGGTCATGTACACTGAACCCCCCAAATAAAACCCAACCCAATGTCTGGGAATAGTACTGAACTTGTACAAGAGTCTGATGTAGCCCATATATTTTAAGTTTGATCAAAACTATGACTTTGTAACAGTACAAGCTCAGCCTATCTGATGCAAAATAACCTTATTAGTACATGTAGATCTTGCTCAGTATCAAACTCCTCTGAGATCTTAATAATATATTATTGTTCTTGTTGTTGGGTTTAATGCCATTTTTCAGCACATGATATGATATACATGGCAGCCAGTTTTAATGGTGGAGGAAGAATTTTGGAAAACCCCGGAAATAACCACCATCCCACGAGAAGCTACTAGCAAGCTTTCTCACATACCCACACAGGCCAAACCCATGACTTGACCCCACACAGACAGAGGTGAGATGGCAGTGATCCATAACAGAGAGTGCTTTAGTCCACTTGGCCTCTCGGGTTCCCTACTTAATAATATAAACACATTCCAAGCTAATTAAAATCAAGGTAAAAATGGTGTACTGATTATAAATCTGAAACTTTACAAAATGATACAACATCCACTGAAACTTTCTCCACCTTATGAAAGATCAATAGTTAGATTTATCCTGAAATATTCAGCATGGCACAGAACATTTAAACAAACACCAACATTCAATTGTCAAAACTCTTGTAGTAATGGAAATACTCAGCGTTAAATCACTGTACTAAATTACCCTGCAACATTGTACAAAATATGAACATAAAAATCAAAAAATAAAGTACACTCTTATCTCTCCAATAAAATAAGAGAGATGAAAAAAATCTCTTCAATTCAAAGCTAATATCTTAAATTCAACTTTGATCAAGGGCTCATGTTGTTTGTCATCAATTATAATAATATAATTTTTTGAAATAACAATAAGAGGACTTTTTCTCTACTTCAATGCATTTCTTTACCTTTTACCTCATAGAGTGCATGGCTTTTTAGCTCTTCAATACACATGTAGCAAAGTTACACAGTGCAGTGCACTATAGATAGAACACCTGTTACCTGGTCTACTCCATACACATAGGCCTGTTAAGCAGTGAAGGGTATGTTGCCTTTAACAGCAATTTTAACCATTTTGCATTTTTGGTACACATATATTATGTATGGAAAGATTTAAGAGTAAAATCTGATCATTATAGCAGTATAATTATTTTTCAGAGAAGAATTTTTTATGTGCTTTCAAATCTTGAGAGAACTCATTCACCATCATGTCAGTGAAGCCTTGTAACCAACCGTAGCTGCCATTTCTCATACTCGAAATTTACAAGTTCTATATCTTCATCTAAATCACTAAATCAGTTGAATTTGATAAATTATAAAAACTAATGGTGTCCTACATCAGTATCAGAGCCTTTACCTAAGTTATTGAAGTTTTCATAGTTGTGATTCTAATCATGAAAACTCAAGTAAGTATTGAACAAAATATGCGACCTCCATTTTGGCAAGTGGCGAATACGACCCAGTTACATTAAATAGCTGATTTCGACCAGACCATAAGCATTGACCATGTGATCTGATATAATGGTAATTCCCACCAATGAATGTAGTATCTAATAGGGGGTTTTCCCCGAAGATGGTGCTACAAAAACCTGCTCTAAATGGCTGATGTTTACAGCAAGTATCAAAAGGCGCTTCTACGAGTATGGTGTAGAGGCATCCAAAGGCGCTTCCATTCAAATGGAGTAGATACATCCAGATTCGCTTGTATGAGGTAAAGGGTTAAGGTGAAAACAACAATATTTACAAAATGTCAAGCAATCCATCAAAAACTGCAGACACATTTACAAGATTGTGTGATGGACAGAAGAATGGATGGACAGATATACATAGTACATCTGGATTGTGGTGGGAAGTATAACAAATCATCAAGAATTCATGAAACATTAAAAAATGAAAACATTATAACCAAACTGCATACTTTCTTAAGGTAGTTTACAAAATATTTATTTGTTTCAATTAAAAAAAAAAAGAGTTAACACAAATGTTCTGTGACTGTGATCTTGACCACAAGGTCAAAGGGGCAAGCAAGAATGTTGCAGAATTAATTTCTTTAGCACCATAATGATTCATGCTAAATATAATTAGATATTTATGAGTTTAGAAAATAAATGCAAATTAAAAATTTTAACCAAAACCTCAACAAACAACTGCTGCAGCTGCTGCTCACCTGGGCTTGGCAATTAAGCAGTGTTGCAGAAGTAGTTTAAGTGGATAAAACCATGTCTCACCTTAGAGGCAATCTTTCTGATGTCTCCAAAATCTCCCTTTAGTGCTAAAGAAATAGCAATTTGAAGGATGATTTTAGCACCTTGAATACAATGTCCAAGGTGCCTGTACTGTCTTAGCTGTTGGAGTCTTTCTTTTCTTGTTTTTGCTTCAACATTTAGGAATTTCATTTCTTCATCAATACATCCATAGTCATCACCTACAGACAACTTTCCAAGATAATGTTCAAACTGTGCAAAAGTTATGTTTCCTGCGGCTATTTTTGTACAAAATGTCAACCATTTTTTATTAACTGGAATCCAAACATGTAAAAACAATTCTTCCAGGGATTTCACTTTATTCATCTTACCAGTTTCTTCCCAGAACTGGAGGAAAACTCTGCTTTGGCACTGTGATTCTAATTTATTGAGATTCATCAACACTAACTGTGGCAATTTAAATGCTTTTATCTGAGGCTTGTATTCATGTAAATCTTTCCAAATATCCACACTGACAGATTCACAGATGTCAACAACACACAACCTTCTGGAGGCAGACAGAGTCAACAACGTTTTTTGCACTGAAGCTGTGTTAACTGAAATTAGATAATTATATGATGGAATCATCAATACTGTTCTATTTACACAATTAACTATCTTGACTGTTACCAAAACAACATGCTATCATCTGTCAACACATTGGTTGTATCAAACACATCTGCCAACTTCTAGATGGCAAGTCTCATACTTGTTTACAGGGTTTTGAGATTTAACGGTGGGTGGGGGTAAGAGGATCATTGTATGTGAGTAATATGTCATAAATAAAATAAATTATCCAATTAATTTGGCTCATGCAGCCCTTGTCTGGGTGGGAATGGGTGTCATCAATTTTAAATGATTTTAAATGAAAAGGAGAATAGATAGATATTAATAATTGTTCTTTACCCATTTTAGTGTAGAACAAGTTTCTTCACTAAATCCAGCTCTCCCAAACAAATTTAGCAACTGAAGTGCTAAAAGTCACTTGGCTACATTGCTGGAAGTCACTTGTATAGACGGTATGGTGTTAAATTGAATCACTTCTTCAGTTTCTACTGAAGTAGATGTGCACTCTTCTAAGTGTGTGCAGAACAGCTTGGGAGGATGTGCCTGTGTTATGACTGAGGAAGTATTATCAAAGGAACATTTTTACTCTGAAAATTTGTTCATTCTTAAAATAAGTTACCTAATCATAATACATTTGAGAATAGTCAAGATGAGGATCAGTTATAATCTCTTAACCCAAAAATGGCCATGTTACCATCTCCTACTGTAAGCAACATAACTTCATACCTGATGAGAAAAACAGGCTCAGTTTAGCACATGGATTAAACATTGAAGAAGTTTGGAGAAAAAAATGTTCACTCCCACAATGTAAAGTAAAACTACAGAAATACTGAATGTACTAAGAATGTAGCCATGTTTTTTATCTTTTATGACATAGCAATCAGCTCTTTTGTGCAGAAATTATTAGCTTTTTATCTGATTTACCATAACTATAACATCAGACCTTTAGATCCAAAATCTTAATGTTTCTCTACTACACCACATTCAATCTATCCACCAAATTTGGTCAAAGAAATTTTTCTATAACATAAGTTAAGTGCACCTAAATCACAATAACTATGACTGTAACCTTTTGACATCGAATATCAGCAAGCCTCTTCCATGCCAAAAGTGCAGGCCTTAAACAAACCTTGATTAAGATATGTGGTCTAGTCATTATATAAAAATAACTTTCTCATTTAGTCACACTGGTTCTGACCTTTAATCTTTCATGCCAAAATCAATATGCTTCATTTTTACCCTATTTGGTGAAGGTACATTATTGACAACATTTTTAAAGAGAACCCCATTTTTCTTCTTTCATACACTGTAACCTTGACCTTTCATCTTTTCACTCAGTAAGGAGTACTTGTATGATGTAGAATCAATGTTCTTGTGCTGAAACAATTCTTCTTCATTCCTTCACTGTGACCTAATCTTTGACCTTCAGTCCCAAAATGTAAGCTATCTGCAAGTCTGGTTTTTGTTTTTGATGTTCAACTTATGTCAATGTGCAGAAATGATTTTTCTGTTTTAAGTTACATTGACTTTACCTATTATCTTTTAATAATGAAATTGATAAAATTTTTCCTTAGCTCAAGTACAAACTATCTACAATGTTTGATCCAGACATATTCATGTTATTATACAGAAACTATTTTTCTTTCAGTCAGTGACCTTTATCACTGAAACAATCCTGACAGGCTTCTTCCTTACCTCAAGTGCAAGCTATCCATGAAGCCTGGACCAGGTCTATGACATATAACTAATGTTATTGTGCAGAAACAATCTGTGTACTCTCATTTATAGTAAACCTGACCTTTGAGCGTTTGACCCCATAATCAACAGGCCTTTCCATACTGCAAGTGAAAGCTATCCACAAAGTGTGGTCTGGACATATACAAAACTAATGCAATTTTCCAGATGCCTATTTTCAGTCAGACTTGGCCTTGCTAATATACACGGACATCTTTTCAAAGTTTACCTGATGGGATATATTGGCAAAGATTCAAAAGAATCTTTATCTGTTCAATCTGACTCCTGTAACAATCAGCTTCTTTCTGTCGACCTTTAACTGCTTTTAGAATGTCAACATTCTCTTTAGTTTTATATTCTTCCACATCCTGTAATCTTTTTCCCAGCTCCAGAAATTTTTCTTCCGCTGACAGGATGAGGTCAAGGTCTTCTAAAGCAACATGGCCATTTAGTAAAGCTGCTATCAGGCTCATCAGAAGACTGATGCAACTCTTCAGGTGTGAGATGCAGTCACTCCCCAAGAAGTCCTGAATCTTTTTGACTCCAGCTGAAACATTTAAACATTTACTATAACATATAATTAGACACCTTCCTGATCCTACATATTTGCTTCCACCCACTGATGGAAATGACTAAAATACTGTTCTCATTTCCACAAGCTGAAATGGGCAAAATTCTTAATACAGATAAGCAGAAATTTCTTTCTGAAATAAAATACATTTCTACTCCTTCACCTACAATAATACAGTTCCTTGAGATAAAGCTAAAAGAAAAAACAACACAGTCCCAGTCTAATGTCTTAGTGAAATATGTTTGGAATAGCATCCTTCTTCCACTTGGACAAGACATCACAGCAGTGAAAGAAGAGAGAATCCAGTAATAACAGCAACTAAGTTTTACATAATTCCAATTAGTTTCACTTGCAAAATCTAAATTTAAACAGCAGTAATACATTACCTGATAATATTATAATGCTGATTTTGCTTTCCTGATGGAAAAATGATCAGACCCCATAAGAAAATTTTATTGTCTCTTCCAGTAGGATGCTACTGCAGACTGAAAAATGCCTGCTTGACCACTTGCCGAGTACATACAATCAAACCTAAGCATAACCTCTAAACCTCTGGTGCACCTGAGTTTTGGTCAGAATGTGGTCTACACAGGATAGAAAATTTTAGTTGTTGCTGAAACAAATGCAAAACTCTCCTACTGACAAGACATGAATTTCACTCCTCCCAAATCAATGCTCACACAAAGGGTCATCAAAAGGTTTAGATAACCAAAGAACACACCAAAGGTTTCGCCTAAGCATTAATGATCAAGAAACTAGCCTTTGAAATTCCAAATACCTGACAATTTATGGAGAAAGTGAGTCCAACCCAATGACAGAGCAAATCAAATACTTAAACTTAATGGAGAATTCTGCTCAATAGCTCTTACAAATTGCAACCGAATAATAATTTTTCTTGAAAATAAAGAGACAAAACCCAGAAGCTGTGATTAAAGAAGGACATATTAGATAAATGCTCTGTTCATCTATATTTGATAAATGCTCTGTTCACCAAATATAGAAAACAATCCATATGTTGTTGCAACACTTAAGGTTGATTGCCTCCTAAGCCAGAGCAATCCAGACTACAAGTCTGATACAAAACTGATCTTGGCAGGTAAATCCTTTGATATGAGCCAGGCATAAAAATGGAGAATTCATTTGTGCTGTGACAGCAGATTAATCTTCAATGACAAAGGAAGGATCATTATAAACAAGACTACCATTTGGTTGCCCTATAGCTGAAAGACACTCATTTCTACTGATGGATATAAAAACCATCTGTGAAAAACTGCACATCCTTTCCTTGACATGCTGTCAGTAAAAATATTCCTGTTGCTTTAAATGTGGTGAACTCTGGCAGTGATCATTTTGAAAGCTACCAATCTAAGCAGATTCAAGACTTATAGCAAAAAAAAATGGAATGAATGCTTCTTTGGTGTCTATGGTCATGATGACCATAACACAATTCAGTCTTATAAGACTGATGCACCTCTGAGGTAATAGAAACAAAGAACACGTTTGATGTAATGTAAGAGGTGAGAGTCCTGCCTGGACCACGATTCTGGAAGGACTATCCACTATGTGTCTAGGTGAGTGCCCAAGCCTGAATATGAGGATCCATAAAGAAGAAGAAGTGAATTTCTAATGAATGTAGCAGAACTCAAGTAAGAAACCTGACCTGTTTGATTCATAATCTAAGGTGGGGACAAAATTTGGATATCAATGGAATTTAAGAAAGAGGGTCCCTGTGATGCCACCACTATACTAGCAGGGGAAACTGGAGAAGTCTTCTTCAGGAGCTAGATCCTCTGATATATTCAAGGCCCTCAGGAGACTGAGGTAGAGGTGAACTGACATTGAGGTGAACAGACATTGAAGTCTTCCCTCATACAGAGTATAGATTTGATCCTGTCAGAAGAAACATGAACTATCCCTTGATTTATAATAATCATAATCATAATAATAATAATAATAATAATAATAATAATAATAATAATAATAATAATAATAATAATCAAAATAAAAATTTTAAAAAATGAAGACTTTATTTGGAGAAGATAACTCAGTTACAGAACTAATCTACCTTAAGGCCTTCTATTGGTTATGTATAATACATGCAGTATATACAACATGATGTGAAGACTCTGGCTTGACACTAAATAAATAAGTGACTTTAAAAGTCAAAGTATCAAGCCTGGAACACATGCACATGCATCTGTGAAAACCTAAACATGCAAAAGATATAAAAAAATAACCTGCATTGAAAAATTCTACTGTGAAAATGGTGAAAAATTACAGAAAAGCTGTCTGTATTGATTGCACTAGACCTGTTCAATTGTCTAAAGATATCATACATTTGACTTTAGGGGAAATTTCATGCCCACATATGTGAAGTCTTGAGAAGAACTCAGATTTGATTTCTCCAGAATGAGGATTAAACCTAAATCAGTCATATCTTCAAAGTGGGACAGATCTTGGAATAAAATATGATCAAGAGCACTGTGTATGAACTAGTCTTCAAAACTGGAATCATTCTCATTCTTTTCAGATCATTTAAAAAATCTGTAACTCTGTTTCTAAGAGAAAATGAGTCATTCACATTTCATGTTCAATTTTATGTTGTTTATGTAACTGATTAAATTGTTGTATTTTACTTACATGGGCTGGTGTTATTTTATTATATATGTATGCTCAGATCTCTTTTATTCCATTCACAAATTTCATATTTTATTTTATTGTTTACATCATTCATTAGGTCTAACCAGGCATCTTAAAAACACCACAGCTTGGCATCAACTATGATTATGGGAAACGGGCAACACAGCAGGTGAGGGAGCAACTTTGAATACCTCGACAATAAAATTGATCAGCAGGATTGAGACAGATAGATATTGACCCAATCCCTGCTCCCATTCTGATAATGGGCCTCTAATCACTGTTGTCCAGTACTCGAAGACTGGTGACCAATGATGCCCAATGCTTGATGACTAGGGACCAGCATTTGGTGACCAGAAACTTCAATTATTGGTCCAGCAACTCTGATATGATGTAGAATTCCTCCTCAGAACTTACACAGCACGAATGCTTCCCTCCAGTATCAGGATAGCATGATCTGCCCATAAACATCACTGGGCTAAGGCTTTTATGAGGGCACTGCCCATCATTGAAGGGGGGAACAAACTATCACCTGAAGATTTCCTTCTTTCCAAAAGACACTGGATGGAACCCTAACTGGCTTTGTCTGCATCTGATTGACCATCTGGAATTTTCAAAGATAAAGAACCCACACCCTCTTTGCTAGATAAAACAGCACATCAAATATGTCAAATCAGACATTAGAGTGCTTATGCAACATATTATATTTAAAATTGGACTGAGGGTATTACTGTGTCATTCATGTGGAAAAACATATCTGAATGTCAGTATTTACCAGGGACATGAGAAAAAGCCAATATTCCCACAAGTCAAAATTAAAGGTCACCAACCACCTATATTGTACATACGTGTGATATTATAGTCATAAACAAAATGCATTTGTTTTGTATGCACACCATACAAATGCTTACTTAGACTTAAAAATCCACTTTTGTAAATGAAAAATTATTTGGCAATATCCATAAACAATTGGTAGTTTCTGCATGCCAAACATGGATATGACATACATTTATCCCTTCTATTCAATCTAGCCATTCAAGTGTTTAATTTCCCAACTTAAATGTTTACATGATATATCTTATGTTCATACTATTATACAGCAAATATGATGCACTGTGTTGCATATGATGTAACCAAAACTGTTATGATGGGAAAAAGGATTATTTCTTTTTCTGAAAAACCCTGTTTACCAGAAGAAAAAGTGAATTCAAGCTGTGAGATAGAATAGTGTGAGGGGATGGGAATGTTGTATCATTAATGCTCTTTTATAGTCAATTTGGCCCAAGACAATTTGGTCCAACTCAATAGACAATTCAGCTCAACAATAGTATGAACAATTTCTTTTTCTTAAAACAACAAGTAGATACTCTGTAAAATACGTTTTAGAAACAGGTTTTAGGAAAAAAACTAAATTTAAACAAAATTTATATTTTTTATATATATACATTTTTTTATGCTTAAAAATATATGCATCTGCACATTTTCAATTTAAGTCTTCCGGTCAAATTATCAATATTCATTCATTAAACAATAAAACTTTACAGATGATATTCTACAAAATATGTACACATTTTTCTAAGGGTAGTCTACATGAGACATGAGCTATTAAAACAAATATTTAATTTTAGGATTCATGTTGTAACACTGCTGCATATGATACACACTCACAAGAGAGAGAGAAAGAAAGACAGACAGACAGATACAGAGGGAGAATAATGTTGAGCATTTTGTCAATATGAAGCTCTTACCAGTTAATTTTTTTGTTTGTTTTTTTTTTTCAAGTTGTCTTAGTGCATGCACACCTAAATTAAAAGCTTATCATGACTAGTCAATATTGTCAATCATATTTGCTCCATTATTCCATACAAATAAGAAATAAATTAATTTTGTGTTGAATTCGTGTAACCTACCCCCTTGCAAGGTACAAAAAATGAAAAACATACTTCTATCTGAAAATAAAATGAAAGAAACTAACCTTTCATTGTTATTATTTAATCCTTCTTTTTCATCATGCAAAATGTATTAAAGAAACAAATATATCAACGAACAATGTAGTGGATGCCAGTTTGCATATGCATCCTTACAATAGTGTGCATCACTTATGTTAAATAACAAAATCACAAAAGAGATGAAAATATCACCAATTAAATATCACTCGATTGCTTGAAGGCACCTGTAATTCACACATGACATTACAAGGTGCAAATTGACCATGATTGTATACAACAGTATTGTGCAAATACAAATCATTATTTTAAAATACATCCACTGTGAGTGCAAATGATAATCTTTTCACTAGCATGAGTTACAAAAGTGTTATTAAAGCATGTTATTGTTGTGTATACTATTTGCCCTGCAATTTATAAATTATGCTCACATCTGGGAAACAAATAGAAGCTTGGGTGATGGATAAACACAAACTGAAACGAGCAGTAAACTTTTTCCTTAAACTTTTTGACAGGATATCAAATACAATGGTTATTTGATTTAAAAGCAAACAACCCCAAAAACTGACTTCGGTATCTTTTATGTGTGTCAATTTTTCTTGTGAAGTCAGCTGTTGTAAGGAAGTTAAGTTTGGTTTCTTTGGATTCTTTTAAGTGTGCTGATTTTCTTTTATTTTTTTTATTTAAATAAAGTTGGCCAACATAGAGAAGCCAATACTGATTCCTTTTTACCTGTATTAAAAGAAATTTTCAAAATAAATTCAAACAATGGAAGTTTTGAAAGTGACACAATCTAGTGCATCACACATACATATTGATATAAGGCTGAACAGTAAATTAGTTTTCAATAGTTTTATCTAAATGATCCATATCCATGGTTTATAATGTTTTACTTTTCGACAACAAGAAGTAAGTTTTTGTCTTGTGGGGATAAATGTACAACATTTCTGGCTGGCATCCTCTATAGGTGGGAAATCATAGCTAAGGGGTAGTAACTGTGTTGTATGTCTTTTTTTGAGTAATTAAATTATTTCTTCTTTACACTTGAGAATTTTTTTGTTCTTTTTGTGTGAGTAGAATCACTTTTAATCATGTAATGCAAATCTAATGTAAATAAAAAAATTTTGGAGTGAGGCTGGTGACCTTTAACCCTTTAACTACTACAGCTGTTCTGCAGTTTCACTACTGCTGAGTGATAGCGTATCAATTACTGATACTGAGTCTGTTTGCTAGGCTGAATACTAGAGCATCATCATGGCTGACTATGGAAACTGACAATAAAAACATGGTTACATTTATATTCATTATTTCATTAGATTTTGCTGGATTTCAGTGAAATAAAAAGCAGCATACCTTGTATAGTGTCTGTTATTCATATATTTCCATTTTATTTACTCTTACAACAATTAGACAAGAAATCCCCATCACATAAACTGTTTTGAATGTTTTAAATAAATAAGGCCAAAATCGTTCTTTCTTTTTTATTTTTAATAAAAGGAAAAATTGATGAAAATGCAGCCAGAGGCTATGTAATATACTGATCTATGAATCTGTAATCCTGATATGTTCAATCTCTTTCTAAGCTGTAGAATTCATCAACATTTCAGGAATAAATGCGACACAAGTTTACCATCCCAATCATTTTTGCATAACATTAACTGAAAAGGTGCAACATGCATTTTGAAATAAATGCATTTAAGATCTGAAAGGTGTGGGGAGCTTGTTAGACTTTGTTACAGTTACTGTGGAAGTTAATAATTATTCATAACATTGCTCCAGATTTAAAATTTTAAATTCTAGCAATCAAAATCAATCAATCTTTGCAAGGTTTTGGGGCTCCACTGAAATAGAGCATAATCCACGACAAAGCTATTCGTGCAGCAAAAGAGGAAGTTAACAAATGCTACCATGTTTTTCATCTACTTCTTTCACATTTATTTCTGACCACTATTAAGAAAACAAATGTGCTTTCTGAAGTGAAAATGAGTATACATGTATTCCCAGGAAATGAACCTAAAATACCACAAGTAACAACTAAGTGAACTTGCACAGTGTAAGGCATTGCAAATTTCTTAAAGTGCACTTAATTATAAAATTTTATAATACCAAAAGACTGAAACAGTATCTGCTCATTTCTTATAATATAAGTCTGAAGTTGTACAACTAGAAAAAAAATGCAAATCTACCAGTTTTCTAGAAGATGTACAGCAGAAATTAAACCCATCATTTGATTTCAAACCGAAATCAAGCCCCATCATTCAAATATCAAATAAAGAAAAATATTAGATTCTTGATACTCTCCCTATTATATACTCACTCCAATACTTACTGAAGATTGCCATAAAGTGGGAAAATGGAGGCCAGTCTAACATGAAGGCTAGCATTTTGTGGTCTTTATGAACACCTTCCTTTGCCATTCTTGATATCCACTGGCTTTTAAATAAGTGTGTTAAAAGATCTCCAAAACGTTCCATCTGCCTCCTATCAAAGTCAGTGCATTCCACCATGTAGCCGCTCTCAACTGCCTTTAATAAAGAAATTGTAGATACCGCAATAGTAAAAAAAATATAATTTGATAGCAAGTACTTTTACCCTAAATTTAAACCTGATCTGTAACTGTGATGTCTGCATGCCTAAGAAGAAACCTAAAGTAATCAAATATTTCACAATACTTACTCATGTATACAACCACCTAACTTTAATTAGCCAACCGTAAGTAACTCCAAATTTGTAAAAGTGTTTATTATCAGAAATTTGACAATGATTCTACCCCATATGACAATATTTTTTAAATGAGCTAAAGTCTCCCACTTTAAGTATCTTTGGCATGACAATCATTATGACAACTATCATGCCAGCCATTAAAAGTATAGTTTATGCATCAGTTATTAGCTAATTAGTCACTACAACTGAGACCTTGCATTAAATGTATGCAATCCAGTCATTTCATTCCAATACACATTCATATGTACAATATATAATTAACAAGCTGTAGGTACCCTATCACAAAATACAATGTTCAGTAATATGAATATATACCATTGAATAAACATATTTATTCCTTCTTCTACCTATTTTTGGTCATAAAGTGCTATATTTTACATGGAAAAAATCTGACATGAGACAAACATAGGTACTTAACCTGTCTTAGAAAGAATATGAAGGACCACCATGACCTTATTGCTACTAAGGGTGTAGTACTGAGATGCATCCTATTTCCAAATTTCATTCTTCTAACAATTGGCAACACCCAAATATGACCTTCAAACACAAAATTTCAAAACATCACTGAGGCATAAATACAAAGAGACCTCTTTTTGCAAAAGGGTTTAGCACTTATCAAGATGCACAATTCATGCAACAGCATACCAAAAAGATGTGGTCATGAACTAAAATGTAGTCTTTTGGGGCATAAAACTAATTCAATTATGCAATAATTACCTTTCGTTATTGCTTAGGTAATCTATTTTCATGCCAAAAATACAACATTCGTTTGATATGAATACATCCTCCCACAGAGTGGACAAAAGTCAATATGACCTTTAAACATTTTGCCCACCACTCTGTATATTGCATGGTGATGTGCAAAAGGCGGATATGACATGTCATCTTTTTCACAGATGACACTTATGCAAGACATAAGAGCCGGGTGAGAGGAGGGAATAGTTACAGGTAAGTATTCCATAATTGAAAATAGTTTTACCTAAAAAAGGACTACATTTTAATAGCAGCAATTTCTTATCCTGTCATTACTGCTTAGCTGAATTTGTCAGTAAGGTGAGTAGGCTGATGTCAAGCTGATAACAAAACAGTACTTACCATAGACAGAGAGGTCCAACTAACCATTGTTCATGTCTCTCTGAGTAACACACTGTGCCATAACAATGAAACAAGAGAAAAAAAATGCCTGCTCTCTGTTGTATTAATGAGCAGAGATACAAAGATGAAAAGGTAGTATGGGAGTGCCAAACAGCTATCTTCATGCTATTCTCCAGTAAGAAATGTAGGCCTATGAGGTAGCAATAGCTTGAACCTTATGAGCTTTAAGTTTCATAAAGGCAAGGTCTTGATTGGTGAGGAACTCAAAGGCTCCTTTGATTGTCATGACAATCCACGGAGAGAAAGTGGCAGCCAAAATGTCTATGGAGCCCTTTAGAGGGAGAAAGAGACACATCCTACCCTATCTTTTTGCTTTAGAGACATTAAGAAAGAAGCAAAATGCATGCACATAAAAGTATTTAGATCATCCCATGTGCAGATTTTACTGAGACTGGGAATCTCTATGGGTACAGGAATTATTAATGGTAACTGATTTTATCTGAGAAAACCCATATGGCAGAGAAGTGAAATAGTCATAAATAAATAAATAAATAAATAAATAAATAAATAAATAAATAAATAAAGGGTCATTATTCCCATTAAACCAGCTATTGCCATTGTCAATAAGCACCTAAAGGGTAAACAACTGAATGACTTAACAGAGTACAATTTCATATCTGTGACTTGAAACTAATTTGTGGGAACTTTAATGCATTACTACTTTCCAAGTACACAAATTCATACAAATTTTGTGTAAATCATGTTATCATGCACCCTGTGAGCATCTCTGTTTTATTTGATACCAATTGTAAGAATATTTATACAAGAAAAAAAAAGTACAAATATATTATATCATGTGCAAATCACAAGACAGTCCAAAAATGGACCTTATGATTCTAAACATACACCATAGATCTACATTACATACTTTGAAGGCAAGGTCACTTAAACATGTCTGCAATCTATGATGCAATGTATCCATTTCTGTGCAATAGAACTGTATGAAACTTTCTCCATCTGACAGACCTGAATGCAACTGAAAAAGAAAATAAAAACATGACAAAAAGTTAATAATTTATTCATGCAACCAATGCCAATCCCAAGATGAAGATGAGTCTATAGTAAAATAAAAGGGTACAACTCTTTTAAAAATGATTTCTAAACTTGCATATTGTAATATGTACTAATTTGTTTACATGCACATCTTTACATGTTCACAAGACTCTAGTAAGTAGAATGGAATGGTCATAAATTTTAAGCAAAATCACCTCATTATCATGCACTTTAAAAAGGAGAAACAAACTGAGTTTCTCATTACATGTATTCACTGTAAATTAATATTCCCATTTCTGTTATAAAACAGGAAGCTAAAACACACATGCCAATATCCATTGCTTTGATTTCAACTGCTTGAATGTTCAGCAACATCTGAAAAGTACTGTCACTTGATTATACCCAAGTAAAAGGGGAATATAATCTTGTTTACCTACAAATTATCCATTCTTGCCTTGACATCCAATGCAGATTTAGTCTAATTATTGTGTTCAGTTTTTGATTTGGTTGCATTTATTTATTCAAATTATTATTTACTTGATTACAAAGTGCTCAATACTATTCTTAAACGAAAACATTAAGTTGCAATTGTAGTGAATTCAGATAAAAATTTCTATTTTAAGTAATGAAGCAAATCTCTTAAAATATAACTTCTCTCTAACTGCTTATACCACACTGTACCAGTCTTTATCTGCTTTCAAGTGTTTTGTTTGGTTTTTTTAAAATTTCTTTCATATGAAACATTTATTCATGTATTTCATTCACTGTCTTGAGAAGGGATGGCAGCAGCAAAAGAGAGGAACTAACATGAAAGTAATCTGTTTTGTCAATTACTGAAACTTTCATACTCCATGGACATGATTCTTCTTTCATGCATTTTTGACCAAATAAACTAATGTTATGTTTGAAGCATACAATAATTTATTGACCTTACTGTTTAAGATTACATATTAATAAATATTAAAATCACTAAGACTAATATTTATGCATCAATGACAGCTGCTACAATACCTGCTTCCCCAATTGTTAACTGAAATTTAAATTTATTTGGTTATTTTGTGCTCCTATGTTTAAGTCCATATTAATGGACCCATTGATTATGTGTTATCAGGGAATATGTGTTCAGCAAAATAAATGTACAATATCCACATTCTTCTTTGAAAGCATGAGGATAAAAACAATGTTATTAACAAACATGTGCTGGAACTTAAATATATTTGACCCAATATAATGTAAATAAATACTGAAATTTGGACACAATGCAAGTTTCTATTTCACTTTCAAAATCAAGATTGGTACTGACATTGAAAAATAAAATTGCCTATGATTTTGCAAATATTTGTCCTTTCCTTTTCACCATCATAACCTCTTTGTCTGTGAGAACCTAGTTACATGCCAGCTTTGTTTTGATCAACAACTAGGGAAAGTGTTTGTTGAATTTTTTTAAAAATCAATTAAAAGAGACCTGTGTTGTTTTATCACTTTGAATATGTCTTTTGTATCAAATCAAGCAAGAGAAGTACAATTAAAACAAAATTCAAAGGCATGCCAATAGCAGCACAAGTTCTTGTGGTCATTACCATTCTCAAAATTCATTTTATTTCACCAGTCGAAAATGGTTTCAAATTTTTATGTACTTAACATTACTAAAGTATATAATATCAGTAATGTATTCTAATCATTTGTAAATGTGACCATGGAGAGCAAAGGAAATAAGCAAAAGGAATACTTAGTGACTGAAAAGCTGTTCATCATAGATAGGGTTCATAATGGTGAAGCGAGATCCAACGTTTGCAATGAATGAAACAATTGATGAGTTGATATTTACAGGTTGGCTTAAGGATAACAGAAATTCCAGGAATATCTACTTGATGATGATTCAAACAACGGGATCAAACAAAAACGAGTACAGACTGCAAATGATACTGAATTAGGTGATGATGTGTACTCATAGTTCACACAGCAACATGAACGTGTTCCCATCTCTGGAACAATTCTCAAGGCCCAAGCAGAATAAAATGGCAAAACGTATGGAGAATGAATCGTGTTTTAGGGCAAGCCAACGATTGCTTTGGAGATTCCAGTGCCAACATAGAATTAAACAAAATTCATTGTCGGGAGAAATATGCTCAGCGAATCAGGAAGCCACACATGATTACCATACCAGCTCAGAGAGATGGCTATCTGTAAACAATACACAGAAGCGGCAGATAAATAAAAGAGTAACACAAAAAAATGAACAGATGTTTTCAAAATGTGAAGTTATATTTGTCAAACGTATCACAAATTGCAAGTATTATCGTGTTCTAATTTACATTACTTTAAATTTGTAGACCCAATAAATTCATGTTGGTATATGGTTAGCCCTTGTAAAAAAAAAAATATTTTACTTCTACTGCAAGCAAATCTACCCATTGTTCCATCAACATTGTTTTTTTTAAATGAATGTCGATTTTTTTTATAAGAAAGTCTGCTTTGGATTAAACAATAAAACTAGAATTTATCCAATTCAGCACAAAAATGTGTGATGTGTGATGTAGTACACAATGTGCATAGTTGTACATGTGTCAAGTGGACAGAAACCATGTGGAATAATATTTTGATGATCTCCTCAATAAACTGTAAGTTATCCTGAAACTGATGTTACTCTGTGAGGAAAAACGTAAACAAACTAAAAAAAGAGATATTTATTATCAGTTAATCTTAGCATGGTTATTAAGTTTTCAACAATAACATACCAGTCCAACCCACCCACCCTTTAGTGTCTATGTCAATCATTTGTTACTTTTGTTGTTTGTTATAGATCCCTCAATAACTCGCGCCCTCACTTATAATGCAGTCGATGTTTTTGGACCCCATTGTGCGTGAATTATCAAGGGAGTGGTGTATATATGGCAGAGGCATAACAACTACCAAACTTTACACAGAAATAATCTTGCCTCTTGCTCAAGTCTGTGCCTGAAGTCTTGTAAAATCTCATCATTCCACATCTGTGCAATAGTTGGTGACTTCAGGTCATCAGGTGATAGCAAGCTGCTCCAAGCCTACAAGATACAAATACAGACACTCAAAGCATTCAAGAATAACACTAATTGTTACAAAATTTCCTAATCTAAAACAAAAACTATATTACAAATACCTGCCACTGGATCCTTTGTTTCCTGCTTAACTAGAGTCAAACCTATTTTAACACACCTGATCTCAATGGTCACTCTCATTTCACCCTTGCCAAATTTTCCTGTATAAAGGTTATGTACTAAATGGTCACCTGATTTCAACAGTCATTGGTCAGGTATCTCCTAACTAGTGTTTTCTTATTGTTTTAAGTGGTTTTTTGGATGTATCAACAGTATACATATAAATAAAGCATTAGTTTGAATCAAAAAGGCTTTGATTTTTAAAGACGTGTCATTTAATGGATATGCAACAGTTCTTATCTTGTTTATAATCACTTTAGACAACCTACTAAGCATAACTTTCAATAGATTTAACATTTTCATTGTTATTTTAAAACTTTCATTTAAAGCTACCGAGGTCATGAGAAAAGCAAGTAGACAGTCGCAACAGTACATATCAGATCTTCATTAAATATCTAAGTTTGTTGATTTCATCAAGAAAAAAAAATGGACCAACATTATTATAACTGTCCCATCTAAAAGCTAGTTCAGGGATATAAAAACCCACCTGCATTTAATGGAGACAAAAACCCTTGATGCTTAGTGGTTAATATTTCAGACATGAGTGAAAATTTTGGAATCCTACTAAATGATGAGCTCTGTGTGGCAACTGTAGTGTATCCTTGTCTATGGAACTTTATTCCAACTTCCTCAGGAATCAATAACCTACATCAGTAGTTGTTCTGTAATTTACCAAACCAAACTGTCAAGAAATACTACACTAAATTTCAAGAGAAAATCAAAGTGAGGATAAACATTCATGCACATTTGATAGCAAATACATTATGGAAGCCACGTTTCACACAACCTGAAAGACACAAGTTTTTAAACAAAAATGATCTGTTAATCATTGAGCTGACACTTTCAATATTTGATCTAAGTCAGTTACTTCTGAGGACACAATCTTCAGTTTAAAATTCAAGCATTTGAGCCTTCTTTATCTTATGTATCAACAAAAATGTCATACATAAAAAAAAAATGAAAAAGAGAAATCTATGAATAAAACTTTTTTCAACAAAATATCTCTATAAAAAATAAATCCTCTGAATAGGAATTTATTCCATATTGCCTCAAAATTTCAAAAGGGTGATGGTGGTGATGATTGTAAGGTAAGTAATATGTTATTTACAATATAAAATAGTACTAATTTTTTTTAAAATTAAAATTCTCCAAAAAATTCATAGGGGTGGGTGTGGGTGAAATTGATTTAAACAACAATGATAATAACAATGATATTATTTGGTGCATGATTCAAATACTAAGTTCAAAAGGTGTTACCTGTATTAGGAGCCCAGTCTGACGTATTCCCAAGAGCCTGAGACTTAGTTGAATGTGTAAAATGGAATAAAAAGAACCTATCAAAGCACAAAAATTTATATTGACCTCAAATCTTACAATTCAGAAAAATAATTAAAATCTTGCCATAACAATAAAGGAGGATGTGCCACCTCAGTTTGTTCAAATATTAAACTGATGTGAATATATGAGGACTAACAGCATTCTGCTCTTGCTCCTGGGAGGCAGGAGTTTTGACCAAATGTCTCTCTGTTGTGGGGAAGACTTGGGAGTATGAGGAACCTGAACAGGCAACTTCTCTGACAGAGCTAAAAAAAAACTGCCCCTAATGACAGACTTAGCAGGCAGGTGAGAGTGACTTGCAACTTTCCAGAAGTGTTTGGGAAAGGTTGCCACCCTTCCATGTTGTACCCACTTAAGTTGGTGGCCACAACATCAAACTCTCTGCCATGGGGTCAAGCCTTGTAATCCAAGCATGCAGGCGAAAGTTCAATCACTTATCTGCAGTGGAAGGCACATATCCTAGAAGTATGTAGTCGAACTATAGAAAAGCAGATCTGATACCTTTGCCTAATATGGCATCTGTCCTAGATGAAATTCAATGGTAACCTAGAGATTTGAATTTCTTCCTGATCCCTATTCCTGTACCAAGGGGGCTCAAATGACTCATAAATCAGTGACCAGTAAATGAGTGGACAGGTGATTCAGATTTGTATTAAGATCCTTCTTCAGTTCTTATGGATTTGTAGCATAATTTTCCTTTTTCCATACTGCCAACAATTGGTTCTAGAGACAGTACTGCCCCTCACTCACAGGAAACTGCAACTCACTTTCATTCAACAATGAGATGTGGACCAGTAGAGAATCAACTCTTACAAAACTGAAGAGGGTGCTTCTCCTCCCTTGCAGTGGGGTATTGTTCATACCCTATGGTAGAGCATAGCTGGCTCTCATACCTATGGGGCTGGAGGTGTTGCTTCATCCTCATAAGAGGGCATGATTCACTCTCTACCTGCTTAAATCCCTCTTGGAAAGGGGCCACAGAGACTTTATGCATATCCCAATCCTATGCTGTAACCAGTGGGACTCCATAATGGAATAATGAAAAATTCTGAGGAAGAGGAAGATACTTTCTTGCTTGATAAGTTCACTTATTTGCAGCAAGGTCACAGACCTTTTTGGACCAGACACTGCAACCATTTGTCCTTTTATAATTTGTATAAGTGAGGCAGGTGAAGTGGGTATTCCATGGGGTTTGCTTGAGCCCATACTGCCCCACTGCTTAGGCAATGCTGCAAGAAAAAAAATTCTGAAAAAAAACCAATAAAATCTTCTAAGCAATTATTAGGAAGCTAGATATTACTTGTTCATAGGTGTTGTTTCTATAAATGAATTGAAACAACTGAAACCTGATGTTTCTTTTGACAATATATTGTCAATGCCTGTTCTGAGTGTTGGAGACAAAAATATAAAACCAGCTTGGTAAGATGCTCATAATAAAGTCATAATAATAATAAATACAATCTTAAACTCTAGAATGAAAGTCGTTCAATCAGTAAACACACATAAATGAAAAAGACTTGTGTTCAACCTCCTTTTGCAGTATACAAATGGCAAACATCAGAATTCTGATGACTCATTACTGCATTAAAACAATAAAACAAAATCAGGATGAGTCAGCTGACTAAATCAGCAAGGATAGGGAAAACTAAATACCAACCAGAGCTTGAAAAAAAGAATAAAATAATTCTCAAAACACATTGTTATGCTGACATCCCTACTTTTGAGGTAATCAAAATGCAAACATTATGAAAAACATTTAACTAAAAAAATGCCATTAACTTGAGTGTGCTAGTTCCAAACAGAAATGATACTTGATCTGTGGGAAATTCCACACAAAACAACAATGCATGTAATAAAAAAAACTCAAATTGTGATGCAATTTGAAACATAGGCAAATCTTCTTCCAAGTATATTAAACCACCAAAAAAGAATGAGGGCTAACAAGAATGGACCACGGTCACTTGTTAGCTGATTGAACTTTCCAGGGAGTCACCCAATTATACTACGTCATTAGGCCAATAACAAGGCTAAGCTAGAAGCATGCAATAGCAATAGTATAATCTATGGTTACCAATGAATACATAAAGGAACACAACCATAATGAATATTGTTGCACTCCATTGTGTAATGGAAATGATACACTCCATAAAGACTCTATGATATACAAATTCCTTTTTAAATGGCCAGTATAACCGGCAAAGAAAACATTGAAATTGTCTTTCTTTAGAAATCTAACCCTATGCACTGAAGAGTGCCACCTATAAGTCATGATGTGAGAACACTCATCAAGCTAAAGAATGACATTTTCATTGATCGATCAAGCTGCCATTTCCTTAAAAACATTTATCAGTGGCATTTTTTATATTATTAAAAAAATTATCAGTCCAAGAAAAGCCAGTCTGGTTTTTTAATACTAACCAGTAACTTGTGTACATTCCTTTGATGATCAAGTTATTAACTCTCACCCAAAGGAAAACAGCATCTCCATTACTACCATTTTGGTGTAAAGTGAAAAACTGAAGTGATATCTATCAAATTATAATGATCAGCATTTATCTTTCATAATAGGTGTTTACTATGTTGGAGTTAATACCTTAGTAGGATACATGATAATTATAAATAATAATTATTGTTATGACTGTTGTCATCATGTCATAATCAATGAAGAAAAAATGTTAAGCACATGATCATCTGTATGAACTCATAAGGTAATTTATGAAACATGCAGTTAAAGATTCATAAAATGTAAACAATACCTGGGTCATTGCACATACAGTACATTCATAGATATAGATACATATAAATGGTTTGAGAAAAAGGACAAATAAGCATATAAATTAGATGAGAACCAGTTCTGGTAGGCATTATGTAAGCTCACTATGTAAATTGTTTTTTTGTTCTTCCACCTATTTTATGTTAGTGTGAGCAGCACTCCCTTGACAGTCTGATCCTATTTACACTATTGAATGATGTGTGTTATTTTATGGTTTGTTTGCCAAACTAGCTTAGACTCATTTTCATAACACATGAATATAAATTTGGATCATTCTAAGAATCATCTATAATACCCTGCAATTTTCACTGGTATAAAACCCAAATAAAGGTTTATCAGTTTAAACATCACATTCCCTTTAGAGTTTACTCTCACTTTGCTCACCTGTATGTTGTCAATGCAGAAAAAAGAAAAAGCAGAGATTAATACATTTATCTTACACTTCTTAATCATTCAGATTAACTATTCAGACATGTATCAGAGATTCTCATGAATCTGAATAAAGTTAATACCAGTCGATGCTTGACAATGCTTACTGAAAAGGTTCCCTTAAGGTCTCTTAGGTGGGAATGACAAAACATTTGATTAAGCCATTCACTTCTGATTCGATAACAAATCTGCATCAGCATATCTATGTAGGGTTGTGACTCTTTTGTTTCTATATTCACTTGGGTGTTGTCATAAAAAGCAATGGCTCGAAGGAACACCTGGATTACTGCTGCTATAAGGTTATGAAGTTCTTTCATGTGTATTTCCTTAAGTGTGGTGGTGACCATGTGTTCAGCAATCTTGTAGGTCAATTCTGCATGCTTACATAGACATTCTTCTGACCTAAAATGAATAAGGAATATTATCAGCTTAACAGTTTAAAGACATACCTTAAAAATTGTTTTTACTTGCCCCCAAATGATAAACCTACTGCAACAATTTTTTTTACTTTAAAACCAAAAGAAGGAACACACTGAAAGACCTTTTTTCTCTTAGTAACACACCAAAAGGCCATAGTAAGCCTAATATTGATCATTTGGCTTGCATACCATAACTTAATTAACAGTAGTTAATTTCACCAAGTAGGCTTTGTGTAGTATTGTATGAATACAACCTTGTAAACTATCTACTAAAGTTTATATCATGTTGGATTTACCTATTTTACTATATACCCATACAAATCCATTCTAAAGTTAAAGGGATAATTATAACAAATATTTTCTTGCTCATAATTGGTGTCACCCAAGATCTTCATCATGTAAACTCGGTTACCAGGTTTTATAGAAATTGGATTAGAAATATACTCTGTAAAAAGTTCAGCAAATCAGATTGTAGGTATCTTGTTAATATATTCTATATCTGAACTTTGAAAACATTAGATACAAAATACAACCCCAAAAGTGACAACAAGCTCAGCCAATCGAATGCAAGAAAACCTCATTAATATACAAGGATATTGTTCAATTTCTATATTATCTACGATCTTTGATATAAGCTCTAATTCCAATTCTGATCCTATCAGATCAGAATTATGACTACTAGAGTGGTAATAAGCTCAGTGAATCAGATGCAAGATCACCTCATATGCAGGACTTGCTCATTATCAAAACAGTCAAAGACATTAATGATACGTAGCATATATTTGCTTAAAACTAATGAATAATAAATATATTTGATCAAGTGGGTCAAAAACTCCAACTTTTCATAAGTGGTAAAGCAAATTTTCTTTTTATTTTATGCTCAGATGTATTGGCTAGCAAGGTGTATTGCATAACAGTTTGAAGTAGCAGATTTCTGACTGATCTTGCAATGTTCACTGTTTACTGTTTGTGTTCTGCTGTGTTTTGTGATTATTCACTTATAAAATATAGACAGTTACATAACTCTCCCTCCCATTTCAAAGTAAAATATCACATTAAATTTTTTAAAAATGCCTTCTTCGATTAAAGAGTTGTCTTTAAAGGGAAATGTCCACATTTCACCCTCAGCCATATAAGCATCTAAGAATATCAAGATCAGACACTCAAATACAAGATCACCTAATTGATACAGATCTGTCATCATGGAACTCATCCAAGATATTGATGATATTAGCCCAGTAACAATTTCAGTCAAAATCAGATAAAAAATGTTGCTTCCAGAAGGGAAACAGGCTCTGCCAATCCTATGCAAAAATCACCTAATTAGTATGCATGGATCTCATTCACTACTGAATATATCCAAGCTCTTGATGACATCATCAAATGTTTCAAGTTGGATCAAAACCAGATTATACATATAACATCCAGAAGGATGACAAGCTTAGCCAATTAGCTGCATGATCACCTAATCAATATGAGTGGAGCTCACTCATTACTAAACTTGTCTGAGATCTGAATTATATAAGCACATATTCCAAATTTGATCAAAATCAGACCAGGAATTATTCTATCTCGAAAGTACTAACAAGCTCACTCAATCTGATGCAAGAGTGCCTCATTAGTGTGCATGGATCTCATGCATTATTGAATTCATATGAAATCCTAACACTAGATTCTAAACTTGATCAAGGTCAGATTTAAAATATGGCCTCCAGAGTGGTAACAAGGTTCATCAATTAGATGCAACATCACTTCTTTAATATGCACAGATCTTGTTCATTATCAAACCAATTGGATATTTTGAAGATGAAAACCATATTCCAATTTAGAATGAAATTGAATCAGAAATATGGACTTCAGACTGGTAACAAGCAATTATTGATGGATGGATGAATAGAAAATACACAACCCACAACAAACACCAAAAAATGGACACAATGTTATTCCAAGCTCACTTGGCCTATTGACCAGGTGAGCTAAAAGTTGTTATTCTGCCTTCGATCAAATGATTATTTCCAGCCGTTTCATTTTACTTAATCAAAAATAAATTCAATGTTTATAATAAATGTACTATTCAATGAAGGAAAATTCAGTTCAAAACATCAGATATTTATGTACTATGTACAGTGACTTGAAGACCACACTATTGCTTACAAAATTAAATCCTGATATTTCCTTGTGATTTATCAGTAAAAAAACTTTTACATGCTGTAAAGGACTGTTAATATTACATACAGGACCTACCATATCAACAATAACTATTACTATTTCATGTAGGACTATTACTGCTTCTTGTAGGATTTTGTTTGAAAAGTTGTTTACACAATATAAAATAGATGGGTGATGGACAGGTGGACCATCACTTAATCGCTAATCCACCCAATACTCATGTACCAAAAGCTGGCCTGTCTGAAAGGTGAACTGTGTATCTAATATATTATAGCATAAGAAGAACAAATAGAGAAGTGTTCTTAAACTCTTTAATATGACTAATTAGCATTTATAACACATTATATAAGTATACATCTTTGGCATTCCTTGGGTCTCACCATCCGCTGCATGAGGTTAGTGTGGTAAGATGGTCAAGAAGCGTGCAGTATCTATGAGGCGGAATCGCCAGTATGACTGATGTCAGGGCCAATGGCTAGCATGCCCTATCTATGAGACAGAATAGCCAGTATGCCAATAGCAGATCCTTATCTATGTGTCTGAATCACCAGTATCACTGATGTTATGGCCGAATGGCTAGCATGCCCTATCTATGAGGCAGAATCACCAGTATGCCTGATGGCAGGTCCCTATCTATGAGGTGGAATCGCCAGTATGACTGATGTCAAGGCAGAATTGCCGACGTTTGACTGACTGACCTAACTGTTAACGAAGAATTGCCGCTGTATTGAGGCAGAGTCACCCTAACTGTTATATCTGTAAGTTGAGTGGATTGGGGACAGAATACCCAAAACGACACTGCATGCCAAGAACGGAACTGCAGTATGCAGTGGAGAGCCCCAAGGAACGGATATGTATGGATAATGACAACCTGCAGTTCTGTTAAAATAAGCACAAAATATAACACACAATATAAAAAGTTACACAAATGAAACATGAATCATTGTCATATTACGATTCAAACAACTAAGCATCGCCATATGTGGAGACCACTGTAAGGGCCTGTGACAAGGTGCTACTGTTAAGGGATCCCTGCCTGCAAACATGATTATAGTGATAACAAGATTAAAATCAGAGTTAATCTAGTCTGTATTTGTAAGGTAAGCAATGCTGTGGTGAGAGAATCTGAAAGACATTCATATATGAGGAAACAGAAACTATAAACATGTAGTTAAGCACTGCAATTTCCACAGTCTGTTTCTGGTAGGGTCCATGAATAAGTACTCTAGACTGTATTTGTAGGTTAGCAAAGCTGTGGTGAGAGAATCTGAAAGACCGTCATATATGAGGAAACAAAACTATAAACATGAATGTTAAGCACTGTATTGACCCTGGCTTGTTCCCCGTGAATTACAGTACAGGACTGCGATTTAAGTTGGATGCACAAAACAATTGCAGTGCAGTCAGTAAACAGATTGAACTAAAGACCTAATAGATACACCAACCCCATAATGTAACACAAGGTGCAGGCATTACTGGTGCTTAAACGCCACCCAATGCCAATAAATCTGAAGATCCTGTTACACATTGTGAGCACACCTCTGTGAAACACAACTCAGAGGGTGCCTGAATCTGATGATCACACTCCCAAGAAAACTGCAGAATTCCAAATGCAGAATTCCAAATGCAATGTAACACTTGGCACACAGAATCTGATTACTCATTTCCCAGAAAACTACATGCACAGAATCTGATTATCATGTCCGAAAGAATACACAAACACACATCCTTTCTCAGAAATTAGTCCATATAAAGAATCTAATGATCTGATCTGAAAGTAAACACTGACACACACTAACAATGTATATCAACCTATACACAATTCCATCCAATGCACTCTATACTCGAAGACATGCAGATGAAACAGCTCATATGTCAGCACTTGTCTATGAATGGGTAGATCCACACATGGCATGCTGTGCATAAACAATGGCATCATTTGAGGTCCTGATGTAACAAAAGTAAGAATCTGAAGTCCAAATTCCTAGTGTTGTAATAAGGTCATCCTCAATCCCAGCATTAGCTGCGATAGCAGGGTACAAGCTTGGACAGCACAAATACGAAGGACATCATTGGGTTGATATATGCCCCATTTGACACAGATATACTTCGCACCACACAAATATTGCTTGATAAATGCATGTCACATATGAATAATCTTGAAGCAATATGCTACAAATCAACAAGGGCATTCTCATCAATTAATACCGAAGGTTGATCACATGACCCAACATGACCTAAAATGACCGAAAGCTTTCCAGCCCAATAAATAGACAGATTGTGTGTGTGGGCTATGTGCTGCTTGTATTAAAATGGTCCACTTCTGCCTGATGCCAGAATTTGTCCAATGAGAGAGAGCATCTGCAATGAGGTTATCTTTTCCTTGGGATATATTCGGCTAACACTTCAAACAATATTGAGTTGATATCAGTGTAAATGCCTAAGCAATTGCATTATCATAGGAGACTTGTATAGGCGTTCACAATTATCTCAATTGCTCTGATATTGTCACAATGGAACAAAATTCGTTTTCTTTCCACAAATAGCCCCATATATGGGCTGAGACTACGATAGTGTAGATCTCCAGCAGGGCCATGGATAACTTGTCTGTGCCCAGTATGTCTAAATTGACTGGCAATGATCCTTGGAACTATTTGCTTTGGAAAACTGCCAAATCCGACAGTTGATGCTGCAGCAATAAAGAGCTCAAAATCTGTAGCAAGGGTAACATTAGAGTCCAAGAAGAAAGAAGTGCCATTCCATTGTGCCATGAAGTCACTCCACATCTTCAAATCCAGTCTACATTTGCTACTTATTTTACAAGATGATTCAATTCATTGACAGTTGTTGACAAGGATATTAGATATGATGTGAAAGATTGACCAGGGGTGGACCACATGACATGCATAGTGTAAATGGCCCAAAAGACTCAGTAATTGTTAATATATCATAGTTTTGTTGAGCTATCTGCAAAATTGCTCTGGACAGTGTATCAAAAATCTTATGCATACTTCTAATACCAAATACGAAGCTGGTGTAGAATTAATATTTGTTCCACCACTTCACACCATGCAGAGGCCACAATGATGGGAGTATGGGAATTAGCTTGAATGCATCGGTAATATCTGTTTTGCACACATTGGCACCCAATCCTAACTGCCAAGAATATGAATAGCATCATCTATGTTTACGTATGAGAGAAAATCATCTTTGCTTATTAAGGCATTGATACTTTCATGTTATAGTGAAATGTGTGGTGCTGACAGATCTACAATAAGACTGTACTTGCCTGAAGATTTGCTTGTAGTACACTCAGGGGCTAATCCAGAATATAGGAAATGGTGGCCTTCAAAGGGGCCTATAAATTAGTTGTTGGAGAGCTCCTTCTCAAGCAATACATCAACCACATCAGGTTTTAATGTCACTGATACCAAATTTTTACACTTAAATGAAGATGTAGGCTGATGAGAAAGTCTCGCTATTGGACATCAAAGGAAATATTTTATTCAGAACTTTATATGTATAATATTTTGTGGCCATAGTGGATGTCTGAGCATCAACATTTTCATTTATGACCAACTAGACCTCGGAATAAATATGTGTTTCAAGTTTCATGGCAATTCTCTGAGTAGTTTATAAGCAGTATCAATATCAATGAAATAATGGTCAACAGACATTTGAAAACAAGACATCCCAAAAGCTCTTCTGGTCTATGACCAGTAGAGCTAAAAATAAAAATGTTGGTATGTTAAGGACCTTTATGCTAGGAATAGCTTATATCAGAATAATCTGAAAGTATACTGATTTGCATGTCAAACTTTGAGAATTCAGTATTATTTTCAATTATCATTTCAAAAATCACTTGCATTAAACACTATTTATAGAATATATAAAAGTCTTCACATGGTGCAAAATCAGAATTAATTTCAAATTATTTGAAGAAAATTCTGAAAAATTGTTTTCAAAAGTTGATTAAAAAAATTTCTAAAAGGATACAATTTTACAATTGTTTACTTGTATTCTTCTTCTTTATTTCCAAACAGTGAACTTTATAGATGATATGAGCATTACCTACAAGTTACAAAGAAACTTACCAGTACTCTGGCTTTTTAAATTTTTCAAGGTATTTCCATAATTCGTTGAGACATCTGACCATTTCCTAAAACAGATATAAATAAGTAAAATTTCACTCAAAGAGAGACTAAACTGAATTCTGATAAGCAATGTGAAACATTAAACCTGCTCCATGTCCTATTATGAAGCCCTACAGTAACTCTATTTAAGTCCATCAATTCTTTTAAAACTGACCATACAAAAACAAAATTTAAGATGTTTCTTAAAACACGAGCAATAAATAAAAAAAATGTTAAAGAAAGAAATGATAATTAAAGACCTTGATCTTTTTATTATAACTATGCCATGGACCATGATCTTCCAGGGTAAAATGAGTGTGATATTCCAATGAACATAAAGAAAAAATTCTAATTTCAATCCAATGCAATCTTTCACAGGAATACTTAAACTGACAGTTATTAATGATCAAACTTAATCACACTGGTCAACATTTAACTGAGATGTAACTGAGGTGACAGGTTTGTATTAAATATCGCAGTAACACAAAATATAGACTATGAGACTTTTAGCACACCAGGCTGAGCAAATTTGTTTTTAACCACTAGTCCAAGACATGTGGTTTCAGTAAATTCACTAATCCCTTTCTCTTCACTAGTCCCACTGTACTCTTCACTAGTTCCATCTTACTTTTCACTAGTCTCAAAATGGTAATCACTGAACGAGTTTTGATGAAATGTATGTACTTAATCCGTAGAAAAAACAAACAAAATAAAATACAACATAATTATTTCTTAAAAGAATTTAATTCTTCAAAAGCATTGGTTACTATACATTTGGCTTCTTCAGGTTCATGTATATATGTTTTAGCTAGTGGATTTGAAAATATATCAATGTATATATCTGCCACCTGCACCAGCACTAAGCCAGCAGTTGATAGCTGTGTCTGGGTTAAAGTCCTCAAGCTCTGGTCCATTTGCAGAAAGGTTCATCTGGGTGAATTTCCTACCTGTGCCAGTTTTGGATACTGTTTGCAGTAACTGCAAAACATCTTTCCTTCTGAGTCAATATATTCAAGCCAGGGATAACAATCAACCCAATGCGTATGAAAATTTCTCTGTCTCTTAGTAGTCTCATAGTTGACATTTTTTGCCATCACAGATTGTTGGAGAAATAGCTACTGCACACTCAGTGTCCATCTTATGTTTTATCCCTCCATTCTCAAACAAATTTATCTTTTGCAAATTGATGTTATTACCTTTCTTACAAAAATAGTTTCGCAAACTCATTTTATTCACAGAGTATCTATCAGCTTGCTTGATAACTAGTTCTAAAGTGATAATAACATCAATTTTCTCTTTTAAAAATGAACTGAAACATCTCATTAATTAATGTAATTGTTTCGCATCAAACATAATATCGCACATGGAAGTTTGTCATTTGTATAATCAATTATAAATTAAAGAATAATTACTGTCATTTAATCAGTTCATAAAGGAAACCGACACTGATGTCAGTAAAATACCTATCATTAATTTAATTACACTGACATGCTGGATTAAAATCATAGTTCGTTGCTCGTTATGATATAGATAGAGTAAACTCATTGCAGCAAAACCACTTACAACACTGCAAACTGCAAATTGATCATACTAGCTTTCTTTTGCTTGACATGTTTTGATTTGTCGATAATTTGGTCGATTAGCCCAATATGCAGTCAAGCGGTAACAGGATGTAAATGTATACATGAAGAAAGGCTAGAATCAAGTATTCATTATGCCCGGAGAGAATGATTGGCCAAATAAAGGTATATATAGTGATTAAAGCACAAAAATAAGGATGAGCCAGACTTTTTTAAAAAGCACTTGTCCCGGACTAGCAACTTGGAAAATTTTACTTGCCCAACTCTTGAAAAATGACTAGTTTGGGATGTCGGGCTATGGGATTTGCTCAATCTGTAGTTATTTACATCATCTTTTGTTCCTGCTTTATGCAATGGTGTAACTTGGCAGTTTTCCATGTCATTTTAAACTGTGCAGTAAACACCAACTTTACTAAAAAGTGAATAATTATTAGCAAGGTAACCAGAAGCAAAAAAGGAAACAAAAATACAAGAAAATGCAACAGCAGTGTGTGTATATATAAATACATATAATTCGCCTCATTAATCTGTGCCTTAATAACTCATGCACTGACCCATAATGCAACAAGATCATTGGGTCATTTGTTTTTAAAGGCTAGCAAGATAAATAAATGGACAAGGACAAAGTGAGCTTAAAGACTGTAACAAAAAGTTCCAATAAAACATCCAACATTCAGACATTTTAACCCTTTAACTACTACAGCTGTTCTGCAGTTTTCACTACTGCTGAGTGATAGCATATCAGTTACTGAGACTACTGATACTGTTTGCTAGGCTGAATACTAGAGCATCATCATGTCTGACTACGGAAACTGACAATAAAAACATGGTTACATTTATATTCATTATTTCATTAGTTTTTGCTGGATTTCAGTGAAATAAAAAGCAGTTTACTTTGTATAGTGTCTGTTATTCATATATTTCCATTTTATTTACTCTTACAACAATCAGACAAGAAATCCCCATCACGTAAACTGTTTTGAATCGCACAAAATTCGTCAACTGATTCAAAATCACATACATCTAGTGTTGAAACGGGACTAACATCATTATCTGGTCCATTTACAAAGAATGATCCATTAAACTCTTTGATATTGCTTGCACTGAACCCTTCAAAGTCACAAATATCCTACTAGGAATCCATTTTTGTTTATCTCAACTACACGTGTTTTGTACATTGCCGGAAATTTCCTTCCCGCATGTCTAAATTTAACTTCTCAGCTTTCCAACTGGTATCAAAATGTTCAGTAACCAGCCTTCTCATTGGTTATGATAATGAAATATAAGTAATTATCTGTACTTTCAAACAATCAACGTTTAGTTAACATAGCAGTTACGTCCGCATAGATGCAACACTGGGGTTTTGAGTACTGCAAAATTACACGATCATAAGCGACACTGGGGTTTTAAACAAGGATTATCGACACTGCATATATTCGTCAGTGGGGTTCAGGAGCTATTTACAAGTGACGCTCAGATGCAGTAGTCGTAGTTAAAGGGTTCAAAGATTGTAATCCCCAGTGCTCATCAACTGGCAGCAGATGCTGTTTGATTGGTCACTGATGTTACCTACATACCAATCTATTCTCCATGCAGGTAATGCAGCTGGGAATGAAATACTAACATACATATCAACTGCTTAAACAATATTGCAAATGTTATGATGGAATATTTCAGTAAAGTGTATTAAAAACAATTTTTTAATTCTTGTAATATAATTATGTTCTATTTCAATAAAGAGTATGCTTCTCTATGTGAGATCCTATTTATTGTATAATACTTAAGTTGGCAAATTTACAAATCTGTAGCAATAGTGCAGGATAAGCAAATTATTATATGCTCATTTTTTTCTCCGTTAACTTTACATTGTCAGAATCGTTCAATATCCAGCGATATTGAACACCTTCATATTGCACCCTCACGTGACTGATGCACGTGAATAAAGAACTACTTTCTATAGTAAACAAACAATGGACGCAGACGCCAGTACTTTAGATTTATTATTTTTGTCGGTGGATGAAGTATACCAACTGTTTGAACCATTTGAAAGTAAAGATGCCAAAGTTGAGAATGTGCATGAATTCATAGAATCACAGAAGAAATTTTCAACGAAGCTGGCGACTGAACGTGATATCAGAAATGTTCAGCGATGGCTGTATGAAAACAAACGTGAGACGCGCTGCATTGAAAATATCATTCCGGAACATTGTTAAAATCGAAATCTCATTCCATAGTAGACTGTATGGAACTCCGCAAGAAATGAATATGTTGTTCACAAAAAATAAACAATATTGAAACCAGCATCTTCGTAAAAATTTTTGTTTAAAAACTTTCATTACGTATTTCCAAATACTGCTACACATCTGTGTACTATAATATGTAGGCCTATATAATCCAGACTACATTGTTGAAATCGAAATCACATTCCATAGTAGACTGTACGGAACTCCACAAGAAATAAATCTGTTGTTCACAAAAAATAAACAATATTGAAACCAGCATCTTCTTAAGAATTTATGTTTAAAAACTTTCATATTTTTCCACCTTACGATTCTAAACTATCCATGGCAGAACAAACAGTTATGCAGATTGTTGTCATCGCCAGTCCCTGAAGTCACACGTACATCGTGCAGAAAACACACAGAAGGAGATAATCAGAATTTGGCTGTATTGACAGAAAAACAAAATCTCACAATTCCTGACCAGCTGGGAACTTTGTTCAATGGCGCAGTCATTAATAATATGACTTTAAATTTCAATTTCAGATAGACCAAAATGGGATTTCTTTTTTAAATGAGTGAGCGCGCGGTACGCTATGAAGTCAAAAGGTCAATGGGCGGAGCTATATGCGCATAAATACTATTATTGTGTATTGAAGGAGAATCTACAATTGTCAACTTATTTATTTTAATAATAAAATAATAAATTTTATTATTAAATATATTTGGCTGTGAATTTTATTATTAAGTCTTTGGCAATGAAACAAAAATGAGCATATAATAAAAAGGTTACTGCATTTGAATAGGAAAATATGAACTCGTTTTTTCGGATGGCTATACTGCACTCCCAAAGTCGTGCAGTATAGCCATCCGAAAAACTCGTTCATATTTTCCCATACAAATGCAGTAACCTATAATTCCTACCTGTTGAGTATATCACTAACATTCACATGATCATGGAAAAATCTGTTTGATGACGTATAGACCAAGATGGTAGTCAGCAAGAAAATGATGAAGCCTCACTTTGAGATTCTGCTGAAACCCAAGCACTGAGACAGACGTATGACCATATTTGGCCGCGTCTTAAGAAACCTGTGTATAAGTAGCCAGGGAAGTTGCTTGGCTAAATCAGACTGGTTCATCAGAACTCAAAGAAGATTGTATCATTTACAGGCAAGCTACTGTCTGCAAACAAATTTCTATATAATATAAGGATTTTTAATGTTAAGATGTTAAAAGCAAGAGTTCCATCTAAGATCAGTACATTCGCAACATTGGATTATTTTAATATTTCTTTACTTTTCTTTAGTATAATGTATTGGAAAGTTATATCGTTTGAAGATCTTATATTTACTTGTAATTTTTATAATTGATTGTTGGAAGGGGCGATGTTTGCTACCAACTTCATACTCAGTAATAACTAATTTAGAAAGTGATTATGTGATTATGATTTTTAATGTAGCTTTAACAATTTTTCATTCATATCGCTACAATGTCTGCAGTGTGACAGTTTATAGTGATATCTAGCACTGGGGCATCATGCAGCAGACATGTAGCATGATATCCCACCCAGTCACCTTATCCTGACACCAGGCTGACTGATCCTAACACTAACTTCTTAATGCTGAGTGCCAAGCGAGGCAGCAGTTAGTACCATTTTTGTAAGTCTTTGGGATGACTTGACAGGGGATCGAACCCACGACCTCCTGCATCCGAGGCGGATGCTCTAACAACTAGGCCACCAGAGCAGTAATTTAGAAATGAGATACTTTCTAAATAGTAGAGTTTAATATGTTGGTATTTTAGATTAAATTCAGTAAAATATAATTTTACTAACCGATTGTGGTATTAGTCTGAAATATTTAATTATCTGTAGGATACTCTAAAAGGCAGAAATTATACAAATGTATGATGTTGGTAAGCGAAGGAATATCATAATTTTATATTTATCTCTTATATCTGTAATTGTAATTTAAGTTTATGTAGATTGATACTGGAATGTAATTTTATATGTTGAGTGCTCTCTGTCTCTCTGTCTCTCTCTCTCTCTCTCTCTCTCATCATGGGCCAAGGCACCTCTTAAAGATAATAGTGTTTCCTTCTCATAGCAGGGAATGAGAATAAGATTATGATAAAAAAATTCTTATCATGCTCCTATGGCTAAGATAAAACTAATGTAGTACTAAATTCAGCATAAAAGATTCATATAAATTGTGATTAAATATCTACCTAAAATATTGATAATCTAATTTCTGTGTTGATAACCAAATTTAATACCTGTATGATCAATTATTCATTTATTCAATTAATTCCACAATTTTTAATGCATACATTTTTATATGCATTTTTTCAACATTTTATTCCCTCTGTCAGCTAAAGTTAATTCTCTCCTAGTGGTCATCTTGTTCACTTTGATCTGGCACCTATTGCAGTACAAAGTCTCATAGTCTACTATATCATATATATTTTTCTTTCACAAAGAAAAATGTCCATTATTTTCATGATGAAGACCCTGAAAAAACCCAGAAATAAATATCTCAGTAAAACAAGTGCAGGATGACTGCTGAAATTTCAATTCTCTGTATGTATTCATTAATATTTCTATTAGATTTAGCAATCAAGTGAACATACCTTATCTTCTTCTCTTACTGTGGTCACTCCATCTTTTAACATCGGCCTAGTGTACTTGATGTAGTTTGTACATGCAGAAATGCACACTTCTGGTGGCATGACCTCAAACCTCATGACTTCCTCCACCTCATGCAGTCTTAAAAAAGCCATCAAAGTGCGTGGCAAAAAGTAATCCAGTTCAAATAAAGGAGTTAGAAATCTGATCATTTCTTGCAAGGGTCTGAAATACAAGTAATGTCCAATCTAATTTACCACATATTAACATGAAAGAATACATAAAGTATCCCTTATGTAATATTATAACATATTTTCCTGTGTTTCTATCTGTATCATAAATCAACCATAGACATGTCACAATGATGGACATATATGTAGATTTGACACTGCAAGTTTAAAGTTAAATACATTAACTCATAATTAACGTGTTCATTCTTTAAGTCTTTACAAATATTGCATACATGTGTTGAATATTGTATGCCCCAAAAGGCCTTATGTAATATTAGCTACATATTCAGCTAAATACTTATAAACTCTGTAAACAAAATTATGATTATTAAAAATTATTATTATTATTATTATTATTATTATTATTATTATTATTATTATTATTATTATTATTATTATTATTATTATTATTAAACAACCTGTTGGGTTTTTTGGGGAGCTTGCTAGAGTGACATGTTAAAAGTTTTTGCAAAAGTCAATCCATTCCTTAAAATGTTCAAGATACACAAAAAAGAAGCATCTCTCTTCAAAGTGACTATAGAGTGTAAACTAATGAATTTTGATGGTCATGTCAAAGGACACCAACACAGGGAAACAATCTGTGAACATTATGCAGGTTCTATATCTATGTAAAATATTCAGGGCTTACATTTATCCAGGAAATAAGTACATGTGGTTGAATATTCTTAAAGAAAATTAGCAAAAAAGTTTGCATTCTTGTATTTGAAGGGGCATATCTAGAAAACATCTATGCAGGACATACCTAAGTCTACTGACTGAAAAGTTATTGTTGGTGTTGTAGGGTTTAATTCCATTTTCAGCATATGATAGGATATATATGGTGGCCTTTACTGGTGGAGGAAGAACCTGGGAAAGCCCTGTAAAAGACCACTGACCCATGGGAAGCTACTGGCAAGCCTTCTCACGTACCCACATTGGCTAGGCCAGAGACTCAAATCCATGCAGACAGAGGTAAGATGGCAATGATCCATAATGGTGAGCCCTTTAGACCACATTGCCACCCGGGGCTCCAACTGATAAGAATATGGGAGTTAAAATTTTTTGACCATCCAACTCTCACTGGAGAAATGTCAGTTTTCATTCTCTGTTCAGAAACCAATGGTTGGTTGGTTGGTTAATTAGTTCTTTTTTAATGACACATTCATCACATTATTTGTTATATCATGCCACACAAAATGAGAGCCAAGTGCTTTCTTTCCCAAGGATCTAGATTAACCTGGTTACTTATGAAACCGGTGAAGCCCAGATTACAAGATGTTCTACCAAATGAGCTACCATGGCTCCCTGATACCAAATTATATATTTCACTGTTGATGAAGCCACAAGTTCAAACTGCCGTCAATTATCAAATATGAGTACCAGAGGACATTTTCAACCAGTTACAATATAACCTTAGGCTAAATGAGACTGCTGAAAAAAATATTATGCTTCAGTTACTAGTGACCTTGCCGTTTGCTCTATGGATTCCAGAGTTTTCACCAAATGGGGAACACAGATCACTGCAGAAATGGCTGTGAACAACTTCAACAACCAAACTGGGCTGTTTAATTGGCCAAAAAGGGGTATGAACCTTACAACTTGAAGCTGAGTACCAAACATTTCAACACAGAGTGGGGAACAGCAACTCCCAAATATTGACTAGCAAAGTCTTTGCCCTTGTTAAACTTTTGAGCAAGCTCCTTAACTATAATGAAGGAAGGAAGCAACAAGACACATGCTTAAGAGTTTGCCACAGAAAGCTTTTCCAAACTAATAAGAATTTTAGATTCACCAGAACCTGAAATTTTGGGCAACAAATCACTGGGCAAACCTCATTTACTACTTCTTCAAAAGACCAGCCCTCTTCCTCCTCTGCTGCATGAGTTGATGGGTGGGCAGAGGCAAATTCAGGGAGTACCACATCAGCCTGTTTTGTATGGAACTCATGCACATCAGTGAGGACAGAATGTCTTCATCTCACTCTCTCTCCTGGGAGGCAGGTCGAAGTAATCTTGTGTGTCTCTGCTGCTGGGGAGACAATGGGAAGAGGAACTTAAACTGGTAACTCATCCCATAGAGCTAATAGGCTGTCATTAGCAGTGGACTCAGCAAGTGGGTGAAGTTGACTCACCCACTTAGAGAATATTGGGGAAGATGATCCATCCCCCTCCCTCTATTTTGACCCAATTTTGTAAGATAACAAGTCCACAACATGCAACAATGAACATACTACCATGCAGCCAATGTCCAGAGGTCACTTGATGTAGAAAAAGGGCTACTTCCTACCTTCTGGTGGAAGACCCATATCATGTAGCAGCTTAGTAGAACAATAGGGAAAAGGGGATGCTGGTATGTTCCCTCTCCCTAATCCAGACCTGCCAACCCAAACAAGACTTTTTAAGTGGCACTGGCAATCTACTACTCTCCTGTTATAAGACAATATTCAAATCAATGTTGTCCACTGAACATATTGGTTGCCCTTCTTGCTTTTTCCTCCAGAATCTGAATATTTCTTTATTATTCTTCTGTGCCGACTGTTTAAATTTTATGAGCCTTACTGTCCCATTCATCCTGAACATGTATCATTTGTGATACACCATTTTTAGGTTTTAACAATACATTAAGGAATATTTCATAGAAATGCCAAATTGATGTATAAACTATCCAGAAAAACCATTCCTGTCTATCTAAGCAATATCTTTCACCAAAAATATGCTGATAGCACTCCAAATTTATGGTCCATAAGAAGTAAAAAGTACATTATACCAAGGCAAAAAAATGAAATTGTTTAAAAAAAACATTTTCAATATACTGGTCCACTGGTATGGAACAACATTCCCAGTGACATAAGGCAGGCTCCTATCATTTCCTCTTTTTATAATCAATGTCTTTAGAAAATTGAACAGTTCTAGTACAATAAATAATGCTTGCTCTTCTGTAATTTTGCAACATTTTCATATTTAAATTTTTAATGCAGGATGATATTTTATATTTTATATAAAATGTTTATGTATTCACAGATTTCTGTGCAAAGGTTCGAGGCTTGATAGTTTAACTTTTAAAATTACTTAATTATTTAGTGTCAAGCCAGATTCTTCACATCATGTTGCATAAACTATATATTGTCCATAACAGATAAAAGGCCTCAAGGTATATTAGTTCTGTAACTAATTGAATTATCTTCTCTAAATAAAGTCTTTATTATTTGTAGTAGTAGTATTCTCTTGGACTCTCATTTTACTTTTGCTGCAGATGTAGAGTTCTACACTGCTGCAGCATCAACTCTCGGATTCAGTGTTTCTTCTGATTATTTCTTCTTATGCTGTAGTGTATTTTATGAACAGTTCACCTGTCCATTTGTCTATCTAGCTGTATAATTGTGTACCGAGTGACTTGGCAGTTTCAGTTCTTAGTCCTCCTGTCCATTATTCCATCTATTTAATATTAGGTAAACAAAAATGTGTTCCAGTCAGTGGACATTGGAAGAGTATGCACCAAGATTGAGTTTCTCCTTCATAAGGCATGACTGTCCTACACACAACTGGCACAATACCATTTCATATCTACAATCTGTTCTATAGGAGAGCTGCAACTCAATTGTTTTAATTTTGCAAAGCTTGTTACTGGAGTTTTCATTCCACACATTTTGCCAAGTATACAGAATGTGGTGACTTGCATAACACTCCAAGTCAGCATATGGAATCTTTCATTCAGAAATGGATGACTGCAGGGCAGCTTTAGGTGCTCTTTCATTACCTCCAATACTAATGTGACTAGGTAGACAACAGTACACAATTCTTTTCTGCATCAGTAAATCACATTTCTGCATGATCTTGGATATTAACTGATTACTGATATCAGTGCAGAAAGGGAATCAGAAAGAATATGCATGAAAATGTTAATCAATGTGAAGTATTTTTATCACAATCATATTTTACAATAATCAGAATACAGAAACATATTAGGTTAAATAAATTTCACCAAAACAGGATGAAAGATATGGGCTTGTATTTAGAAACTTGTCCTGGGGATAAGCAAAATATGCTACAATAAACACTATTAGTTTAGGGTGTAAAAATAATGCTCGCAATGCATTCATAACTATCACCATTTAAAGTCTACATTGTCAGAAAATCATGAAACTGGCACCAAAAAAACAGATCAATATAATCAGGGTCATCATAAGGGGCAGGGATTACAGATGACTATCTAGGGTGCCAAGCCAGATAGAGAGAAGGCAGCATATTATGGAGTTTGAGGCATTTCTTCCGAGTAATGGGGTGCCAAAGCCAATGCTCAGCTGGGGTGCTGTTTCATCCCGTGCAAACTTGTGATAGTCCTGACAATAAAACAGAGGATAAAACAAGAGCTCTCATGTAATCTTGTTCATGCTAAAATTAATTTTATAACAGATTGGTATCAAAACTTACATGAGCCATGTTGTGGGGTTTTCTCTGAATTTCTCCACTGCATTTCTTATTAGTTGTATTCCACACCAACTTGCATAATCATCATCATGCTTGTCATCAGCAGATGGAGACTGGTATGGCCTCACATCTCCAGAAATCATGTGAAGAAGGGGAATAGAATACAACCATGATGGATCCTTGTCAGAAACTGGGAAATTATTGCAGAAGTCTATCAGAATTATTTTCAGTTTCCTGAAAGACAAGTAAACATTACAAGCCAAGAATGAAACGTCAATGCCATCTAATTGTAAAATAATAATAATAATAATAATAATAATAATAATAATAATAATAATAATAATAATAATAATAATAATATCTTTATTTATAGAAGCTCATTTGGTCAATCATCCATAAGGCCTTCTACAATGAAAATTATATATATATATATATATATATATATATATATATATATATATATATATATATATATATATATATATATATATATATATATATAATCTGATAACTGAATTGTGTACAAAAAATTAAAGGGTAAGAACAAATACATAAAATACAGTATTTACCTAAACAAAAACACAGATCACCAGTATATATCTGATCTTCGTAAGTCAAATGTTTGTCAGTTTTCAACCACAGCTAAAACTAATCAACATATCAACTTACTGTATCTTCTAAAATGATGACCATGAGTTTGTTATGTATGAATTTACCAAAAGGGGGCAAGAATCAACATGAGACTTTGTCTACTACAAGCCATGCTGCACTGAATGACCTTTGACCTTGAATGTACCATGTCCAAAAAGGACACAAACTATGATGAAAGAATCAACTTCTTTAGACTTTCAAGGAGTAATGGAAAAAACTCTAGGCCATGATTTGAGTATAAGTCTTGTTCAGCATAAACAGCATTCATTCAATAAAAAAAAAATGTTCAGGTGCCATGGCCAGTTTAAAAACTGACCCACTGATGATAGCACATGAAACAAGCAAAAAGCAGACTAACTGTACCGAAACTGATTATAAATCAAACAAAGCCCCTCCATCATCAAGACCACAACTGCTCAAGCCTTAACATAGCAAAGTGCAATATGGAAAAAGGGCTTGATTGTGTTTTCAGCACCACATATGGAGTGATTAAAAATAGAAAACCTTTCTCTGATTTAGAGTTTAGAGTTAGCTTGCAACAATTGGCAAAGAATGATCTAGACCTCTGACAAAATTACACTAACAGTCACAGTTTAACAGTTTTCATCAATTACAGTCAAACCCACTTATCTTGACCTCGGTTATCTCGAGAACCTATGTAAGTAAAACGTTTTGCTCTGGTACCAAAAAATCTTTCTTTGTTATGCTATTTTTTTCCCTGCTTATCTCAACCCCTGTTAAGTCGATAACCCCATTATGTCGGACATAAGTTTCAGTCAAAATTAACATGTGCACCCGCTTAATTCAACAAAATGCAACTTTTAACATTCATCTCAGAGCAATTTTACAAGAAATTATCCTGCATTTCCTCTATTACCAGTACCTAATACCAGCAATGATAGAAAAAGTTGGTACAAGACCAAATTTCACTGGTACAAATGCTAATCAACCAGTCTCATCAATGCATGGTTTATCACTTGCATAGAGTGGAGAAGATTATCTTGTAAACAATACTTTAGAGTAAGGAAATTGAATGAATGCATTTCTGACCTTTCCTTTACATAAGCTGCATTCAAAATGGACATTATCACATGTCAAAACCAACAGAATATAGTTTGTCCCACACAACATCACGAATTTGATCTTATCTGTAACTCTGAAAATTATCAGGTTAAATACCTGATTTGTGGCAATAGTTAAAGTGTTTCCATGCTTGGTGCAAGTGTAAGCCTTTAACTTCAGCCTGGCTAGATCATGTGACTCACAATACTCTATAGAAACCCGAAAAATTCCAAACTACACTCCCACCTCACAATGGTTAATTTGTTTTGAACAAGAGTAAATAAAAGCACCAATAGTAATGAAAAAAAATCCACAGTACCCAGTACTTTTTTTAATGAAATTGTTGATCGCAGTACCATGATTACATATTCTTCACCACAAACAGAATGAAGCAAAAAGCAACTGATATGATTAAACAGAAAGGAGTGCATTTATTTGTAAAGTGTTGTCTTGAATATCAATCTTGCAATCCATCAAAAAGATTATCCGACCCTCCTGATGCTGTGTTCTTGCTGACAGTCAATATCAATGTTGGGAGGGATATGGGACTACAACTGTGTGAATAGAATAAGTTGGCTTCATGCACACTTTGATGTTGGGACAGTTAACTTAAAGAATTCAAACACATTTTACAGTTTGTCCCACATGAATACCAACAGCTGCATCTTTTTTCCGGTTCAGAAGCAAATTTTATTGGCAAAAACCAGCATATACTGGTGTTAAGGAACCACTGATGGTCAAAAAAAACCCTATTAATTTTGTTACATTTTGCTGCTAGTCACAAGTCAATTCTAAATACAATACTTATTAAAAACAAGTCTAGGCCTACATGTACATGTACTTCAATTGGCCTAGATTTTGGATAGCATAAGATAATCATTGTCTTGAAGAGGCTACCAAAGGAATGAGGCTATTCACAGGGAAATAAAAACATGACTGAAAAATTGTTAAAGCTACCTTAAAAATCATAATCACATCACATCACTTAAAAAACACTTCATCTTGCAAACACTGTATATAAAATGTATTTACACTTGTAATTCAAAAAGACCTCATGGATGACTGATCAGCTGACCAAGTGAGGTTTTTCTTCAAATAAAGTCTTTATTATTATTATTATTATTATAGTGTGACCCTGCTATAATGCCCTTTGTTATAATACGAATTCCGATATAACGTGGTTGTGGCATGGCTCCCAAAATTTAATTCACCTTAGTACCAATATTTTTCTCGTAAACAAAGAAAAAATTTTAAGTACATAAAGTAAATTGTGTAAAGTTTTCTTATCATGTTGGAAAAGAGACTGCTTATAAATTTGAATAGACGCTTATGGTGTGGCTCCCAAAATATCATATACATGTACATGTATTTTTTTTGTACATGGAAAACATTTCTTCTTAAAAGTACAAAAAATAATGTATAGAAAGATTAGTATCATTTTGGGGAGGAAATCACATATGGATTCTAATATAAAACGATCAAGGTGTGGCTCCTGAAATTTCATTTTCATTATTACCAGTATTTTTCTCGTAAAAAAAATTAAGTACAAAAAGTAAATTACGTAACATTTTGTAATTATCTTGGAAAAGAGATTGCTTATAAATTTGAATATAAGACATTTGTGGAGTGGCTCCCAAAATATCATATACATGTGCATGTATTATGCTCATATACTAAAAACATTTCTTCTTGAAAGTACAAAAATAACGTGTAGAAAGTTTATTATCTTTAGGGAAGGGGGCGGGGGAAATCAAGTATGGATTCTAATATAAAATGATCATGGCGTGGCTCCCGAAATTTCATTTACCTTATTACCGGTATTTTTCTCGTAAAAAAAAATTAAGTACAAAAAGTAAATTATGTAATGCTTTGTAATCATCTTGGAAAAGAGATTGCTTATAAATTTGAATATAAGACGTTTGTGGAGTGGCTCCCAAAATATCATATACATGTATATGTAATATTCTCGTACATGGAAAACATTTCTTCTTAAAAGTGCAAAAAATAATGTGTAGAAAGTTCATTATCATTTTGGGAAGGAAATCGTGTATGGAGTCTAATATGAAACAATCATGGCATGGGTCCTGAAATTTCATTTACATTATTACTGGTATTTTTGTCATAAAAAAAATTAAGTATGAAAACTAAATTATGTAACATTTTGTTATCATTTTGGAAAAGATATTGCTTATAAATTTGAATATAAGACGCTTGTGGTTTTGGCTCCCGAAATATATACATGTACATGTATTATGCTGATATGCGAAAAACATTTGTTCTTAAAAATGCAAAAAATAACGTGTAGAAAGTTTATTATCATTATGGGGAGGAAATCAGGTATGGATTCTAACATAAAATGATCGTGACGTAGCTCCTAAAATTTTTAAATTTAATAAATTTCTTACAGTTTTGTGCCAAAATAAACATCGGAAATATGAGTATCTGAACCCATGTCTGGGCTTTTTGTGAACTTTGGTCCTTGTTTATTGTTGAAACATGACAGAACATAAGTGTTAATGTTCTTATTACTGGTTCATGAGCAATGAAGCCATCAAATCTACTTTGTGTTTGTCTACAGTGCATTCCCTATTCAATCATTGCTCAAACAATATCCAACATATGTTCTATAAACTGCATTTACAACTAAGCAATAAACAATGTGTGGCATTTAATAATAGATTTTTAACCTGAATTTATAGATCAATTAAATTAAGTACTTTGCTCATCATCAAAGTCAATTGCTAGGCTAAACTTGTTCAAATTATGGGTCAACAATTTATAAAACATCAGATGAAAGCCGCCAACACGTGTACATGGCTTGGTGTTGTTGTTTAATGCATTCAGTTGACCGGTCAATAATGGCGTCCACTCTTGTTTATTGCTTTAGTCAGAAAGTAGCTGAAAATTACAGTTTTTCAAACAATACAAAAGTATTACAAGGATCAAGGATGAGAAAATTTAGCCGTGTGAAATTTATACAGACATCGTTATTTAACCTACGGATGTATTGTTTCATATTCGTTACATATATTTATTTTTTTTTTCCCCATTGTATTCAGTTGCATACTGATCTGTAACAAAATTATTGAATATTTTAAATATGTGTGCAGATATTTTCGATGGAAATATTTGTATTGTAGATTCAGTGTATATGATGAGATTCATGGGTGAGTACATGGTGCTGATACTCTCTATTCATGCTATAGATTAGACATGTATATATAAACTATACACATTTATGCACCAACACATGGTTCTCTCAATAAAGTAATATATATATATATATATATATATATATATATATATATATGCAATCTGTTATCACTGCAGGTGTTTTTCTCATTTAATATACATGGATTTAAAATGGTAACTGTGCCAATGAAGCACACGTTTTTGCACCTAATTTTATTACACCCCTCATTCCACCCCTGATAATACTGCAAATTTGTTGATAACATACATGGTTGCTTTTAACACGGTTCGATTCATAACATGGTCGGGTTCTATGGCTCCCAACTACTGTGTTATAGCGGGGTCACACTGTATTATTATTATTCCCCCCTCATTTTTTATATCATTTGTTGCTTAAAAAAACACTTCATCTTGTAAAAACTGTACATGGATGACTGATCAGTTGACCAACTAAGAACAGGCTAGTCTGTGTTTACCTGGTAAGAATCCTTTGAGAACATTCTCATAAAGGTTCGTCCATGGGAATATAAATTTTTATTACATGGACAACAGTAATTACATCCTCTGAGAAGTTAAGCTATGCAAACTGCAATAAAGTAATATATTACTGATATTATTATTCTGTAAAATGTAACAAAATATACTAAATTCACAATCAATTAATTTACAACCTTTTATTATTTTCTTTCTGCAACTGATCCATCTAGTGTCATGGATATACAAATCAATTTGCCCTCTCCCTCGAAAAGCTCAAATTTTGACTTGGGCAAGCTCAGGTTTCCAAGCAAAATGCTTACGGGCAATTTAAAAAAACTAAGTTGGTGTTTGTTATTGTTCTGTTACTAACTGAAACCACATTTGACAAATAAATAAATAAATATTGTTATAATATCTTATTAGCTACATTTTATTCATAATATCTGCATGTATCTGTGATTAGCCAACCTTCAGGTCCCTTAACTATCCCCAGGCAAATTGTAAGCTGGTCAAGTATAAAGATTGTTTTGATGCATGTTGCTGTCTTTAGGTGAGTAAGGTCTTATTCATTAATAACTTCACTTGTGAGATTTCACTGACGAGGCATTTTTGGAAATAAAAGGCAATCATCAACCAATGATTAACCACCAGAATTTCATTTAATTTAATTTCATTTATGATCAATGATGTTACACCCACACAGTGTGTTTATTCTCCTGTTTATGTGGCAATTAACAGACCAATTTGAAAATACTGCCTGGCAAACAATTAAATGGATAAATATGTGTGTTCTCAATCTCAAAAGTCAGCTTGTCAAATATTTTTATGCATGTGATTTCATGGTGACTTGATGATGACTGGAAGTATAAGCAGACATGTGAGTGGACATAACAGACCCTTGAAGAACATGAGAGGCTGAAATCATTGACAATTTGTGACCATTTCAGTGATGTAATTAATCTGAACTTGTTTTCCTCCAGGATGATCTCTCTCTCTCTCTCTCTCTCTCTCTCTCTCTCTCTCTCTCTCTCTCTCTCTCTCTCTCTCTCTCTCTATCTCTCTCTCTCTCTCTCTCTCTCTCTCTCTCTTCTCTCTCTCTCTCTCTCTCTCTCTCTCTCTCTCTCTCTCTCTCTCTCTCTCTCTCTCACACACACACACACACACACACACACACACACACACACACATACACACACACAACCATTTTGTACCTGACCAATGTTTTGGCCAAGCTCAATTTTCCCAAGGAAAGGTTCAATTTTTCAGTCAGATTGCCAGAAAGAGCTTTATGAAAATTACCAATTTTTTTCCCTGCCAATACAAGAAGAAAAAAAACCATACCTTTACCAATCAAGTACAAAGCTATTCTTATTCCCAACCTTTTACCCATTTTCCCAGTAGTTATGGAACCCTATAAATTACATTCACAAGTATGCAAGCAATTTTTTTTATGGGTTTTGTTTTGCATGCTTGAAAAGAATGGGTACATTAGAATCAAAAAATGAAAACTACTCTTTATCACTGGAAAAGTAGTCATCCACAATTCCATAGTCATGTAGTTTCCGTGTCTCATGGTGAGGTCGAAGCAGCAGAGATCTAGCCAATAGAGGCATGTAATTGGAGGACCACTGAAGCTTGTATTGTCCAGTTACAATCAAGACAAAAAGTGCCTGATGCATTCGTCTCTCTGCCTTTTCTGGAGTCTCCCTGTAATCAGTCAGCGGTGTCTCTGGCTCAAGTGACTTCAACACAGGAGACAGCAGGACATCAGACATCTGCAAATACAAAGTAGACCAGGAAGATGAAGTTTGCAACTTGAAGTAAAAAAAAGCCTTAAAAAATCAGATAGGTTGTTAAATGTAACACTTCACACAAACAGATAAAATATAAATAGTTACAGTGACTGATATTATATATATCAAAATTTGCTGAATTTGATGGAAACCTCCCAGGAAAGAAATTTCTCATGGATTCTGTATGAAATACTTCAGGAATCCGTATGGATGAGATATGGACTGAAAAACTTATGGAATCATACAATTTATTCCATAAAAGTTCCATTAGTACTTCACATCAAGTGAAAATTCCATATGGAATAAAGTTGCAACTTTAATCCAGAACAAGCATTTTGCTTTTTGTGCCATAAAGAGCTTTACATAATTGGCTAACATGCTAAAGTGACAAGGATTTGAACCAGGAGGATGTCGAAGTTATATATCTCCAAATTGATTAACTTCCAGAATTTAAGAAGGAACAATGTATACATCACTGGTGGGAATTGTTGATATTGTTGCCAGATACCCATGTCTATTAAAGATAGTCATATCTTTGCAGAATTATTTTGGCCCATAAGTAGAATCATCCTTTAATATCGTGAGCAGTATTATTGTGTACATCATCAAAATATTCTTGATGTGTTAGAATTCACTCTAAAACAAGAGTAATTATACCATGATAAACGTTTGTTTATGGAACAAGGACTAATTCAAAAGACCACAAAGGCAGCATGGTTTACAGCAGAAAAGAGACATAAGGCAGGTTCCTAGCATTTATTCTTTTCATAATTAACGTCTCAAATGGATGTGTTTATGTAATTTTGCACCTTTTTCACAGCTGAATTTTCAATTCAGGATAATATTTTATATGTTGTTGTGTTCACAAATGCCTGTGCATATGCTCCAGGCTTGATACTTTGTTTTTTAAAATCAATTATTTAGTGTCAAGCCAGATTCTTCACATGTTGTATATACTGTATATATTGTACATGAAAGACAGAAAACCTCAAGGTTGATTAGCTCTGTAACTGAGTTACATTCTCTAAATAAAGTCTTTGTTATTGTTATTATTATTATTATTATTATTATTATTATTATTATTATTATTATTATTATTATTAACTCCCATATCTCTTGCTTTGGATATCATATAATTAAAAATTGTTTATAATTTTTATAATTTATAATTTTTTTCATACACACTGAAATATCACCTTGGTTAATAAGTCCTGTTTTATTCATATCCATTATTTGCTTGAAATTTTTTGAAACTACTGAAATTATGTAAAATACTAATAAAATGATCAAACACTTAAGAAACCTGTCTGAAATCCACCTTAAGTCTGTCTCGAAAATTTCATACAGGATGGACTATTACCACATTCCATATTGTATTTTTCCAAATTCCATATGGGTTATTGCCAAATTCCATATGGATTATTCACAAATTCCATATGGTCCAAATTCCATGTGGACTATTGCCAAATTCCATACGGAATTTAAATTTTTATTCCATATGGACAACCTACAGATCTCATGGACTAATTTGCATATTCCATGAGATTTTCCATATGGAGTACATAACATTTCCATATGAATATTTCTGTAAAAGTACGTATGGATTCCATATCCAGTCCATATGAATATTTCTGTAAAAGTATGTATGGATTCCATATCCAGTCCATATGTATATTTCTGTAAAAGTATGTATGGATTCCATATCCAGTCCATATGTATATTTCTGTAAAATTATGTATGGTTTCCATACCCAGTGTATATGGAAAATTTCGTACAGGTTAGCAACCATGCAACATTATGTTTAATTAAGCAGTATACTATGCTTAAAATTAATAGTTTTGCAGGTAATTAATAATTCAAGATTATATATATTCTTATATTTGACCATTAAAATTAAAATCCTCATTTTGGGCAGTTTATTATTAAAGCAATATGATAAAAAGCCTGAATATGACACCAATAAATTCAACCCACAGAATAAGCATTCTGGTGCATTAACAAAGCATTAACTATAGGTTTTCACACCTAAGAACAGAATTTTTGTCATGTATCATTCAGCTACTACTATCAAAGAAAGGAATGAACATGTAATGCATGCAGACAAAATAAAGGTAAATGTTTTAGAAAAAATAATTTGAATATAACTCTTTAAAAATCTTTTTTTCAGATAATAAAAACGTATTTGCTTGCTTTGCCTCTGTTACAAGGATGACATTCCATATAAACACAGGAAAAATTCCTGCTGTCATCCACAAGCTTATGCCTGTGAAACATTAATATGTAGGCCTGATAAATATGTATTATCTAAGTGAAAATTGGTAAAATTGGAGCTTAAAAGAGAATTAGAAAATTACACTATTCAACTTAACCAGTTTTATCCTGTTTACCAATTTCAACTGCAGTGCCTGATTCTTGCAAAGCATTTCTAAATACATTGTGATAAAATGGAGCATCATACAGCAGCAGTTGCAGAAATTGTGATGAACTTCACTGTGTTTACTAAAAACATTGTTATTTCTATTTTAAATTATATTAAAATATGTATCTCTGAAAAGGTAATAAAATTTGCAACACAGTGATATATGTCTTGTTATCATTTACCAATGTGCATGCTCACAACTGTATTTTAAAATATGACTTGAAAGAAAAAACAACAAACTAAAAAAATCTATGATGTTCAGTGAATCTTTAGTTCATGAAGATGTATGAAATACTTTAAATAGTATGTGAATAAAATAAAGATAATTCTATTTATAGTATTTTGGTCCACATTTGTCGTTTCTATTAGCACTGTTAGTTCAAAAGTTATAATAATTTTACTAAAATTGGACAACAAAACGCCTGGAACATTCTAGAACATGTAATTCGGTGTGAAGTTTCTCATCAAAACTTTACCCAAATTAATCCTAGAAATCTTTCAGTAAGATAAAGGTAATTAATCAGTACAATTTTTGTCTAAATTTTGAAGTCTGCATCCTCTTGATGTTGAACAGTTGCCCCTTCTATCAATTTAAATTGTTACTGCAACCAAGGTGAAAAATCATCCCGGACCCATTCCTCACAACAGCCTTCAAAGTCAGCTTCATTCTTCGAATTGCTGTCTAAAATGCATGAAGCCATGCATCATCTCTTTCATCAACTTGATTCATTTCTAACCATTATTTAAGTCAATATTATCATTAAAATCATCCAAATCAATGTCAATACCCTCGCAATCAACATCTATGTTTACATTGTTTACATCTGAATTGTCATCAATCAATTTTCAAGCCAACAATTTCTTTTTTCAGGTACATTTTTTACAAATTTCACTGTGCATGCATGCTTTAACTATTTCCTGTGTTGGTGAAGAAGTACACAAATATCTGTGATGTATAACACACTACACACATACATCGTATAGTATGACCCTAGTCATATTCAGGATAAAATGGGAAACTACGACCACAGGCGTATTCAGGATAGAATGAGGTATTATGCCCATAGTCGTATTCAGGATAAAATAGATTAATAACTGGAATGCTCATGAACACAAATGGACCTCAATGTAACAGTGAAGTGGAAAAATACTTGCTCCAATTTTTCAAAGTGTACTTATTTATACAACTACTTGCTTTTCTTTACAACACACATTAGTCTGAATACCCAAAATGACTTAGTAGCGATGAAAATTAATTTTAAAAATTCAATATCTATTATTAACTGGATCTAAAGAATATTTTGAACAACACAGATTATTATGGATAATTTTGTCTATCACTCTATGTGGCTGATAAAACACATGTAGTTTTCTAGGTGTTCAATCAACTTGGCTTTTCCATTTAACCTTTCATTGGAACAGCAATTTCATCCTGGTGTACCCAACAGACAGGTAGAGCAATGTACAAGTATTGCAAATAGTATACATGAGATAATCATGCCATTCAAATTAACTTGCTACATATAATCATACATTATAAGGAATGAAATAAAAGATCAAAATCACCACCAAATAAATCAATTTTGTGAACAAACCTCTAAAACTACATACATACATGTCTAAAGTAAGCAAAAAAATTGAAATTTTCAGTTGGTATAGTGAAAGCTGTACCGTTTGTTTGAATTCTTCTTCAGATGACCAACATTTTGCATCAAGCCAGAATGTTCTCTCTAGTCCAGACAGGAGCATGCCCAATGTCTCCATTGTTTCTTTATTCAATTTGGCCCTCTTTTCAGTTGATAGTAATATTTTTGCAGCAAATATTCTAGTTGATATTTCAGCATCTTCTGTTAACTTCTTCGTATAATTACTGTTGACCTTGTCGATAATCCGAGCAAATCTGTTTTTATCTGGATTCATGATCCCATCAAATCTCTGAAATTCTTCTGCCATGACACAAGTTTAAAAAAGACAAAATTTTTAAAATAATTATTATTACTTCTGTATTAACCACATATTTTCATTGATAAGTCCATACTTGAGGTAAAGCACCCACCCATCCAGTTTTGCAAAAATTATATAGAAGATTTCTATTAATAAGCCAACCCTCAACATTTTGAAAAATTTCTTAGGCTAGTCCATTGTTCTTATCATAGGAAAAATACTTTTAATCATGGGTGATTTCAATTTTTTACACATCAACATTCAGAGAGGTTCCATAACTAAACAAGAATGAAAACAATAGACAGCCATGCTCATTTTTCATGACCTTTTTTTTCTTTTAGAAACCAATTTTTGAAGAAAAACATGTTTTTTCCATAATACTTACTGGATCATAATATATACAAAGTATGACCACTGCCTCAGAAATCCAGCCCTTCCAAAGTTTGTTTTTAATGATAAGTGATCAATTCCATCTGACCACCTAGGAGGGAGTTAGACAAGAGAGACTTCCCCTTGTGCAAATGGACTGGCACTAAATATCATCATATATGATTCAGCTACTGCTGGACCAGATATGCATGCTTTGTCAGGTCTGAAATGTAACTGCATGGGATGCTATGAGAAAGTACCCATATTATGATCAGGAAAGTACTGTCAAAGAAACATATTTACCTCAAAAATGCTTTTTTCTACAAACACATTACCCAATCATAATACATTAGGGGAACAGGATATGAATGGAGTTACATTCCCTCACCCTGAAGGCTCACTCTCCAAACCCAGTTGTGTACATTATATGCAGCTTCAATTCTTGTGAAAGAAATGGGCAAGAGATAGAATCTCAATAAGTCCTGAGGCAGCAAGTAAGGAAACATTTCCTCTGCAAATCTATTAGAAGCTGGAGTGGCAAAAATAATGTGAGGCTGCTAAATGACCAGGTGTGTGTGTGTGTGACTTGGATTTTTAACATAGCTTTAAAAGAAATTCAGTCATACTGCTATGATGCCTGCAGTGTGGCAGTTTATAATGATGCCCCTGTATGAAATTTTTAGGCAGATTCCGCCTGGAATTTATGTGGATTCAGAAGGATTCCACCTAAAAACACCAAATTTCAGACAGACTTTAGGCAGACATGGAATACAGCTAAGGTGACACACTAAATCTGTCTAATAGTTAAGCGTACTATTTATTATATTCCTCCTAAAGGATAACTGTTAAGCGGAAAAGTTCTGCTTGTCCAGTTCATTCTCCTTAGGACTTAGAAAATTTAGTACAAGGTGGATTTTGGACTTGATCTGATGTTTACTCTAAAAAATAATTTTTTTTTTACTTCCTATTAAAATATGCTCTACAACAATTATACCCTAGTGAAAATATGACTGAAGTTTTAGCAAAATCAAAGTAAAGATTTTTGACATTCACTCAAATGTCTTTTTTTCACTAAAATTATTATATTTTAGATTTTATGAAAACTTCTGAATATATCAGTGAAATTTTGTTATTGAAATTTCATTGACTGCCAACATTTCCAAAAGTATCAAAAAGAATTTGTGATTGAAATATCCCCATACAAAATTTTTAGGCAGATTCTGCCTGGAGTTTAGGTGGATTCAGGGTGGATTCTGCCTAAAAACACCAAATTTCTGACAAACTTTAGACGGACTGGGAATACAGCTAAGATGACAGACTAAATCCGTCTAATAGTTATGCGTACTATTTCTTATATTCCTCCTAAAGGATAACTGTTAGATGAAAAAGTTCTGCTTGTCCAGTTAGTTCATTTTCCTACTTTAAGATGGATTTTGGACTTAGACTGACTTTGGCTGAAATGTTAGGCTTAATTTTGAACTTTATCAAAAGAACTACATTAGCATAGAATCTTTGGACTTAGAAAATTTGGTTCAAGGTGGATTTTGGACTTGATCTGATGTTTACTCTAAAAAATAAGTTTCTTTTACTTCCTATTAAAATATGCTCTACAACAATCATACTCTAGTGAAAATGTGACTGAAGTTTTAGCAAAATCAGAGTGAAGATTTGTTGACATTCACTCAAATGTCCTTTTTTTCAGTGAAATTATATTTTAAACTTTATGAAAATTTCTGAAAATATCAGTGAAATTTTGTTATTGAAATTTCACTGACTGCCAACATTTCAAAATATATCAAAAAGAATTTGTGATTGAAATATCACTGACACTTTGCCTAAAATTCTGAAAATATAGTGATATTTTATGATGTTAATATCACTGACATTTCAATAAAAAAAAATATCACTAAGATATAATAAAATTTATTTTTTGTTTTATGTACCATTTGAATGATTTTCAGCAACATTTATATTTCCTGTTTTTGATAACTGTAATTTTATTGTTCATTTTATGAATAACTTCTTTCCAAATATTTCCTTTTATTTGTTTTAAAAATTGTTGTTTTTTTAAATTTCAGTTGGATTAAACTGAATTTGATTTTCCTCAAAATGGACCCTTTTTAAAGTATTGTTACCGAATTTTAATGCTATATCAGGTCACTTTCCACAACGAGCTTTCTATTAAGTATTTGTTTCGTATATTATGTAACAGATGATCGCTATAAAGAGCTTTTTGATTGGTTAAAAGTTTGTACTTGCCCAATAAATCGTTGCGTAACGGAAACTGATGGGAATGAGCATGCTTCCTAAACATGGCGATTTGAATTTTCAAGCGGTATATGAGTTGAATAACCATTTGAAAAATGTGTGGCAGTGAGAATAGTTTGAATGCAAAGTTGATGGATCGTAACTGGTCAATCTGTATGAAAACCGAATGCCAGGACTAGCATTTTGCTTTTGTGCCATAAACAGCTTAACAGTAGCAGCTAGCATGCTAAATATGACAAGGAATTGAACCAGGATGATCATTTCAAGGTTTTATAACTCCAAGCAGAATTTAAGGAGGGACAATGTAATTAGATCACTGGCAAGAATTGTTTATATTCTTGCGATTCAAATTTTCGAGTGGAATACGAGTTGAATAACCATGTGCGGCAACGAAAATAGCTTGAACACAGTTGATGGTCAATCTGTATGAAAAATGAATGCCAGGACTGGCATTTTTGCTTTTTGTGCCATAAAGAGCTTAACAGTAGCAGCTAGCAAGCTAAATATGATAAGGAATCGAACCAAAATGATCATTTCGAGGTGTTATAACTCGAAACAGAATTTAAGGAGGGACAACATATAGATCACGGGAAAGAATTGTTTATATTGTTGTCAGATACCCATGCCAAAACAAAAAGTCATTTTGGATTAGTTTTCACAAATAGAATCATCCTTCAAATTATTTATATTGTCAAAATATTCTAATTGTGTTAGAATTATTTGTAAAATAAGAGTAATTATATAATGATGATTGTTTGTCACCACTGCTTATGAAAAAAAATGACTAAATCAAGAGACTACTGAGTGACATAAGGCAGGCTCCTTGCATTTCTTTTCTTAATCAGTGTCATTTTGCATCATTTTCACAGTTGAATTTTCAATGCAAGATACTATTTTATATATGTTTATGTTTTCACATATGCCTGTCCATATGTTCCAGGCTTAATAGTTTGATTTTTTAAAATCATTTCATTTAATCATTTAATTATTTAGTGTCTAGCCTGATTCATCACATCATGTTGTATATACTATATATAATATATTGTGTATAACATGCCTCAAGGTAGATAATTATGTAACTGAGTTACCTTCTTAAAATAAAGTCTTTATTATTATTATTATTATTATTATTATTATTATTATTATTATTATTATTATTATTTTTATTATTATTAACTCCCATATCTTATGGATGTCATATAATTATGAGATCTGTATAATTTTGTTTCATGTACTCTGAAATATCACATTGATTAATAAGTCCTGTTTAATTCATATCCAGTACCACTCTGATGGCCTATTGGTTAGAGCATCCACCTTGGATGTGGGAGGTTGTGGTTCGATTCCCAGCTGAGTTATACCAAAGACTTACCAACATGGTACTAATAGCTGCCTCACTTGGTGCAAAGCATTAAATGGTTAATGTTAGGACTGGTTGGCCTGGTGTCAGGATAATATGATAATGGGTGGGACATCATGCGACATAATGCCCAAGTGCTAGTCATCACTATAAACTGCTACACTACAGACATCATAGCAATATGGTCAAAATATTGTTAAAGCTATGTTATAAATCCAAATCACACACAATTCATATTCATTACTTATTTAAAACCTTTGGAAATGTCTAAAAATTCCTGGTACTTCAGTAAAATACATAATGATCAAAATTTTAATAAAATCTCACCAGTTGTAGTAAACTTTCAGAAAACAAAATGTTAGAGATCTCAGTAAAACTTAAGTGAAAAGTTTGGCTAAAATGTTTTTGAAACCTCACCAGAATTTCAGTGAAAGTTTTGGCCAGAGCTCTGAAATGTCAAATATTTCAATGAAATTTTAATGAGGTATCGCAAAATGTTAATGAAAGTTTTGGTCAAAATATTTGTGAAATCTCGCCAAACTCGAGGTGAAATAAAAAAGACAAATGATATGATCCATTAGTTAAAATTATTGGGATTATTATCATTGATTCCCAATAATGTCTTAGAATCATTAGGTAGTTTAAGAGTCATCTGAAGCAGATTTTTTTTATTGGATATTTATGTAGATATTTTAGGCAGCCTGTTTCTAGACAGAAACCTTAGGCATATTTTTATTTCAGGTGGGTTTGTTTTACAGGAAGAATTTTATTTCAGGTGGAAATCTTTGATGGATTTTTTTGTTTAAGCGGAATCTTAGGACAACTAATTTGCATATTGCACCTAAAATAAATTCCGCTTAAGAGGCGGACTAAACAAATTCCTCCTAATAAAAAACAGAGTAATTTATATACTTCAAGGCCTATTCCGCCCTGAATCCGCCTAAAATTGATAATAAGGGGAATCTAGGCTAAATAAGCTGAATAAACAAATTCCGCTTTTTAGGCGGACTACACAGATTCCTCCTAATAATAAAAGGAGTAATTTGCATATTTCAGGCTATATTACGCACTGAATCCACCCTGAATATACCTAAAATTTATAATAAATAGAATAGATGGCTTTAGGTGAAATCTGCTTTAAAATTCCACCTGGAATCTGGTTAAAGTCAGGGCGGAATTTTTTGTACAGAAATATTCCAGACCTCAAATTACTAACTGGAGAAGGAAATTATGTTCTTGAACTGGGAACTAACATCAGGAAAAGATATAGCAATACAGTAATAGCAGGTAGTGTATTTTATTTCTCTTTGCATTCAGCTTGACTTTGACTGAAATGCAGTGAAAATTAAGCCATAGCATTGCAAATCACTGCATATCGCCCTACATTTTACAGCACACTCCATCCACTTCTTCATACTACACCACACCCAAACATTGTTAGTCACACACACCCCAGACAGTAACCCAGTGATAATGATGCAAAATCGATCATACATTATGCATCTCCCTGATACATGACTGCATTTATCGAGTTTGGTCAGAAGATATTTGAACATGTCATTGTAATTGAAATGTCTGCATATTTACATGCACAACCTTCATCAGGCACCTCTTCCTCACGATTACCCTATGGCATAATAACTCTCAAACAAAATTTGTGAATTTCCACCAGCAGTTTAGGAGATTTGCTAACAGACAGCTGACCAGACATGGAAAATACCATATTATCCCTGCTTTGGAAATTGTATGAGAATAATGTTATGATCATCTAGAACAAAGGTTATTAGATAAATTATGATGTTTGATACAACTATGTTCAAATGCAGCCATTACACTTACTTTTGTCTTTCCATTCATTGGTAAGGAGAAAATATCTATCAGCAGTGATATTCCAACCTGCTTTATAGTAGTATTCACATTCCACCTTATCTTTGTCATTCTTTTTGTGGAGAACAGCATACCTGTAGAAAAATCCTTTCTCAAAAGCTATCTCCCTTTTGATGTTTAGACTGATCTGCATTTCATGAAAATCCTTCACATATCTGTGAAAAAAATATCATTCATCACTTCTTTCAGCAAGTGTTTTTATTGCATTGCTAAATATCAGGCATGATAATTTATTTTGTTTTTAATGTCCTTTATGCAGGCTAAGATATCTTGATAAATTGCAAATTGGTTGACTTATCATTTAAACAATATACCAAAAAAGTATTTTAAAAGTTGCATGAGAACTTTATTTTGTGAATGAATGTGTATATATATATATATATATATATATATATATATATATATATATATACACACCACTCCCTCGATAACTCTCGCCTGGATAACTCGCGAACCCACTTATAATGCAGGTCCAGCATGGCTCCCGATTTTTTTCTTCAAATGAAATATATTTAAAAATGTGTTAAACATGAAAAAAAATTCGCAATAAGAATTAGTATACTGAACTTTGTTACATACTGAATATTATATAAATTTTCACACACAAAAAATAATTATAAATCATTCATTTTTGTAAAAATAAAATGGGAATACGGTATTTTCGATCTTTTATGCAAACATAAATCTTCTTAGTGGAAATTTTATGTCCTATAACTTAACCAATTTTTCAAATACAAAGAGATCTATGCAAATAATTATGATACATTTAAATAATTATTATTTCGATAACTGGATTGTGTAGGAAAAATTAAAAGGTACGAAAAAATACATGAAATACGGTAGCTCATTGTATCATCGGAAATGGTGATTATTGCCATAAAGATAGACTCCATATCATGAAATTTTCAATTTCTAATTAGATGTCTCATTTTATGTTTGGGGATTTTTGAGATAAAAAGTTGTTAGTACTCTGTAAATAATCATTCTGGCGAAACAGGATCAACAAAATATTATGCTAAAAGGTGGCAACAGATAATAAAATAAACACCACTTAAATGTCTTGCTATGTTAAATTCACGTTCTAATCCTTTAATTTCGTTTAGTGTAAACACTAGAATTACAACATATTCTCTTCTATAAAAACATGAAAATATTCAATTGTCCATCATATCAAAACCCGTTGAGTACTTCTGTGAAAACCTAAATAAATGCTGGCTTTGTTTTGATCAACAACTCAGGTAAGTGTTTGTTGCATTAAACAAAAATCAATTAAAAGACACCTGTGTTGTTTTATCCCTTTGAATATGTCTTTTGTATCAAATCAAGCAAGGGAAGTACAATAAAAAAAAAATCAAAGGCAGCAAGCTGATAGCAGCATAAGTTGTCATTACCGTTCTCAAAATTCATTATATTTAACCAGTCGAAATTGGCTTCATATTTTTATGTGATATTTTTAAAATATTTTTATTACTTTTGGAGATTCCAGTGCCGACATAGAATTAAACAAAATTCACTGTCAGGAGAAATAAGCTCAGCGAATCAGAAAGCCGCATGTAATTATCCAAACCAGCTCAGAGAGAAAATCACCCGTGAACAATACACAGAGGAGGCAGAGAAATCAAAGAGTAAAAAAAATGAGCAGATGTTTTGAAAATGTGAAGTGATATTTGTCAAACGTGTCACAAACTGCAAGTATTATTGTGTTCTAATTTACGTTATTTTAAATTTGTAGACCTATGAAATTGATGTTGGTAATGGCTAACCCTTGTAAGCGAAAATTCATTTTACTTCTACCGCAATCAAATCGACCTGTCATTTGATCGACACTGTGGTTTTTTTTAAATGGGTGTCGATCTTGTGTATATAAAAATCTACTTTGGATCAAACAAGAATTTATCCAATTGAACATGTGACGTAGTACACAATGTGCGAAATCATACATGTGTTAAGCCAATGGAAAACATGTGGATTATCGTTTTGATGATCTCCTTAATATCCTGTAAATTATCCTGAAATTAATGTTACTCTGTGATGACAAAAGTAAACAAAGTACACCGCTGTAAAGAAATATTTAATCATAGTTAATTACAGCACGATTATTGAGTATTCAACACTAACATGCCAAACCATCCCACCCACCCCTTTTGCTTGTGTACATCTATCCGTTTGTTTGTTTTGTTGTTTGTTATACGTCCCTCGATAACTCGTGCCCTCGCTTATAACGCGGTTGATGTTTTTGGACCCTGTTGTGCGCAAGTTTTCGAGGGAGTGGTGTATATATATATATATATATTAGAACATTTCTGAATGTGTCAGATATCAGTGAATGCATGAAGCATTTGATAATTCTATGGTTACACACTTTCACAGGTATGATGCCTAGTTCTGGCAACACAACATCCACCATAGTCAATGGTTTTCTAAATCTTCTCCAGTGTATTTCACATTTGACCACTTTATACTAACATCAGAAAATTATTCTAGTGCTGAAACTTTATGAAGGATCCACTCTTCATTTAAAAAATGGAGCAATTTTTTTAAATATATGAGGGATTTAATGAAGATATAAAGCTATAGCTTTCAAAAAAATGATATATGATTTTTTTGCATATTAGATAATTTTTTGGTGTAATTTTTTAGAAATTACCATGAATCCTGCATTCACACAGACTAAAATAGACCCAGCATCTGGGCTGTAGAATACAGACATTCTAAGAATTTGAAAAACTGCTGTGCAAAAGTTTACAAATATTGATGAATGGCTTTTAACAGTGTGAAGAGGAGGATAAAGAATCAATCCATTTTATGCCAATCAGTTCATCATGGCAAAAAGGTCATGGTCTTATCTTGACTTTGATTTTACATTGAATATTGAACTGAGAATCTAATCTTTTAAGTAAAATCTACAGCCTGCTGTATTAGTTTATCTAATGATCTGAAATCTCTTTTTACTTCAATAAAAATGTCTATCTTTACAATAGCTAATATATACACAGAGGACATTTCCTTTTCCAACATTAATAATGGATATATTCTATTGTGTGGTACCAACATGATATCTTAATGAGTGACAAAAACAATAGTTGTATAGTTTCTGGTATCACAAGATGAAAATATTTGATATTAACATAAAAAGAAAATTGTATTAAATACCAAACTTGCTGTAAAATCAAAGCTCAGATAAATCAACTAACTCTTCAGCACAACACACTCACCTTCACCTTTCTTGTAAATTCACCTCACTTTCATAGCCTGATAATATAAATATATGCAACATAAAAAAGCAGTAGGATTGGTTAACCTAATCTGTAGCAGTCAATTACTTTTTTGTAATTTTGTAACCTATCTGACCCTATCTGAAAATAACACTATGCATCACAGTAGGTTTATCACTCTTGTCAAGGAAGTAAGGGGAAATAACTTCAGAGAGACATGGCTGCCATCTGGTTAAATTTTTTTTATCAAAAATCGATTTCCAATTTGAAATGTAAGGCAGTTTTTATTTGTTCCAGCTCAGAAAGTACTTGTTTTTGTTGTTGCAGGTACAACTTCTGTGGGGTACATACAATCAAACATCATATGGCTTGTTGGGAAATCTTATATTTTCACATGTGAAAATATAAAGATATATTTTTTACATGTGAAAATACAAGGATAAATTTTTCACATATGAAAATAGGAATTACAAAAAATATGAAAATTATTTCGCCAAAGAGTCTCTATATTTTACTCTTAAGTATATAATAAAGTCTTATATGTTCAACAATTATTCCACAGAAGTATCACCCCTGTACATGCATCTGAAATGTGAAAACTTCAACACAAAAATTCAACACTTAAAACTGCTGCTGTTTCGAACAAGTGACACTTATGACTCACTACTGTGTGAATGAAAAGACTTATTTATATTACCGCACATGCTGCATGTGGTTATCATTGGATTCAAAGTCTCCAAATTCTTTAAGTTTGGTCTTGATAAGTACTTTGTCCTTTTTCAGATCCAACTTAAAATCAGATGAAACCAGAACACGAAAATGAATAGTGATGTAATTTTCATTCCTGAAAAAAAAACAAAAACAATTTTACCCCTGTAAATTTGATAATCTTGAAGATGTAAAGTGCCAATATACATCTTAATCTGAATACATCTATATGTACACTTTTATATATGTTACAAATTAAAACAGTACTAGCATCAAAGAGAAAATGGTGTTATCAACTAAATACAGTAAAATATTGCACATACATTAAGAAGGAAAACTAATTTTTTAGCTAAAACATTATACATCAAATTGCACATTTAAAAGATTTGGTAAAGTAATAAAAACACCCCCTTTGATATACCCCCAGAAATTTGCAAAATACAGACAGGATCAGGATTAAAAGTAAAAATTCAGTTTTTAAATTCAAGGAGTGGGGTTTAGGTTTTTTCATGGTTTTAAAAAATGTTGTGGTCCAATATACAAACCAGTTATAAGAATATTTCCATGGTGAGCATAACACTGATCAAAACTTTCATAAAGTGTGCTTTGATTTTGTTTCTAAATAAAATGAAAAGATAAAGTCTAAATTAATACATAATTAAAATACAGACTCCTGCAAGTACTAAAAAATTTACACGTTTTCTTGACTACTAGGCTAGCCTAACAAAAAACTGTCCAAAAAAGCATTTCCATGGAGTTTGGGTAGAGACTTTCATAATTTTTTTCATATTTTATGGGCTTTTTTAATTTAGGTTTCTTTAAGGTTTTTTTTCATACTTTTTTAGGCTTCTGAGGTCAAAATGAAATTTGTTTTATTTTTTGCAGATATTCCCATGCTCCCTTGCTATATCTTGCCACCACCTAAAATCTGTGCCCCTAAGGCAAGACCCATATGGGTATGACTGGACCCATATGCCATTTTATTGGCATATCTGAATTCATCTATTCATGCTGAGTAACTAAATATATGGTGATTCACTGATCTCAATGCATCTAAAGTTATGACCCAGTGACCAAGTCCCAAAGGATGGTGATGGACCACTGAGGTCATTGGTAACTGCATGCATGTGGTTGATAGTTTTCTAGTTATTACCCAGGAGCTTAGCTCTTAGGAGTTAGGCATGGCTCCTGGAGTCAATATCAGCTGCATATATAACTTTGTCTTCCATTACCAATAATAAGGTCAGAGGGTGGGAATCTTAGTTAGTTTTGATCCAGAGGACTATCAACTTGTTCACTGGAATGCAAATATATACAAAGTCTGGTCAAAATTCACTTGTACATGTAGAAGTCACCATATTTATGAACTAAGTGAAGAACAAAAATTGTATCAGTGACCTCTGATATAACCTAATGGTAAAATAGGGCCATCCTTTCAAGAGTAGTGATAACAAATTTTCAAACGGACTGCCATGGCCATCATACTGGAGGTATGATAAGTACCATTTTCATTTAGGACCAACAAGATATCATAAGAAGTTCATTTGTAAAAAGCTGATCTTTCAAAAGCAGACTAATTAATTATTAGCCATCAGTGATTTGATTTTAACCTTTTAAGACATTTCAGGCTGCTCATTTGATCAGATGCAGAACTTCTCTTGGTCAACATGCTCTTTGTTTTGCACTGTATGATTGCCGTAAAAATATCCTATTTCATGCCTCCACTGACATTTGGAAGGCATAAACAAACAATAACCACCAATCAGAATGGAATGTATCATTTAAACTCAGTCCAAGTAGACATGAAGCAACAGAGAAGCTTAGTGTAAAAGTGGATACTGAATGAGCAATAAATTATTTAATTGTACAAGAGGAACAAGTCTGGAATTCATTTTAAAAAATTTTGATACAGCATAGAGTTGTAAGAGTACCAATATGGAAAAAGAATGTATGCATCAATATATTGATTAATAATCATTTCACATTTAGTCCTCTCTGTTTCTTCTTTGTAGTGATAACACTCTTGCACTAATTGACTGATGATGTACCACTGCAAAAATTCTGGTGTGACCAGTAAAGTTAATAATCCTTCCTTTTCATGGCAAGTGAAGTAACAAGTTAATACTTAAGGACTGATTAATACATGGGGTAATTTACAGCAATTTTTAAATTATGATCTCATTATAAAAAGAAATTTTTTTAAAGAATCAATCTTCACAGCCCAAAAGCAAATAAAGGAAATTAAACCTATTAAGCATTTTTATCGCCAGAAAAAAGAAAATAATTTCCATGATAAACATTGTATTAGCAAATGTTTTACAGACCTAAACCCAGGAGTTTCTATTCCTGTAGTGCTTGCTGGTTTCTTTTTGTCTTTCACCTACAAATAAAATGTAAATAATCACAACAGGAAAAAACATTACCAGTAAAGTCATAGATTTAGAATGTTTAACTACTATATCTAATGGATCAAGTTTTAGTATTATCAAAAAGACTTATAAAATTAGTCATAACTAAATAATTCTTATTTATTTATTAATTCAATTCAACAGGTCTAAACTCCACTGTCACATACAATAACAATGAAGTACCATATAACAACACAGTGCAATGTAGATTTCAATCTATATTGTGTATATATTCATAAACAAAAAAACAGTAAATATGAACCTGCATATTTGTCCACTCAGGAATAAAGAAATACATCTTTAATAAAATTTATAAAACCTCAAATATTGTTTTGTCACAATATCTATGTTGTGTGTTAATAAAAATGAGTTAACTTTGTGCTCTACCTAAAGGACCATTTTTATGATGAAACAAACTTGCACGCAATAACAATTGGTTTTCTAAATAATAATTCCTTTTGGAACATTGCAGACTATTTGATTTACTAAATAAGGACAGTCAAAATGAAAGTGTATACATTTAAGCAGAAATACAAAGTTAATATTCTTCCTTCCAGGGAGGTAAATTAAAATTTTGACATCATCTGCATTTGACAGCACATCAGCATAATTTATCCAATACTGAAAGGCTAAGTGCCAGAAGGTTTTGTATCAAGGTTATTCAGATTCTGTCCAGGTTTATTTTTTTAAAGCTGTGTAAATGTTCTTCTACTTTTAGTAATGGTAGCCATATTTGATGGCAAAGTAGCATCATTTGGAAAAAATCTGAAAGACAAGCCAGGACACTTTCACTTCTGTCTATTTGTTCAAATTCTGTTAAGTAGTTATTTTGATTAAGTTATTAAAGGTTTTCCTATTTTTAATAACAGCATAAAAATATTAAGGCAGATTGGAATCATCTGTACAGACTTAAATGTCTTTAATACCAAAATGCTTTCTGTAAAATTTGCCCAAGTTTTGTAAGTTTTTTTGAGAACAAACACATTTTTAAGTGTTTTCCATTTGTAATAATTGATGGCCAAATTTGTTGGCAAATCAATATCATTTGTACAAATTTTAAAAGGTTTTAATATCAGAATGCTTTCGTTCAAATTTGGTCAAATTCTTCATAGCACTTGCAATGTAATTCTATTTTTAAAGAAATGGTGGTAGATTGACATAATTTGTATAAATTTAAATTTATACATAGGATTTATACATTGAAGGCATAATCCTTCAATCATCATCAAGCTATATTCATTTAAAAGATCTTAGTAACACTGTCCATATCTAACAGCACATTGGAATCAGCTATGCAAATTGTAGGATCCTTTCTGTTATGTTTGCAATATATTCAAGAGTTTTGGATACAAAGTCATTTCAAGGTGTTTCTATTTTTAGTAATGGTGCCCATATTAATGATGAATCAGCATCATTTATAAAAAAAATGTAAAGGTCTTCATTCCATAATGCTTTCGGTCAAATTTTGTCAAATTATGTTCAATGGTTTCTGAGAAGTTAGCTGAAGATTTTTTTTTTTTACTCTTAATAATGATGATCATACCTGATGGTTGATCAAATTTATTCATATAAAACTGAAATGCTTCTCTGCCAACATGATACATGCCAAGATTGGTTTAAACTTATGTGACAGTTTTTGAAAAAAAATTTTTAAAAAAATCAATAGCTGACTGACAAAGTAAATGTTTTTCTATTGGTCTGGTGATTTTTAATATAAAGTTGAAAATACGCTGTAGCAATTCTTAATTATGTAGGACCAATGATTCATGTCAGGCCATACCACTGCCTTATAGCTAGCTAGATGTATTAGCAATGGGTGCATTGCAAAGAGCTCTGCTCAGTATGATTTGCTAAGCTGGGTCTTCAACAGATAAAATTTATGGAAAGAACATGTAGGATAGTATCCATCAATAATGGGCTATAACTTCACATAATGATTGTGTAAAATTCTGGCAGTCAAACTCAAGTAAGCTCAACAAAAGTTGCACAAGGTCATGAAATCTGATTGAAATCTAATGATATGTCCAACTTTTAGGAGTTAAAAACCACAGGGTGAAAAAGTAGGTCATCATTCTACTAACTAATGATATTAGGGTTACCATATTTAAACTTTCAAAAAAGAGACAACTCCAGAAAATAGGTGTACATAGATTTAAGGACCATAAGGGAAGACATGTCTGAGGAAAAAGAAGATTCATGTCACCCATAAATGACACTGTAACCTAACAATTATTTAAAGGAAGTAGACTGACACTAGTAAATTTAAGTCACCTCAGATCTCATGAACATAAAGCTGCAAACAAAATTCATTTTGAAGCCAGCAATCCTTGAAAGAGTTGTAATGTATACACAAAAGTGTTGGAGAATGGAAATCAAGGGCCATAATTCCTTTAAATGCTAAAATATAGCTTGGAAATTGAATTTGTATGAGATTTAGTTCACATACAGCTGCATACCAGATTTGGTTGAGATCCAACAATCATTGGTAAAGTTATGTTGGCTGGTTGTTATGGGTTTAATGCAATTTTCAACACATTATAGGCTATACATATCAGACAGTATATTTGGTGGAAAAGAACTGGAGAAAACCTGGCAAGAACATCTATCCATGGGAAGCTACTAACAAGCTTTCTCACATACACACATTGGCTAAACCCAAAACTCAAACCCACATAGAGGTGAAACGTCAGTGATCTGTAAGGTGAGAGCTATGGACCACTGTGCTACCCAGGCCCCAGTAAAGTTATGAAGTCAAAATCAAAGTATTGACAGTTGGGCAATTACGGACATAAGCTCTTGTAAATGATGCCATGAAACATGTATAATCCAAGACATTCATGGTCTCAACAATAAAACTCAAATACCAAATCTGCTTGAAATCCACAATCCTTGAAAAGTTATGTTTTGGAAACCAATGTTAAAAAGAAAACATCAATCAAGTGACTTAAGTCATTTAGTGATTCTGTGGAACACTGGAAAGTGAATTTATTCACTGTCTCCTCAATAAAAATTTGTATGCTAAATTTAGCCAACATCAACCAATCCTTTGTAAAGGAACCAAACAAAATCAAAAAACCAAAATTCAGAAGATGGGTGATCAGGGACCAAAGGCCCTATAAATGGCATCATGAAATGCCTGGCATCAAAGTAATTCATTTCAGGCTGCATGTCAAATTTGCTTGAATGCAGCAAAACCTGCATAAATTATGGCATGGAAACCAATGCTACAAGAATGGGCAATTAGAAACTATAACTCCTGTAATGAAATTGTGGCTGCTGGAAATCAAATTTTTTTATGTTTGAGGTCTCACCAATATAAAGCTGCATGTTGAATTAGGTTGAAATTCAGCAGTGTTGCTGCAGAAACTAAACTGTTGAGGAATGGATGGATAGAACTGATTAACTGCTCTTGGGCTCCACTCTTCATTGTGCAGAAACCTGATTATGATACCTAAGTAAAAACATGTTTTAGTTAAGCAACTCTTAATATTATGTACATGTCAGTCTACTGCCTATATCTAGCAGGAATACATACAATTAAATCTGTTTCTAGCAGCCAAGTCTGGGTAGTTGACAGAATAGCTTCTTAAAACAGATGGTTGCTTAATACAGTTATATATATGATAAAATATGGCCATAGAGACCTTGAACAGGTGACTTTTCAGGACAGGTATTTACTTAATAGGGGTTTCTTATAGAACAAATCTGACTATACCTGGGTTGGTGAATTTTCTGTGTTCTTTAATTTTCTCTTTGATTTTTTCTCTCCTTGAGAGGCTTCAATTTTCTTGTCTCTTTGTTTCTTCTCCTGTTTTCTTAAACGCTTCTGTTTACTCTTGGAGAACCCATCCTTCCTACTTTGAGATGTTTCTGCAACATATCTATCCTCTTGGTCATCCTCAATGGACTTTTCTTCATTTTCTTTCTCTTGTTCACCTCCTACATTACCATTTTCTAAGTTTTCATCATCCTCTTTCTGACATTCTACATTATCCACTCCAGCTGTTTCTTCTTCTGTCCCTTCTCTTTCATTTGCTTGTGCTTCATCTGTTTTAGCAATTTCTTTTATTAACTGCTTGCTTTGCAGTGATACTGCTGCTTGAACTTGTTCTCCAACTTCTGTTATTTCAATTTCAAAGGATTCTCCTTTATCTTGTACTGTTTTTTCTTCTTGTGTTTTCCCTTCCTCTGAGGTGTTGCCTTTTGATGTATCAAATTCTCTACTTAGTTCTTGCGCTTCTGGTTGTCCTACCATTTTTATATCACCGATAGCTTTTTGAAGCAGTTCTTGAGTAGATTCTTTTACTTGAGACTTTTGCCCCAAGACTTCTCTTTCTTCTACTTTGTCACTAGGTGGTTCTCTCTGCTCATCTTTTTCAACTGAATGTTCATTTATTATAGTTTCTCCTTCAACTGATGTATTAAATTCTCTGCTTGCCTCAGCTCTCATTTCTTTGATTAATGCTTCTCCTTGTGGATATTCTATTCTCTCTTTAAGTACTACTCTTTTTTCATTACTCAATTCATGGGATGATTTATTGGCATCATCATCTGTCTTAACATCATTCCCCTGTCTGCCTGCAATAGGCTCATATTCTTGACTTTGTAAATGATGCATCTTCTCAACTTCATCTTCCATTTCAATGCCTTTATTCTCTTCTTCTTTGTCTCCTTTTTCCTGGATTCCTGGTTCAGATTTATCACCCCTTTCATCACCCAGTAGCAACTCCTCCATGGCTTCCATTTTCTTTACATTTATATATGAAGGTTTCTGACCATCAACTTCGGAAGACTCCACATCTAATTCATCTTCACCACTATGACTACTGACAGTAATGGATGTATGGATTGAAGAGGGAGCAAAAAATGGTGTATATGTCTGAAATGCATTTAGACCAGATATTGGCTGAGACTCCTCTGTCATCAAATCAGTCTCTAATGAAAGCATCTCTGCGGCAGGATCTAAAAATCAAAATGATATCCCGTTTCATATTTTTATATTTTACAGCATGTGTCCTTTACATAGGTAGCTTCTTGCAAGTACTTGTCAAGCTTCAAACCCACTTGTACAATTCATATCTGAACTGTTAAACTAAAAAACAGATCTTTAAGTAAATGATGTTTCTCCTAGAATACTTACCCAATCACATTAATGTTAAGAATATAAACCCTAGTACCTCCCAAAACAAGTCCACAAAAAGATGAAACTTCATCTATCCAATATAGGGCAGTAATTCTTGCTCATTACCTCCACTGCCACCTATAAGTGGCACTTGTTTAACCCATTAAACCCTGGAGGTTTTTGTCATTTTCGCCTGAAATGCGAGTAGAAAATTGATTTTGGGATATATTTCTGAATATATCATAATACATCGACTTGGAAGACATTTTCGGTTAACTTAATGCCTATTTGTGTGTCTTTTTTTTTTTTGCTTAACAGACCCATTATTTACATGTTGAGCCCACTCTTCATTCTAAATGCCCATCTTATATTACTTTTTGCAAAGGTTCACATGTCTGTGTGCAATTCAGACTGGTCTGTCTTAGATCTGAGGCCAGAAAGTCTAAAATCTGAACACAGAACCGGGTCATAACCTCAGGCGAATTTCAGCTGGAAAAAAATTGGGTCCAAAAAGTGATGTTTTTCCTTCTGTATTTTGTAGTACAACTAGAACATCCATATTATTTGGTATCATCGTAAAGCTACATCCGTCTACCATTCTATAATACCACCCACTTTATTGTGTTGCACATGAGCTCAAAGTAGGTTATCACCTCCTGCCCCATAAACGTGGCGCTAGGGGTTAATAAGTTAAAGCTTAGTAGAACATCATGTAAGGGGATATGGGATACTCACATTACCAGTAGGATTGGAGGGTATAAAAGTAATGTGATTGGGTAAGTATTTTAGGAGAAACATAATTAGTAAAATAATTTGCTGTCTCTTTCGAATATTTTCCCCGATTTCATTAGCATTAGAGAATAGGTAATAAGCAGAGGGAATATTAAACAACCAACCTATACCCCAGCTAACCAGAGGAGAGAATACTGAATTTCCCATATGAAGATTAACCTACTGTCCTAAGTGTGAGCAGTAAAACTTAAAAGACATGAACCTACCTCTGGGAAGAATAAAGACGAATCCAGCAAAAACAAAAAACTGTGCAGGGTGAACATTCAGAGGTTGTTCTGATGTCAATAAAGTTTGGTAGCCACCTGTATGACTAAGACTTGGACTACCAGATCCAGAGTATGTCATTCACAGTGGAGCAAAGTCTCAAAGATAAAAACTCGAGAAGGTAGACTGTGTATGCCAACTGTTTCAACAATACATCTGATAGAAACATTACAATCAACGACAAGACTTATAGAGATTGCTCTTATTTCATGACCAGAGTTTCTCATGAGGTGACTCTGTTCTGGCAATAAGTCAGATTATGCCATATGAACTACCCACTTCAGCCACAATGAGAGGGCTTGAGGTGTTATGTCCTCGTTCCCAGAGTGAACTGATAGAAAGCCCGACTAATCGGCTCAGTTTGTTTCTGATAAACTTTGAGTGGACATACTGGGTCCTGTCTGAAAGCCTCTTGGGACGTGTCAATATGGGAGCGAGGACATATGATGACTTTTTGATTGGTTTGAGTTTGCCATTGGCCTTCCTGACTAGATAAAGTTTAGAGTAAAACCTAGAAATTGTGGATTCTGAACAATCTCCATCACTTGCTTCTCAATAAGTACCCTGATCTCTGTTGTAAAAGCGAATCCTTTGCCAAATCCATCAGTAATTCCATTAGGAATGGATAGAATAAAAGGGGAACCAGATGGTAAAATGAGATCTGAAGTCTCCTTGAACCAAGTTGGATCACCCATTCATCTTGCAAGAAGAGATTGATTCAATGTTGTTTGAAAAACAAGACTACTTCCATCAGGAATGGAGAGGACAAAAAGGAAGGGGGATGGCAAAAAAGGATCTTAAGTCCCCCTTACACAATTTGGATAATCCAGCCTCATCTTGCTGGAAGAAATCAATCCATTGTTCTTTGAAAAACAAGAGTCTACCAATCAGTTGTCTGCAGGCAGTCAACAGCAAAAGAGTGGTGCTTTGGAGGGATGGAGAAAGAGGACTGCCTCCAAGACTGATAAGCAGATTGTCTCTGTGTATCAGATTTGGATTACAGCTATACTGGGGCTGATCCCACATTCACTTGTCTCCTGTAATCACATCTCTGATGGAGAGAGAGAGATAATTTATAATATGACTGCTGTTTAGACAGATTGAGTGGATGTTCCTGGGTTGCCTGTTTTCGTACATCCTCTATCTTGCCATTGAACAGGAGAGGAGATCCAAAGGGAGAGGTTTGCAGGGACAGTATGTGATGAGGCTTTAGCTAGGTAAAGTGCAAGCATGCATCCCACTGCACAAGATCCAGGTTGGCTAAGCCATCAAAAGCATATGCCATTGCATAGTAGGCCACCTAGTTAATCACCTTCAAAATTCTAACCACCAACTTTAAGACATGTTCATTGTCAGCCTTCTCTGAAAACTGGAAACTTGCCTGTGGTGCCAAATCCAACAATAAAGACATGGCCATGATGTTGGAAATGGGCTTCAAAGTGGCAAGCATAACCCCTTTATCCATCTTATAGTAAATAGGCAAAGTCATATTGACTGGTGTAGTTCTTGTGTAACACAGGAAGATGTGTGGAAAATGTCTTGGAACAAGTTCTATTCCAGTGAGATATCAAAGAGGCTTGTATTTGGCTCTCAGAAAAAAAGGATTTGGAATTGCCTGGATCACTGATCTTGGCAGAAAGTCTCTTGGCAATTTCCTCAAGTTTGCCTTACTGCAGAAGATGAAAGGTGGGGATGAATTCTTCATCGTCGATATCAACAAAGGCCTTGACCTTGTATGCTGGTGTATAAGGAGAAGTTGGTGTACATTCTGAGTTTTGAAACACCAAATAAATCTCCTAAATAGCTGCTTTAAAGCTATACTAAGTCCTCTCCATTGTGGGATCTGAGTGTAAATGATCTCAGTGTGTGGGTCATCCTGGTCATGATCAAGATTACATCTGTATAATGCAAACCCAACAATACAGACAAGGCCATTAATACTTTCAGGGTACCATTCTGATAAGATGCTGTCAGACCAGTACAGATGGCTTGTCAAAATCAGAATCTGTTGGTACCAGAGTCAGTCGTATGGCCAGTAGTGCAAATAATGGCATTACCAGTGAAGTGGTAATGATAGATAAATGGACAGATGTATCAACAAGATTACCAGCAAATCCAGCATTCCATGACTGCTTGATGAGGCATGGTACAGTTTATCTTTCAAGCCATTCAGTCAATGAATGGTGCAGATAGTGGGCCAGACAGCTGTATAGTATAATTGGTAACCAATACAGCATCAAACTGAGGTGCATTTACATTATACAGCTCATTCAATTCATTGATAAACCCCATGTATACAGACTTTTGGCCCTAAGGCTGTACTTGGTCATGTTGGGAAACTTATGCTAATTGAACTGCCTAGAATTAGGTGGAAAATTCTTCCCCCATAGTATTTAAATTCTTGGCTAGGGCAAAAGATGATGGAAGGACAGGAAAAGGTCAGCCAGAACTAATGAATTCTATCATTGTCTGTCGTACCAAATAATGCACTTGTAACTTAAGTGATGGTGTAGGAGGAGAAGTCTTAGCTCCCTCTCCAGAAGTAGCAGTAGGTACATTTGATGTTTAATCATTGTTGGAGGATGGGCCAATGGCATCCACTACCAAACTGGCCACATACTCCAAATAAGGATGGATACTCAATACAACAGTACTCTCAGACTTAGATTTTCCCAGTCTCTCCTTGTTCTTTGAACTTTTCCTTATTACTGTCACCCTTGTATTATCTTACCAATTAGTGCGCATGCTGTATATAGGTGATGATGTACACTTGGCACAGGCGATGCATTGATCATATGACTATTTGCTGGCTTTGAATAATTTGTACTTTATATACTGCATCATCAATGTTATGTTGTGAAACAAATAAGGAATAAAGAAGAACAATGATATTAATGTCCGAGACACCTACCATGCAAGGGGTATTAAATAAATAGCCCGAACACAACTACAAAGATGTTTTTCTATTACAATGCAGCCATGAGAACCTTGCAGTCAGAGAATGCAGATAAAATGTCTGCACAGATGAAGAAATTTCACATACATATTGTCAAAATTTAAAAACTAAAGTATACAACCTTTTGAATAATATGTAATTAAAAAATAATATAATTTAACATAAAATCTAACTGGTTTCTGGAGGTGAAGTGAACTATGTCTATCCAGTTCACAATGACTAGCACCACCTGTAGATTGCAAGGAGAGGTAATGGGTAAGAGTTATTGCCATTTGTCTGTATACAGTGGTGTCCCTCTTATAAGGCCATGCCTACTGCAGCAGGGAAGTATCCTTATAATGAGGATGGCCTTTCTAAAGGGGGATGACAAATGCGAACTGTAAATACAGTAGTCCCCCTCTTGAACGGCCCCCCTCACCAGCGGCCACCCACTCCTTACGGCCAGAATCTGAAGGCACCGACGAATTTGTGTTCAAAATTACCCCTCACGAAAGGCCACCCGGCTAACGCGACCAGTGGCCAGCATATTTTTGCAAAAACATAAAATTTACCTCTCACAAGCGGCCGCATTTTATTTTGTAATAGGTATCTAGAACAATTTTTTTTTCTAATTGTGTTAAGTAATTGGATTTCTGTTTCCCGAGGTCAGGTTTTCGTTCTTCAAAAAAAGTGTTCTACACATACCACTAAGGTTAATATTATTGTATATCCTTTACACCTTACGAGAAGCCACATTTATTTCCTAAAGCTGAGAAAGACTAAAATTTTAATCCCTACATAAAGGTAATCCATATATCCATACTGGGTGTTATCCTAGAAGTCTGGTTTATCCACGGATAATTGTTAAGATTACACTTATTAATAGTAGTAACATCGGAGAAGGGGCAATATTGATGTACAATACGAAAGTCTGCGAGGAAAATGGTTTGATAGCCTTTGTGGCTTACCTTTGCAAGATGTGGAGCTGGTTAACTTACATAATTAGCGGCTATTACACAACAATTGTAAAGTTTATAAATCTTAACGGCCGAGAGGTGCTATTGTTCAGATCAAATCTGTGTACGTATCCGAGGCGTTTTTCACACTTATAGTATAAAAAAAAATATATATATATATAATTGCTGCCTTTAAAAATATACGGCATCTTGTTTAAATGTGGAAAAAAATTGTTTCATCCGTCTGGTAGTTGCAACATTGATGATTATAACTGGATGTAAGGTCAAGATCACACGGTCAGCATTGGCTAAAAATAGAAACAGTGTACTTGACAAAGACCAAAAAATCACTGACAACACAACTTGTCGCTTCTTTACGAGGATAGCATGTTGTCCGCTCAACAAATGTGTCGTCTGCATAATTAAATCGCATACAGTTAGCAAAATCGGAATAACTCATTACCAAATATTAACATGTCATCACGTAAACGAAGATGATTTTTCCAGAAAACGTCGATTATATATAGTTTACGATATCAAGTGAGGTGGGGAGGGGGACTGGTCAAACAAATTTAGGTAGAAAAGACTCGAATAAAACAATTTTATGTTGAAAAGACTCGAAAAAAAACATTGTAACCGATAAGTTTTTTAGCAGCAGTGGGAAAATGGAGCAAATGGATAGATAATTGCGTATGTACCAAGATTCAAATGACGTTTTTGTATGTTTCTGCTATGTGCATAACAACACCGGCTCGCATATCACGATTTTGCCAAGAATAAGAACTATTAATGCATACTCAGTTGAAATAAGTCAACTATTATAGCACAAGAACTGTTTAATATTTAATGTTGCTTTTAAACGAAGATATTTAATGCTTTGAAAAATGAAGCTTTCTTACTACGTACATATACTTCTCACAAAAAATTTAGTCCCCCTCTGGAAAGGCCACCCGCCTTATAAGGCCACTTTCCCGGTGCAGAAGGGATGGCCGTATAAGAGGGGGACTACTGTACATATGAAGTCACAACTACAATTAATTCTAAAACTATTAATATTTTCATTTAAAAATCACATGCATGTTGTGAAATCAATGTAAAATAAACTTTCATCAGTTTCAATAGAACGTTATGAATCAATATAGTTTTAAAATTGTCTTTATAATAATGTTACAGATCACATCATGTGTCACCACTTGATACCTAAATACAATATAGATGTTCCTAAGAATTCTTAGGCTTGAGTAATTTATTCATGTCATTTGTCCCATGCTGTCTATAACTTTTTGGGTTTTTTTAAAGAATGCCCTGTGTTTTTGTAATTATGTCCACAAGTTAAACATCATTTACAACAAGGCCATAATCGATCAATTCTGTGGAATGTAAACATGCAGTCTGCAGTGTAATACACTATTTGGCTGGGTTTTGATCGTCACATGTGTTGTGCCACTGTCACAATCACTTTCCTCATCCTGGCATGTTTCACTGGAATTCCTAGCACCTTCTGTTATTAATGACTCCCAGTCATCACTAATTATGTTCTCTGTAGCTAATCCATCATCACACTGAACATGATTCTTAAGGGTTGTTTTAGGTGGCATAAGGGGAAGATAGTCCTCTTCATCCCAGTTTTCCTCTTCTGTCTCTGGTACACACAAAACCTCTTGGAAAAACCCACATTTCTAAAAGCACTTATGAATCATCTCGGCTGTCAGGACTTTCCATGCTGATGTCAGCCATTGGATTGCATCCAGCAGAGTCACCTTTTGTGTCATCTCCAATGCAACTGATGTATTATTCATCAGGAAAAAAATATGTGTCAGCAGCTCTTTCCAGTAGTTCACTTTGACCATATGGATTATCCCTGCATCCTGGGGCTGAAGTTTTGAAGTTGTATTTGAAGGTATGAACCCTGACATTTGACAAATCCAGTTTTGGGTGTGCAGCACAGTTATTGAGAAAAAGCAGGATCTTTCTGTTCTGCACTTTCGTCTGCTGATTGAGTTTTTGATCCAGGACTCAAATATCTGACCTGTCATCCATGCTATATCCCTTAAAGCACCATGGATTTTGTGATTTTCCAATCACTACTTCTCAGTTGTTACTACTGTTCAATAATTGTAATCTTAACAATTATCAGGGTGGCTATACCAGGCATTAAGTCTGATTGGATTACAGGTAATTACCTTTTTGTATGGATTAAAATTTGAGTCTTTATAGGCTTTGTGAAATAAATGTGGCTTCTCTGAGGCATAAATGACATAATATTAACCCTAGTGGTACATGTACTTTAGTCAACACTTCTTTCTGTAACAAAAATATGACACTGAGAAATAAAAATCAGATTATTTAACATATTAAGTACTGCTTCTGGATACATATTAAAATAAAATGTGGATGCTTGTGAGGGGTAAATTTTATCTTACTGCACTCGTATACTGGCTGTTGGTTGCGTTAGCAGCATGGCCTTATGTGAGGGGTATATTTGAGAACAAACTTGTTGGTGCCAAGGGATTCTGGCTGTAAGGAGTGAGTGGTAGCTGGTCAGGGGGGGGCCGTTCAAGAGGGGAACCACTGTATGATAGACAGAAATACAAAATTTTTCTTTGAGAGGGTTTGATTTGGGGCTAATATTCCTAATATTAATATGATCAAGAAATATATTTGAAGGAGAAATATGCTACTCCAAATTTTTTAGCTGATACAGTTTGGAGGATATGTGTAACTTGAAATCCTGCTGTGGGCATTGTTAGTCATAATCATGTTTTTTTCGACATTGTGATATGGCTGGTATGCTAAGCTTTAAAACCATTTGTTCAAGGGATAAGTACTTTGAATTAACTACTAATCTGTAAACAAAACTAGCTGCAAGTGCAAAGTAGACAAACTTAAAAATAAAGTATGATTCATATCCATAACAACACAAGAGGACAAAAGACATGATCTGTCACTTTCAGCACTTGAACGGTAGAATACATAGATTTTGTGGGATGGATATGTAGGAAAGTTTCTTTTTCTTTTTCTTAATCTGATTCACATATATGCAAGAAAGTTTCTGACCATCAATTTCAGTAGACTCTCACATCTAATTCATCTTTGCCACAATCCTAACTTTCACTATTGACAGATCTGCATGCCTGGATAGAAGGGTGAACAAAAATGGATATGTTCCACAGATCAGTGGTGTGAAAAATGATCTGTCTCAGCTGAATGGATCTGAGTTTCTATGTTTATCACAAAAAGGGATAATCTTCACATGATCTGAGATATGTTGGGAAGAATAATCTGAAGTGCCTCTGTCAATGGATCTCAGCTGAATGAATCTAAGTCTCCATCTTAACCACAGCATCTACTCCATGAGTACTGTGAATAGCACATTATGCAGCCACCCCAAGTTTAATAGACATCCATATAGATAATTGCAATTTTTGAAAAGAAATCACTTAGCTTACTTCTGTCAATGACATTGACTTTTGACCTTTTGACCCCAAAATCAACAGACTTATTCCCTACCCCAAGTGTAAGCCATCCCCATCCATAAAGTTTGCTTCAAGCATGTGATGTGAAGCTAATACTACTGTACTGTCTTTTTTCTTCCACACTACAAATTTATTGAGTTCTACCTTACCCAAAGTGCAACCTACTGAACAAAGATTGGTAAAAGTAAATGGATGAAACCCAGTGCTTTTGTTCAGAAACCATTTTTCTTCTTTCAATCAGTGAATTTCACCATTGACCTTTTGACCCTAAATCAACTAGGTTGTTCTCTACCCAAAGTGCAACCATCCACAAAGTTTTCTGACTCTATATAAGGCATGTGTAACTTCCTGTTATGTGTGAGCTTGATCCTCTGTTATGTGTGAGCTTGATAAGCAATTTGTAAAGCCGCACCCTATGATGTAAACAGACAAATAAAATGAGGTTGCACATGCCTGCTGTGGAAAATGGATAACTAGAGTTATTGTGGGGGGGAAAAAATTCTTTTTCAGTCATATGAACCACAACCTATGACCTTTTCATCCTGAAATCAACAGGGTCCTTCCCCACCTTAAGTGCAAGTCATCCAGAAAGTTTTGATAACTGTTGATGTGTATAATTAAATTTTTTTTTATGGAAACCAAATTTCATGTATTTGCAAGCATGCATCAATGAACAATGGAGCAAACATCACAATGGTGCACATGTGAAAATATTGTCTCCAGGATATGATTTTTATATTTAAAAGTGACTGTCTCATAGAGAAATGAATTCCACAACATATTTGTCAAGCATTTAAAACACCTATGAAGTTTTCTTTTCTTACTAAAATCTTACATAGCAAAATATGCCCCTCCAATTTTTTTGGGATACAGTTTTGAGGATTTGATATATGACTGGGATCAACCCTGTTATGAGCTCTGAGAGCTTAATCATATATTTTATTTGACAAACTGAGACATATCTGGTTTGCTAGCATTAAAAGCCACTTGTCCATGGGATAATAACATTAGCATATTATCCATAGTACAAACTAACTGCAACTGTCAACTAGACATGCAAACTAAAAATCAAGTATTTATTTTCTACACATGAAGATACAACAGAACAAAGGAAACAATTTGTCACTTTATACACCTGAAGGTATGGAATGAGAAACAGACATTGTGGAGTTGGAGGATGCCATTTGGTACAGAATCTAAGATATATATTATACAGATGCACAGAAAAATGGGTTTAAATATCTAGATAACCTGTTTCTTCAGTTGGTACTGTAGTTCCACATAAAGTGCAAAACTCATCCTCATTTTTAAGAGTATTCCCACAGAGAGATCCATCCATCCTCTTGCCACTGCAAGTAACCGCATTACTGAGAAACCACTGTGAATCCACTTTGGTACCACATTTCTTGCAGAAGTTGAATTTCTTCTGAATTTCTGCATTGCATGGAGCTCCATCTTTCCGTGTTCCTTTACAAAGAACAATCTTTTTCTTACCCTTAAATTCATGTCCACACTGGGAACAAAAAGAAGTGTCTTCTCCAACCTCCTCTTCCGCATCACAGTTGTCACAACGCATCTTTCACAAATGTCCTATTTGAAAGATGCTACATAATGTCACTGTGTTCTATACATAGATTTGTCATATATTACCACTTTGATGAATTGCCTTTATTCACTGAAAATAAAAGGAGATATGCAAAATGTACGTACAACCTCATCAATATTCTCAGGGTTTATGCCAATAGACAATACAGCACCTCACACAAAATTCTGCATCCTATATGACTCCCAACACATCATGCCATGGGAGACAATCTGCTACACTCTTTTATCACCTATGGCTGCATGTGCTGAGATATGTTTTTGATGAGCGTGCAATAAAAAATACATCAAAAACAACAAAATCTAACTATTTCTTATATATCAATGAATGTACCGATTTTATCATTTAATAAGTGACAGTACGTATAAGAGAAGCCTTCACTGGTTCATTCAAACAGCATAAAAGAACACAATGGGTCACAATGGTTAATAAATTTAGTCTTGCTTACAGTACAATAATTGTGTTCATGCATATTCATGTGAAATGAGGAAATCTCTGCACAGGCAACCATGAGTGAAAAAGAAGCATAGTAGATTTTTGCCTATGGCTAGCAATGCATGATCCCAAGGATCTGTACTTAATGTATAATGATCAAGCCCTAACTTATATATGGTATTTCTTTCATGATAACCATATTAAGTGACCAGTTACATTTACAAAAATGCTGCCGTAATTTTTTTTATTGGGAAGTCACTCATGCCAAACTACATCTTAGGGTGAGGGGGACAGCAAGGCAGCAGAACAGTGCTAAAAGAGTGCTAGAAAGGTGAACATTAAGCATTTTAATGCTGAAAATTGTTCACATTCCATACATCAAGTTGCACAGTATTGTTGCATCACAGCTATCATCCACTTTTCTCAACAGTTAAAACATTTCATCTATGCTCTTCCCGAATGTCATCTTAAGCAAATTATATCTTCTCACTTCTTAAAGCAATAAATTATTGTGTTTTAACATTATATGTACTTGCTGCTACCAAAGACCTTTCATGCTGTACAAATTTTCTTCATATTTACAATGTATCAACTTTATATACCGCTCTAAAAAACTATAAACAGTAACCCCACTATAAAAAAGTGGCTGGGGTCCATATAATCCAACAAAATCAGCTGAAGAAAATGATGCATATTCTAAAAAAAGATGGACGAGGGTAGGAGGAGGGTAATAAAAGTGGGGATAAAAATGTGTGCTTTTGATTAAATAAAGAAAAAACTAGTCTGAAATACACTTGTATATCGATAACTTATATTTTTGAAGTACAGTCCACAATGCATTAAGCACTGTACATGTATGTGAAATTTATGAATTCAAGTACAGATCACATATTATAAAATTCATGTATCAGTCACATACCATCAGAAAACACAAATAACGCATATAAAATATTGTAGTCCTCATTTGTTCTATATCCCATTGTCAACAAATATGTGTCACTAAATAATTCATTACAATATTGTCACCAGTAGCATGTGACTATAGTTGTTTAAATGCTGCATGTACATGTACTTGAACTGGTCTAGATTTTCGTCAGCTGGAGACAGCTATCATCTTGCCAAGGCTACCCAGATGATGCAGCTATTTGAAATAAAAACATGAACAAATTAAAAAGTAACCTAACAGCCAGGTATCTATTATTTCCAAAACCTGGACATTTAATTTGTGTTTTATGCTGCTATGGATAGCGATCATAAGCATAAATGTTTTTCCAGCAAAAAAGGAAACTTTCACATAACAGCAAATGTCTTCCAGTCACTGCAACAATTCATCAGATTCTATTGCATTTACTTAAGTTTGGTGACGACTTCCTTTGAAGAAAGGTACTTTATTTTTATTGAAGATAGTAGTCACCCTGCTTTGATGAAGGGTACATATGTGTTATTGAACTCACAGCTTGAACAACTTTGGAGGACCAAACAAAATGCTCATCTGTTATTCTGGCAGCAACATCAAATAATTATAGAACACTGATAGATTGAATTTTTATTTCCATTACTGAGTATTTATTCAGAATGATCGGTGCTTCAAAGGTGGTCAGTTTTTTTTTTAACCATATTTATCTGAGAATCTTTGTTCAGTGCAATTACAAACATATGATTTCAGGATTCAGCAGAAAGCAGAAGCTTATTAGAAACATGCACATGAATTTTCAAGAGCTATGCCACTACTGTGTTATATCTAAATTCATAACTGACCTTGCTATCCTTGACTTCAGTAAGGCTTTCGATCGTGGCCCCCATGAAAGACTACTCAGTAAGTTGGACCACTATGGCATCAGGGTTACACCCAAAAATGAATCAGAGATTTCCTATCAGACAGATCACAGAGAGTTATTGTAGACAATAAGTTTCTTTTTTAATTTACAAAAAATAATGTGTGAAAAGTTTACTATCATATTGGGGAAGTGATCGTGTTTCAATTCTGATATAAGACAATCATGTTGCAGCACCTGAAATTTTGTATACAAGTATTTTTCTCATGCACAAACATTTTTTCTTAAAAGTATGAAAATAAGGGACTGTTCGGGTGGCCTGGTGGTTAGAGAGTCCACCTCAGATGCAGGAGGTCATGGGTTCAAACCCCAGCCGAGTTATACCAAAGACTTATAAAAAATGGTACTAGCAGCTGCCTTGCTAGGTTAGTGTTAGGGCTGCTGTCAGGATAATGTTACTGTTGCTGATGTCACTATGTCACTATAACCTGCCACACTGCAGACATCATAGCAATATGGCTGAAAAATTATTAAAGCTACATTAAAAAATCCATATCACACACACACACACACACATGAAAACAAGGTATGAAAAATTATTCAGTGATCACAATTTACTTCACCAATGTTGCTAATTCATAATTTTTGTTTCCTTATTGGTGACAAAATGTACCATCTGGCAATTTTATTTTACAATAGAATTGTTGGTAGTTCAAACTTGTGTTGTTACTTGTCTAGGCTCTTACAAAACATAACAGAAAGTGTGAAGACAGCAAGCTTTATAAAATTTAACAAATAATTTATTTCCCAAGAAAAAAAACCAAGGTAAAAATGAGAAAAAGAACTTACAGTTTTACAAATCAAATCCAAAATTAATCCAATAATTAAAAGAAAGAATACACTCCCTTTTACTCTTACAATTGAAACATTAATTTGGCAACCCTATATTAACTGTACATGCACATGAATTTTCAGTAGCTATGCCACTACTGTGTTACATCAGAGCAACATCAGACCCAGTACCGGTTGTTAGTGGGGTACCTCAAGGGAGTGTTTTGGGTCCCATCCTCTTCCATGTGTTCATTAATGATCCACCTTCGAGCCTCAGATCCAATATGAGACTGTTTGCAGATGACTGAATAGTCTACTGGAAAATAAATGCCTCCAAAAACAGTGAGATCCTTCAAGAAGAAGACCTGAACCAACTGGCCTTCTGGGAAAAAACTTGGTGAATGTCGTTCCACCCAGAAAAATGCAGCATCCTAAGAGTTTACAGGAAGAAATCACCAATCTTGTCCGAATATACTCTCAAGGGGCACAAGTTAGCAAATAACCAGGCAACAAAATATCTCGGGGTTGAATTGTCCAGAGACCTCTCTTGGAAAAGGCACATACACAAGATAGTGAAAAAAAAGGAACTGTAACCTTAGTTTCCTCCAAATCAACAATGAAGAAGTAAAAAGTGCAGCATATTTCACTCTGATTCAACCAGATCTCGAGTATTGCTTGACTGTGTGGCTCCCACATAATAAAGATCTAATAAATAAAAAAAGAGATGGTTCTGAGGAGAGCTTCTAGATTCACCAAAAATAAATATCTTAACACTAGCAGTGTCAGTGCAATGTTGAACCATCTCCAGTGGGAATCACTCAAATCCAGGCGAGCCTAGGCCCAGGTGACCAAGTTGTACAAGATTTTGAACAACCTAGTGGACATACCAGTGGACAAATACCTGACCCTGGCATATAGCCAAACTAGGGCAAACCACAGGAAAAAGTTCCAAAAGTTCCAGCATTGACAAATTGTTACAAGTTTATCTTTAGGGACTTAGAACAAATTACAGGCAATATTTACAGAAGCTCCTGACTTGGTATCTCACAAGCAGGAGCTTTCCAAAATCACACTCTAATGAACTAGTCAACTACAAGTAAGATCTAGTGATTCTCAGGGCTATGCCAGTTGAGGTTTCATATCTCATCATCGCGGAAGCAGGATTGGTATGTGTATGAAAAAACGAAAACTTACACTGACAATATTATTTATTTGTGCCTTTCCTGTCATTACTCTTCTGACTGTCCTATTACTTCCGTTTTTTCTTTATCTTTGACCAAGCACCACCTGTTGCTTAATAGTCAAGTGTGACTGTATCAACATATTTATAGACATTAAGACACAGACATGACATAATGGTACCTGTTATAGCAGAGTCAACACCAAATTGTAACTACTCAATAAATCCTGCATAAACTACACCAGTCCTTGATCATACAAGCTCTTGCATGCAAACACTACACCTTCCTAAAGGCAGATCAGATGAGATCATTGCTAAAAGTACAAAAAGATGATGATCTGGTATGTACTTTGGTAGTGGGTGAGGACTAACTTTAATGAAGTGATAGTTACCTATTATACTACTACTTTTCAGGAAGGAAATACCCAACCTTATGACAAAAATTCCATTCATTAGGGTGAACCAGAAACTTTCAGAACACTACATCAGCACAAAGTGAACCCTATACATCTCAGGCATTTGTGAAGGCCCTCTTCATTATTTTTAGAAAACTGCTTAAAATATGACATATGCATCAAGATTGGAGGGAATACTACAATAGCTGCAGGTTAAGTATTACATTATTCAAATTAGTTTTACCCCACTCCACACAAAAAAATACATTTTAATACAAATCATATCATACCTGTTGCTGTTGAATAGCTGAATTAATCAGTTTGGTGAGAAATCTCATAATCCCAAAACTGACAAATGGAAAAAGTAAACACAAGGAATACTAATTCTCACAAATACACAGGAGACTATTATGAGATGGAATCCATGTGAGACATTTACAAAGCAAAGATTTGCCACAGTATAAAAATGCCTTCACTTTGATGGGCTAACGAGCAAAGAAACAAGAAGCCAAAAGCAGTGTGAGAGTGTCAAAATGTGGTTCTCATCACATCCTACAAAGATGAACAAGTCATGTAAATCCATGAGGCAGCAATATCACAAACCTCCTCATGTGCCTTGATTTTCATGAAAGATAGGTCCCTATCATTAAGGAACCAGTAAGCTCTCTTGATTGTTAAAGCGCTCCACCAGAAATATCAGCTTAACCTATCATGGATGGAAGAAGACTTTGTAACCTTCATCCTTTGAGGGTTGCCAAGTAAATATGTTGAACCCTAACATAAAAGTTTATCACAGTAACAGCACAGATACATGTACTGCTGAGACTGGGGATCTCAACTGGGAGTGAAGCAACATAAGGAAGCTGCATTGTTGCTAAAACACCTGGATGGCAAATGAGAGAAATTGACTCATAATTTCAATTGAACCTAATACAGCCCTACTCTAGAGCATGAAGCTCACTAATACGTCTTCAAAACCATCTTCAGGTCTCCAAGTAAGGTTTTCAGTGGAAGCTTCACCCCAAGTTTATTGCGGGATTATTTAGAGACTACAATACACGACAGATTCCATTTAGGTATTAGAGAACAAGACACTGGTCTCTGCAATTCAAAATACTTGATCAAGTTATCTAAGTGAGAATCCATCCCAATAGCAGGGACTTAATAGTAGAAACAGAGAAAATTGTTTCTCTTCAAAAAGAATGAGAAGAAAATTGGCCACTGCTCACAGAGGGACAGCTATAATTATGTTTTATACTAAACCGATCATAAAACACTCTCCATTTGGCATAATATATTTTAGAGGTTGATCTTCTCCTGGACTGAATGATGTACTTGGCGACTTGGCTAAAAAAAAAATTTGCAGAGAGATCATTTGAGATGAGCCAAGCAAGATTGTTGGGAATCTGTAAGCTGCTGTGGAGGAGACAGCCCCTGTGCTTTTACAGAATGTCCCTCTTGGGTAAGGCCCTGTGATGATCCACCAGCAGTTTGAGAAGATCAGTGAATTCACAATCACTAAAGCCAAAAAAGGGCAATCAAACTGAGCTTAGCAGTGGAGTGCCTGGCTATGTATATGACCTATGGGATAATCCTGAAGGAAGGGAAGAATACAAACAGAATGTATCCACTGCCAGGCCCTCTGGTCTGGGACTTGTAAACATGGAATGTAGTGAACTGAAAGGAATATTCCTTCTGAATCTGTCCAGCGAAGGAGGTTCCAAACCTCCATGTAGAGAAGGTACATGTGTTATTCTTTGTCTCCTGAGATATGCTACCACTCATGATCTGTTGTTGAGGGAGACCATGATGCCGCCACCTCTTACATACTGGTTGTACCCCTGAAGTACAAGAAACACTAACCTCATTTACAATTTTTTTTATGTAAAGGGTTCTTCCCGAGAATCTCACTATCTCATGGCCTGATAGTATCTACAGCCTTGCAGTTGGAAATTCAAAGTTTCATGTAGATTAAATGGAACAGAATTTTCCTGAAAAAAAAGGCATAACTTCCTGTACCACTCATTTCATGCCAAACACTGATGCACACACGTTCTACTGCTAAAAAGCAAAAACGACTTATCATATTTATCTGATGATAAACCATTCTAGCAAACCTTCATGCTAGGTAAGTAATGTCCTATGTGATAAGCCCACCCAAGCAGTTCTTCTGATTGGTTGATCAGTTTCAAAATGTAATTTGGGAAAGGAGGAAAAACTAATTTTAATTATGCAGTACCTACCCATCACTATTTCATAGTTTATTACTTTCTCATGTCAACAAAGACCTGCCAACCAATGTGAATACATCCTCCCACACTGAGAATTGTCAATAAGACAATGTCCACTTGTGCATGAGCTAAAACAGTCATTTTTTCATGGACTATATTATGCCAGGGAATCAGACCTGGGTGGGAGAATGATATTCAGTAATAGCAATGGGTGATTAAAATTAGTTTTACCCACACCGAAAACAACTGCATTTCAATAGCAGCTATATATCACCCATTGCTATTACACAGCTGAATTTGTCAGTCTGTATACCCTTGATAATATGACATCTCTAGCTTCTGGTTTGATGAGATATAATGTGGAGGTGATGGTGGGATACAAGCCCCATCTTCACCTCTAATGCATTGACAAGATCCAGAAGCGCACATAGGCATAGAGGACCTGAGGCAGAAGGTCCAACATTCTGTAGAAAATAGTTGAAATAATAGGAAATTGGAAATACTTATCAAATCAAACTCCCTTGTCTAAGCCCAGGGGACAATCCTGAACAGGATGGGAGGGTAGAGGGGATATACAGTCAGCACCCTATCCAAGATCAGTGAGGCCACAAAGTGATAACCAGAGAATATTTTATCCTCAACTAAATCATCATTCAGAAGGTTGCACTTCCAATTCTTCCCAACTAAGAGCCACAACATGCTAACCATAAAAGGTTGTGCACCACCTTGTGTGTGGGTAGGAGCAACATGTTTCCTTCGACATAAGATGTAATATGGAACAGCTTGCTAAAAGCAGGAAGCATGGATATAGGGTGCGCAGTACACCATCTCCTTGATGGAAGGAAGCAACACACCATTCATGGCATGAGTTGAGTGGTACATCACCTCTCGCTCAGGAGGGAGAAACATACTTTCCTCAAATTTAAAAGTGTCCAACATCTCCTCCCATTTGGGGAAGGCAACTGACTCCTCCAACATTCAGTCCCTTCTTCTGAAGAGGCATCACTGGCTGCCAAGGGGGTGCCCTGCACATACAGGCAAAACCCATTATTATGTGATGCTCAGGGTACAAAGAGTAACATCGCAATGTAAGTGGGACTCCCCAAAAGAAAATGTGCACTAAAATTTCAATGTCATCAGTTTCAATTAACCTCTTGATCATGTTATTGTTTGTTTTGTTCATCAAGTTTCATCAGGCATTAAATATGCTTTGGTTTTGAATTGCATACATGCCAATATGGCAGAAATGGTGCATTGTGAAGTTGAGGCAACATTAAACAAAGTGCTGGCATTAAAAATCTGATAAGGATACAAAAAAAATGGCTTTTCAGAGAGTATGTATTTAGTATGCTAAAAAGAGGGGTCACTTTAAATTTAAAAAAATGGGAGCCATGCTGCCTTTGCATTATAAATGGAACTGCATTATAATAAATCAATTATAACAGATTTATCTGTATTATGAACTTCTGAGAGAATGGTTGGTGTAAGGAGAAATTATTTACATCTGCAATATGCAAAATGGCAAGAATATTGGTATACCTCTATTTTACGTTCATGTACTGTAGCTGAAATTTAATTGGATATTGTACTTGTGGAAAATGTAAATGATTTAAGCACAGAGCTAACTAAAATGACTGCTCCATCATTCTCATAAAATCATTTTGAATCAGTCTAAAGTACATTATCTTTAGCAGTTATTAAAATAGGGAAATAAATTTTGCCAGTCTAGGCAATACCAGCTTCTTAAAGTGCAATGAATGAATTAACAAATATATAAAATGTATAAAAAAAAAAGTTATCAGCTCATTTTTTTGACAACTTACCTCTGCAGTTCAGGAGTGAAAATGTCCAAGTGAGCTAACAGTTTTTTGAGAGGTGCATATTTAATGTAAGGCCAAGATGTATACTCTATAACCCATATTACACACATTAATCATACACCAAAAAAAATGGAATTAATGTTTTTTTTTAACAATAACAAAGATAGCACAAGAACATTTTTAAATAACCAATATAACCAGTTAGGAAATCCAGGGAAATTCTTTTTCTTTAAGTCTAATCCCATGCAAAATATGAAACTGGCAAGTGCCACACAAAGAGATTGGTCCTGATTTAATGAGACCCTTACTGGCTTTCCAAACTGAAGAGCTAAGCCTCTAATACAGCTTTGGGGAGGGGGGTCTGCAAATGAAACATCCAACACATCTGATGATGTGGAGAGAATGTTTCTTCCATGCCCCATATATACAGTTGGAATCAGCTTGATTCTGGGTATCAGAAAACCATAATTTGCAATGTGCACAAAAAATGTTTCTGTGTCATACCTGGAGCAAGAGATGTGACCTGAGTAAGTGTCACAATGGCTCTTTTTGTGGCCACAATATGACCAACAGACTTTTTTGACATTATTCTGAAAAAAGAAATAATAATAACTGATATATTTAACTGCCATGCTACACTCACATGGCTACATGCAGTACATGCTAAAGATACCCTTGTATATGTATGAGGTAAACAATGGATGACCTATTTTACCTGTCTTTTTTTCTTCTCAGTGTTGTGACATTTTTTACAGAGGACAAATAAGCAGGCACAACACAGTAACAGCTGAGAGCTAGAGCATGGACAATATATTTAAATATCACAATACACTGGACTGGCTTTATGCTGTGCATGCTAAGAATTCATTGTGAATGCATGATGTAAACAAAAAATGACCCATTTTAGCAGTCTTTTTCCTTTTGGTTAGTAAGGACATTTTTTTCTCTGTTATTGTAAGGGAGATTGTTGCTCTTACTTATTAACACTTTTAAGGACTTGTCCATACTTTATTTGTTTATTTTAAGATGATGTACCCAACTATGAAAGGGTGGAATATACAAAGTAATACTTATGTCCCTAAAAGAACTCTATAAAAGTGAGAAAAATTTACTGGCACAGAATTGTTTAAATATATAATAGATGGTATAATGATGAGATTTCTAAATAACTGCAGAAGGGAGACCACTAATGTGGTCAACACTGTTTACAGGCAAATTTTCTCTGGGTATTGAGCATTAAGATCCATACAGCATGGCACCCCTAAGAAAGATGATGTCCAGGTGAATAACTGGACTGCATCATACTGACAATTCTCCACTCTGTGGATGGATGTACTCATATTCAACAGACTATGGATACAAAATTGAGCACATTATTTACAAATAATTTACCAGTAACCTCCAATAATTTTACACTTAGATCAAGAGTTTATTCCAAATATTTCACATACTTGTATTTGGAAAGAAAGCAGTCAAAACATGAATACACACATTTCACCATCCTCATCTATATTAAAATTTCCCCAAGTGCAGTTACAAAATCCTCAACTTTTTCCTAGCCATGAACTAAACTTTTTTTTACTCTGGATTTATAAAATTCTTTGACTCCCCTCAAAACTGAAAATTGGCTGATTTTTTTTCCCATCCTGTTGGAACTTTTTCATAGGCTTATTTTTTATCTAAGAAAAAGTGAAAATAGACCAATACAACAAAACAGGTTATGGTCAATGAAAGTGATGCCTACTACAACGTATGTATTTCTAATGTCATATCACCCACAGCTTGCCATTACCTGCTGAAAAATGATTTCAACAGTGTGCACCAGCGATAAGTTAATTTTCCAATGATAAGAAACCTGATTTTTGAATACCTATTATGTATTCAGCCTATCAAAATAGGTTGTTTCTGATTTTGGCTCCAGCAAAATAATGGAAGTCAAAGTGGACATGCTAATGAAATAAGCAGTACCTACTGCAGTAAATTCTCAAGACTAAAACCTAAGTAAACCAAGATCCCCCTCAAACCTAATCATGGTTCTGGTTCTAACTGTCTCTATTTAATTACAATAAAATTAAGCTAACTGAACTGAAACTAATTTTCTATAATTCCAATTTTCATGAATTGACTGCGTTTTTTACGTTTTGATTGGATGTAAATGATCACGTGACACTGATCTGGAATTTTTTACATATCGATAAATTCTGCTGACTACTTTTGGCTAACTGTGTCCAGATCGTTTCATTTCAAGTTTTATCTTTATCAACACTTTACACTGATGATAACAACAAGCTCCTACCCATCCACTCCTGTGACTTTTTATCAAAAATGACAAGCCACGGATTAAAATCGAACATTAGAAGTTAAAACAATGTAATTGGATAGACCTTCCTACACTCCAACACTCACCACTTTTACCAAAGAAGGCATATGGCAGGCTTTAGAAGCCAATCTTACGAAATTATTGCATTTCACCTTGAAAACATGTTACACTTTTGCTTTTGAAAGATCGAAATGCATAGAAAGTAACAACAATGTTGCTATAACAACACATTCCATATGCAAGCATAATTTTAAAAAAATGGAATATTCCTGGTTTAACCACAACAACTTTTTTTATATATTATTATATTGATCATAACAATATATCACTGGCATGACCTGCTATGACATTCTACCCATTATCACAGTATAAAGAATCAATGAATCTTGTTGAGCAAAGATTGAGCTATGTATTCTATCGCTGTTAAGAGGCTAATGAAAGAAAACTTAGAAGTACATATAAGTGAATGTTTTGTTGATTAAATATACTGATCTGATGATAGAATGAAAATAAATTGGAATTATAAAGATTAAATGATCATTTAATCCTATAATGAAAACTGCTGAAAGAAATTTTCATTATCTATAGTGATAAACATACAAATGAACCTCATAGACATCTCAAAACTCCTGTTAATGATACTCCTCCTAAACGCCCTATATATTGTCCAATTGGCTCTAAAGAAACCTGGTTCCATCATAGTAGCCATCTTGAAAATTTTTTTGCTTACTGAATGGAACCTATCAATATGGGGTTTCACTGAAAGACTCTTCATGTTGTCTAGCTAGTCCAAAATCAAAATGACATAGCTATATTGATGTACACAACCATATTGGATGTTAGATCATCATCATTTTGATGTGGAACTAACCAAACATTATAAGAAGTCTTCTAGTGAAAGACACTTTTTGTTAATATGGCCATCTATTCAGGAGGTGCAGCAATAACAAGATTTTCCATATGGCCACTGTGATGATGGTACTGAATGTCTGAGAGGTACAATTTTCTTCCAGCTGCACACACAAAAATAAAAAATGGCAAGGTAAAGTTACTGTCCACTGTTATAGTAGAAGCATTGCAAATAATTACAATTATCACAATTCTCAAGTGCTATGATTTTGATTCTATAACTTATACTAAATATTTCACAATGAGCAATGATGACTTGTACACTAGTAACCCAACCATACACACATAATCTTCTGAATTATTTCAAGAACAAAAAAGTATCATCCTTTGGACTCCAATGTTTTAAGTTGTGATTGCAATATTTTCATGGATGGAGAACTTTCAAAGTCCTACGGAGAACCCTAGCTGTAATTGTAAATACTTTTATTTTCAATAAAACAGCCCATACACATTTTCCTTTGCTTAAGTTAAATATTATATGCCATTAAATCATTACAATTTATCCTATGTGCATACTTATTTCAATAGTCAGATACAAACCAACTTTGATCAATCATGGTCTTAAACAGGATTTTATTGATGTTTCCATAGCAAAGAAATACCAGTTTAATTATTAATTTATCCTTTGCAATATGAAACTGCCTTATATTTGGTTAAGTCATTTTGGTTTATTATGCAATCATACAGAGGACTTATATTATGTTTCCATGGTATGTATGAGGTAGGGCTTTACATCACCTCAGACAATACAAAAAAGAAATCGGTGCCATGCCATGTTTTCACATATGAAACATTAATTTTAGATTGGAACAAGCTGGATATATGTATACTAGTAATAGAAATCAGTCAGAATTTCATAATCGTTAATCTATTCCACTTCACCAACTGATAATCGATTATAATTGGTTATTAAGTGCAAATTTTACTTTTTGTTTGTTATGTAGTTATATCTTTGCTCAAGAGTTTAAAATGTTAATAAATGTACTGGAGTAATCACTTTTAATAACATTTATACTTTAATCTGATAACCATATTACATTTTCTTTTAATATATCATTTTTGTTCTACAACTCTGTTAAATGAAAGCAGCCTCTTATGGTGTATCAGTTTTATGTAACTGAAAAACTGTTGCAATCTTCAACACCCCAACACCCCAATCCCCCCCCCAATGTCATTTATACATATGATGTGTCTATCATTTAAAAAAGGACATAATTTTCTTGTTTGTAATTATTTACAAATATTACAAAAGGATTTTAGATTTAAACTGAAACAAATAATCATATTTTAAAACAATTTATTAACTCTACAATTTAACAGCAAAATCATGCAATCATAACTCATGTTCTTAAGTTTGCACCTACAGAATATGGTATGTTTTATATTTGTAAGTAATGAAGGAAATAAAATAGTTCGTTGGTAGTAGATTGGAAGTCTCACAGAGATTACCATTTGCCCAGGAGTTTTACTAATAATTGCATTTTGCCTGCAGCTGAAAAGTATTATCCCTTTGCACGCAATCGATTAAAATTTCACAATCGATTACCTTATTGGTTCGCTCAACCAACTGATCACCGATTATAATCGATAATCGGAACAACACTATATATAAGTAATAAAAACATGCAATTTGTCATAATCTTCCTGCCCTATGTTGTTTTGTTGGGGATTTTTTGTTGTTGTTTTTTCACTACAGTTACCTGAACGGGGGAGGGGGGATTAATGACATAAGCAACGAACCATACAATCAATTACAATCAACATTTTGGAGATTGCAATCTTATTTAAACGCAACAAGATGGGTACAACGATTTCAAAATTTCAATAATGGTTTCAATATTTATACTCAGACGAAATCAGAAAAAGAAATCATACCAAATGAAAGATTTGTCACAGCGCGTAATCATTTGTTTCCAACTCTTGTCTCCGACATTTTTATGCATATAGGAATTCTTACACTCGACTAGAAGAGACCTAAATTTTCTAAAGTCTCTCTACCACCGTTCAGTCAGCTGGTCCCTCATTTTGTCCATGGTATAAGTACAGAAGAAACTAATGAGCCATAGATCAAAACAATAATTTTAAAAATTGCCGGCATCGTTTATATGGGTACTACTTCTCCATGTTCTCGTTCATCGGCGTATCATTCCCGGAAAGTCGAAACTGAAAGTTAACGTAAGCCAATACTTTGGACTCCCATGATGCTCCGCACACGAGACCACTCAAAACACTGATTGCATTCCCCAAAATAATGATATGGAAACACCGTGCTATTACAAATCTTAAATCATAAACTGTAAACATAACTTAGCAAATACTTTTAGTTCTGATTCATGATAACGTATTCAAACATATGGAATGCGTGAATACCAGCATCAGTCACCGTACAGATTAAATTGGACATCTTTTTTTTTTTTTTTTTTAAAGCGTTCAACTTACAATAAAGATCACCTTTCATAATAATTCAATGTAACCTCCCTTTACTGTGTATGACAGAAAGTATATAATCACGGTGTAAGTTATCTAGTCCTTGTATCCGTACGACATTCTATCCCGAATTATGTTTAGGGAATTCGTCATTATTAGAAAATACATCCTTCGTTCTATAATTGTGTAAACAATCTAATGATATCGTAGTATTTTTTTAAAAAAAGTATATTAAACAAATACATTAACCAAAAATATAGCAACTTACACTAAAAATTGCAGTAGTAAAAATTCATTCTCTATAATGGATACAAAATAAGTTACACATAAAACCGAGACCAATGTAATGTTGTTATAAATTTAGGTGACATTGTATGCTGTGCTAAAGACATTGTTGCAGACTTATAAACGGTTTCAGTTTTACCTAGTGAATCAAATATGTTTTGTGACTAGGTCTTAACAGTGTAATAGCGGTATATGTTACAACATATTACTGGCTTTATATAATATACACCGTAAACTTCATCTCATTTCATCCATCTCTTCCGATAAATATTTTGAGATGTTCTATATTATGAGCACCGATGAAGCATTACACACTTCAATACCAATTATTAAATATGAAGCAGATCTGAAATAATTGTCAAGAATTTCCCTTTTTAGGTGCGTGTATTAGTTCAATAACAGTGTGGTTTGATAAGGAATGTGAAAATGCTACGAGAATGGCAGTGAAAGCCCTAAAATATTGTGGATTTATTATATCTGCTCTGCTCAAAACAGAAATATATCACAAACTTTCAAAAAAGTTCTAGAAAGTTAACTGCAGATGTCAATATGAAACAACATTACCAAATAAATTACTTTCTGTTCTTTAAAAAAAAAGATTATGTAACATTTTAGAATTTACTCACGACAAGATCATGTCATACAAAAACGACCCATTTCCAAGCTACAATGGTTTTCTTTTTTTTTTTCTTTTTTTTTTTACATTTTTCAGGGTGTATCTAGCCTTGACTCCTTTGATGCACCATACTCTTGGAATAATACATGTTATGTTATGATCTTGACATAGATTACGGACCTATAGTCTAAAAAAAGGTAATAGAAAAGAGTGAGAAGCAAAATGCTTTGTAAAATTCAGCAAATAACTTATTTCCACTCGAATTTAAAGGTGAAGATGTAAAAAAAATGAATTTAGGGTATTGTGAATTAAACTCCATATAAACATAGAATTACGAAAACAAGTCCTAATGAGTAAGCTTCTTAATAAACTGTAATGTAATTCTAAAATAAATTCAGCGCTAACCTGTCTTGGCAAAGTGCGGAAGTCTTTTGTTGGATCATAATAATACAATCCGAGAATAATGTAGTGGAATACTCCCTCTGCTACGCTGCCCTGAGTCTCGCTATTTCGGGTTCTTTAGTATAGGTCTTGTATATGGAGTTATACCCAGCTTAATCTGTCTAAGGACTGGCACTATAGAGTGTGAGAGATTTTTACCTGAGAGGGATACCGTCTTATTCCTGGCTTCTTGTGTGTCGCCGACTTGATCTCAATGGCCGACTGGTCGTAATCTCGGTTGCCGACTGGGTCGCTATCGCCGACTGGGTTGCAGACTTGTTGCAATCTTGGTCACAGACTTGGTCGCAGTCGCCGACTGGTCGAAGACTTGTGGCCTACTGGTCTTCCTCTGGTCGCCTACTTGGTCGCAGAGTCACCGACTTTGTGGAAGAGTCTCCAAATGGTCGCAGACTTGTCGCGGTCGCTGACGTGGTCGAAGAGTCGCCGACTGGTCTTCCTCTGGTCTCCGACTTGGTCGTAGAGTCAGCGACCGGTCTTCCTCTGTTCTCTGAGCCTCGTCGTTATCCGATCGAGATCGACAGAGAGACGACCGTGCGAAATTTATGAAAAGAAGAGCTGTTCTAGTCTATAACGTGTATGACCACAAGACCTCTGGGGTTTTTTTTGGACGAGCCTTGTAGCGCCGGGCTTTTGGTCGACGAAAAACCTTGTCCCTAATCTTTTCGGATTGCCAGGCCTGTTCTAGAACAACTATGTCTTTTACCAAAAAGAATGTGACAGATCACGTACACAACACTTGGCTACGTGAATAAATACAAACGTCCTTGACTCAGCTTAAGATAATAGTCCTAATAGTCATCCAATAAAACTGTCACTGATCTTGGAACACACACACACACACACACACACACACACACACACACACGTTACTGTACTGTAAATAGCATACACACATAAACACAGATGTTATAGTGCTGTAAATAACATATAAACACAAACACAGGCTACCGAACTGTACATAACACAAACGTACACATAGGTTACAATACTGTACAGTGTACAAGACACACATATTACTATGAAGAACATCAATACATACACACAGGTTACAGTACTGGATATGACATATACGTTTCAAATACACTTACTTGGAAATATTTTGAAGAAAATGGGCAGATTTTATTCATTTATCGACTTGCAAAAGGCCTTTGATTAAATTAATACGAAAGCTTTATGGTATAGTCTCAGCGCGTGTAACTTTAGTACAACGATGCTGAAAATATTACAAGCAATATAAGCAAATGTCAGAGGTTGTCTAAGAACTTCGAGTGGAGTAAAAGATGAGTCTTTTCAGTGTCAAATAAGTGTTAGACTGGCCTGTATCTGATCAACGATGTTTTGATTTTTTTTTTTTACTTTTTCTAACGTACCTGCAAAGTACACAGTCTAAGCATAACAGTGGTATTACTATAAAAACATGTTGAAGAATTTGTGTTCTATTTTATGCAATCGATATTGTATTCTGGTTGATACAACAGGCTAAATGCAATACTCAAACTACTAGAAACTGAAAGTAACTCTTGATAAAACTCTAGTAACGGTTTTCCGCAATGACAGGTACTTAATAGAAAATGAAAAATATTTATAGTGACAAGAAACCTTAGGTTTGTTCTTATTACATGTACTGTGAGGTGGTTTACTCAAATTGGTAGTTTGAAATAAGCGTCAGTGAAAATAACGTTAGCAGAGGAAGCATCTACGGCAATGCATGCTCTAAGAAGTAAATTTATTAAATTTGGAAAATCGTCTGTTAATATTTTATTGAAATGCTTGGACTCTTGCCCATTTCATTTTTAATGCTTCAAAAGTACGGATCTTCATCCTATTCCTTGATTATAAAGAGTGCTTCATTATGCTTACAAATGTGTATTCCAGTTAAGCAAATTAAATCCTTACTCAGGACAGGAATGGAGTGGGGCAGTTTAGTGGGTTCCGGAACCCACACAAATGCACAGTCGCCTGTCAATTTTACCATAGTTTTATTCTTTATTTGTACGAGAAATCAGTATGCCATTTGTCATTTTAGTGTTGATTTTAATGTACAAACGATTTCGTTGCGATCTTCATTCTAGATGGTAATAGGTTTGGGAATATATTTTCCAGTCACAAACTTTCAACTTTCTGCATTTAGGGTCGAGCATTAAATTCTGAAATTTCTACAAAATAATTTAAGTATTACATGTGTTTAGAAATAGAGGGTTCATTCTAGCTTTTAGTATATTTGTCATATTTTTGGTTAACTGAATATTTTATGAGTGCTATGTATATCTATATTTTTTAACTCATGCTATATATGATTTTAGCTAATATTTTAAATTTTTAGTCATAGCCGTAAATTGTAGTAATTTCTCACTATCTTTAGTTAGATTTTGCCTACATAACGACGGTCTGTTTTAGGGTTCTTAAAAAGCGTGAAATTACATACGGTCTTTAAATAGATGCTTATGTCGACAATTACTATTATAGTCTAAATGACGACTTTGGATTTATTGCTCTTTGGCTGATGGCGAATGGACGGTTCCAGGAGAATTAAGTAATTCATTATTGGTTGGGCTTCGTCTCATGAATAGGCAAATTCGAAGTAAATTGAGTAGTAAGATCTGTCAGGTGGGGTATATTCTGAAATATAGTTATAATAGGTGTATATAAGGAGAGAAATGAGCAATCAAATTCATTCCTATATTGGAGTCATGCTTATTTTTTGTGTTTTTGTTGCAAGTTTGCAGACATGTTTTATGTTGTATTTAGATATTGTTCAAGAGGAAAAACATTACTTTGGTCTGCTAAGTGGACATGCATAGTACTCATTTTTGGACTAGAATATTATTCTGGACTTCATGTAAATTATTGAAAGGATTTCTGAACAACGCCATCTAGACAACCATTTTTGGAAAACCAGTTTTGAAATTTATGCGGATTGGATTTTGCTACTTTCTACTACTTACTTTATTACCATGGAGTCGTAACAGAAATTATGAGTTCGTCTAGGATACGAGTTTTATCAATTGTTCACACATGTGTAAGATCCTTTATTTACGTGGTTAGTAGGTGACTTGATGAGGTACAGTCAGTAGTTCATCGTCCTATGGAAGTACAATCTTTTACTTGTTTTAAGTCTATAATAAAATGACAACTTTCAACGGTTTTTCCCGTCTAAAGCACTCCGCACGTGCAGCGCAAGATAAACGGAACTCACTGTTTCGAAATATTGTAGAATATACATTGATTACTCTCGGGTATAGTTGAACAAGGAAAACGAAATCCGATTACATTTATTTAATAAAGGAATAAATTCATACAATTCACTGACAGTGGAACTTGCTTAGAAAATAGGAAACGTTACTGCCAACCTACACTTAGAGGGAAGCTACTTTCTAAATTTTAAAGCTGTGGTGTTAATATTACAAATAATGCATTTCAATGAATCTCGAAACCTTTAGTTTGATACACTTAACAACAATGATTTATGACATTCTTTTTTGACCTTTCAACTGCTGCGCTGCGACCCCAAGAGTCAGTAAGATGAAAAAAAATAATTACATGCTAAATTACATAAAAAGGCTTTTGATTTGACGCCAGTGATAGTATACCCTGGTGTTATCTTATTTTTTCACTTTCATAGATCCACTTCCATATCAACGAAAGGCCTCCTATTCAAATACTATATAGTCTTTCTGACCTTCTCCCGCAAATCTCCGACAGGTACCTCTATATTACCTAGACATAATCAGCTTCCACACCAGATAACTAAACGTTACATTACTTCTGAGAATAAAAATTACACAGTAGGGTAATGTAAATTATGTGCCAAATATTTGTGCGTTACCTGAGAACAAATATTCATTACCCGACTATTATGAATTCCGATAGTAAATCATTTGCAAGATACCTTTTCTTTGATTATATGCTGCAGTTCCGGTCTCTTAAAATCTTCCTTTTTGAAATACAATATGAACTATCAAGATATCAGTTTTAAAAGAAAGAAATGATAACAGTAACTTGTATAGAATATATTGCAATTTATAAGTTAGTGAAAGGCAAACCTCCATATTTAAGATAGTGCTATGATATTGATTTGGATTGTAAGAGAAGCATGGGCCAATCAATAATTCATATCCTGAAGATAATAGGACATTTAAATGAATTTAGATTAAACATTATGATTGTTTCCTTAGCTTGACGTGATAATGGAAAAAAACCTAATTAATAGCCGAGTTCGATAGTTCAGCAACAGATAAAGCCGCGAGTGGCATGCTATTTCGCGGTTCGGTCAATAAAACCTTATTAAATTGCGTTGTGATGTTGGGAACAATGTAATTGATAATCACCCTAGTGAATTAATTAAGTTAAAAGTTCACAATGTGAATGACCACATACAACTGGAAGGTTATGGACAATGTATGATCCAAAAGGTCGTACTTAGAAAAATACTGTCCACACACTCACACTCTATCTCCCCCCTAAAACTTGATATAAAGTTAAAGCTGTCCTTGACTAGCACGCAAGAAGCACGCGTGATTTTTAGACAGAACTCTTTTGATCTCGGATGAAACGCTGATGATCGCCAGCTTCCAAGATATACAAATAGGCTCTGGACTGGTTATTCTCAGTGTGATTCCAGGCTCAGAAAAGTGTCATGTCTATTTCTTACAGATTCTTGGTACCTTCTCGTAGCCAAAGCTCCCCCACAAAAGGATGTAACCGTATCTACACCATCATAAGTGACACCTTATTCTTATGAATGCTGAACTTTCTTCCTTCTCGTAATTAGACATGAGAAGAAGGTTATGATAGAAAACGTCTAAACAACAACGCCAGACTTTTCACTTCATAATAAATTGGTGGATGAATAACATGAATACAGGTGTCAAAACACATAATTATGATCCAAGAGGGAGACTCGCACCTGAACCATTACGACCAGCAGACTTCGCCAAATTATTACAACTGATCGCTCCTGTTGCACTTGTCCTACAGCTATCTACAGACTAAACGCCGTAACTCCTAACACCATTAGACTTCACTCCGCCCGGCTATGCTACATCAACTCCAGAAGCGACAGCGCCGCCATGTTCCAAAGAGAAAACCCAGATTCCAACAACATCACTCATTTTAGAAACTACAACAACCATAAATCTCACAGCGGAACATATATGATTACAACTATGAGAGGATCGCAACATAAAATGCATACATCGCCTATGAGAATTTTTTTTGCAGTAACACCGAATGCATACAGTGCTAAGTCCAGCTCCAAATTTGACCTAACTACAACCCAAAATGAATTGCAGCGACATCTACACTCTCCTCAGATCACCGACAACAGCATTAACAGTCTTCTTCCCAGTGACAGTGACTTTAACATTTTGAACTCTTTCGGTATTAGAGACAATATATGTATTGTTTGCTATTAGTTCATATCAAGAATATTTCTTCATTGTGGTACATCTCACAAAGGTATGATTTTTCTATCTCTTATTTTGATTTTTTTAAAGAGACAAATTGAAAGTTAGTGCGTAAATTTCAAACGATTAGCAACACTAATCTAAATTATGCTATATTTCATTTTTCATTGAGTCAATAACATTGTTATACTTACTGTCATTAACATACATCAGAGTTGCTAAGATTTCTACTACAGAGAGTGTGAATTAACCTGTAAGTTTCATTCCATGCCCTAAGCATTTATATCAAACATCAAACCTGCTCGTCTTGTCACCTCAAGCTACATTATACGTTTCGCTACTATCACACATAATAGATCGTACCGTATTTACCTATCTTAAGGAGCATTGTACTTTCCGCTATGCCGTTTCAAACATTGATGCAGAAGTTGTTTGTTTTGTTAGCTCAATGTTGTTCGATAATGTTATAGAGATTTTCTCTCACGTGTTCATATGAAATCATATGAATGTATACCAGAATGTATACTATATGGTAATGTCTTGGCAAAACGCCAAAGGTACGGCTCTAATGTCTTCAAACCAGTCAGAAGAGAGTTTTCTTCTATGGTTTTGCAGCATCAAATGATGTTGTAGTGTTATTATATATGCTTTCTATAGTTAAAGTGTCTGAGCGATTGTTCAACACAGAGTTTTGTAAGCAGCTATTGGCCTGCATATTGAATTTTTGAAGCAGAGAGAATGCTCTGCATATTTAATTTTTTTGAATGCATATTGCATTTTGAGCAGCTATTGCCTGCATATGATCAACTTCTGAGTAAAGTTTGTTAGAAACGATAACGGTGATACATTTCCTTTCGTACGTCATAGGTAATGTCAGTAATACACGCTCAGTTTTACAAATTTAATGATGCACTAAATCATGTCGATTCAGTTTTACGATTTTAATGATATTTTCACTTACTGCTCATAGGTTCGATTAGATACAATTTCATACACACACAGGTCAAGGTTTGATTGCAAATGAACAGACGTTATGGTTATTAGAGTAGGATTAACATAACACTAACATTTTCACCTTCATTACCTTTGATTAATACCAAATTCTTGCAAGGTTCTCTAAGCAAACATTCTAACCTCAATGTCGCTTGTATTTAATGATATTATGTATGCAATAAGAAGATAAATTCAATATTGGTTTACAAGTACTATCCATAATAATGAGAGTTCTTTTCACAACACTTCGCTAAAGCAAAATAATAACCGTAGTCACTGATAGATATGTTATGCTGATGTTATGCAAAATAAAAAAAATTAAAAAAAAGAACAAAAAAAGAGTAAAATAATATTTAAAAAAATAAAGAAACCAAGAACTACAAGCTAATATTAACTTTTTATACTCGTCTTACAGGACTACTATTAGCATAGATTATGTACACCTACAAATCGCACATAATCGAATACACGTCGTACACGACTAGGTCGAATATTTCGTAATTGAATTCAATACGAAATTCAGAAGAAAATTTGTTTGTAAATGGGAGAAATGAGTATAGTCCTATCCTCCATTCCATTCTTTCTTCATACCTTCTATCTCGTTTTCTTCTTTCTGGATCCAAACCTCTCAACCTCTGTCTTTTTCTTTAAGGTATGGATGGAATATGGATTTGGTTCGTAGGATTGTATTCTTTTTTAACTCTGAAGTCAGTGTCCAGAGTAACAGAACAAAAACAATTTACGCTAAAGGTTATTTCTAGCCACTCCCACTATTTTATGATTCAGCCGATAAGTAGATTCGCACTTTCAAATCAGGCTTTTAAGGAATTATTCAGTCGAATGTATCGAATATTGACACAGAGATCTCAAAAGTAGCTACCTAAATGATATTCTTTCACAATTAAAGTCAATACGAATTACAATGAATATATAGTTTAATATAACAATCTCATTAATGAATTAGTTAATTCAGAAAGGTGTTTTGCATTCTTCAAATGTATCATGAGAGAAGTTTTGCTTTTCATTGATAAAATAGGTAAATATCTATTTGGAATGCTGACAATGAAAACATCACAACATTTAGCAAGTTATACAAATATGCTAATGAAACTTAAATTTTCGGTAATATTGCTCGATATAATTTCTCCTCCTATACCTGACAAGTTGATAATAGAATTAGAACATGTTAACAGTAATTGGTCCAAACTCAAAAACGCTTATACTATTAGAGCAAGCGATGCTTGCCATTGTCGAAATATTCGTGAAGAATATTAGAAAATAGAAGAAATGATTGCAGCTCAAACGGTTGAGACTCAGCAAATTAGTCATACCGCGAAATTTTCAGCAGGCGAGGTCACTTGCTATACTGATTTCACAGCATGTTTTAATGGAATTTATCAATCAAATTGAACGATCGTATCTATAGATTACATATGTTATTCCAGAACGCCAAGGAATCCGCATTATTGTTTATGTATCATATAGCAATACTTATATACTGCGCTAAATACCCTAGTTGTCCAGATGACATTCAAGACGTATCAATTAATTCTAGTTTAATGAAAGTATCACGAAAAAACATTATACAGTTACTTGGCTTACAAGAGATCATACCGTATTATGCCAAGCATTTTAGATATCTTCCTAAATTAAAATATTAGGTGTCTCATGTATGAAATAATATATTGGGAAGTCATAATTCACATCCTATTAATAAGGAGTATCACTTCAATATTATGAACACGCCGTTCTATTGAACGCATGATCCTAGGTCAATGACATATAACGGAAATATAATTGTTCAGATAAATTAACAGAAGTTACTGACTTCACTGATTAACCTAGAGCTTACACAGCAATCTTAATTATGTTTTGCTGACATTATTTAAAATGAAATAGAAATAATAATAATATACAAGAAACATATATGTTTTTTTTTCATTGCAGAACTCACTATTGTACTTGAATATCATTAAATGTGTCAAAAGTGTTTTCGTGGGATTCCCTTGAATAAACTCCTTCTTACCATACAGATATCACATTACGTATTATCCTGTCACATTGCATATTTTAATGTTTTCTTAATATATTGTTTTTCTTCATTCCTCATTGAGGTTCTACACGGTAAATTGTTTTTTCCTATTTCTTAACTTTTCTCAGTGCATTGTATTTTGGTCTTTTTAATATTTTTACTTTCTTGTGTAATTGTAATCTCTTTTTCATTTTATATTGATTCCTTATTACACATTTTATGGTACATTTTTCTTTGTATCTTTTATCATATCTATTCTGGTGCATTGTCAATGTATCTTACAGTTTATTGATTATTATACATTATATTGTATTCTTTTTTTGAATTTCACAATATGTACTGCAATGAACATTGTTCTCATTGCCTTTTTTCAATTTATCAACTTACCAATCCATTGTAATTTTTTCATCTACCTAAGCATTGTAATTTTTTATTTTTAATATTTTTTCTTTATTCTTCCTCGTATACTTATCATTTTTTTTACTACCCTCGAGGTCGCGGCTAAAATTAACCAAGAGGTATTATCAAGATAACAATTTTAAAAGAAAGAAATGATAACAGTAACTTGTATAGAATATATTGCAATTTATAAGTTAGTGAAAGGCAAACCTCCAAATTTAAGATAGTGCTATGAGATTTATTTGGATTGTAAGAGAAGGGTGGCCCAATTAATAATTCATATCCTGAAGATAATAGGACATTGAAATGAATTTAGACTAAACATTATGATTGTTTCCTTAGCTTGACGTGATAATGAAAAAAAAACCTAATTAATAGCCGAATTCGATAGTTCAACAACAGATAAAGCCGCGAGTGGCATGCTATTTCGCGGTTCGGTCAATAAAACCTTATTAAATTGCGTTGTGATGTTGGGAACAAAGTAATTGATAATCATCCTAGTGAATTAATTAAGTTAAAAGTTCACAATGTGAATGACCACTTACAACTGGAAGGTTATGGACAATGTATGATCCAAAAGATCGTACTTAGGAAAATACTGTCCACACAATCACACTGTATTTCCCCCCTAAAACTTGATATAAAGTTAAAGCTGTCCTTGACTAGCACGCAAGAAGCACGCGTGATTTTTAGACAGAACTCTTTTGATCACGGATGAAACGCTGATGATCGCCAGCTTCCAAGATATACAAATAGGCGATCATAACTTTATTGTGTTAAACAACAAATAATCCATTTGCAAAAGAAGAGTTTTGTGTTTATATGTGACATATATGACAAACCATCGGATCGATAAAGTGGAAATTCTTTGAGATTTCTACGCTTGATTACGTGAGCTCGAGAGTGAGTCAAATCATGAGACACTTTGTCTAATGTTCCTTTTAACGAACATAACCGAACTCTCCATTACGCACAGTCTATTTATCTACTAATCGTAATACTTACCTGGTTTGCCAATAGAGAGATAACATGAGAACACTTCGCTTTCTCAAAGTTCTAATACGCTTATTCGAAGCTTAACTTTTTAGATCGCTTATATGAGTCTAGAGATGCCGTATTCAAACCTAGAAATGTAAATCGCTATTCCAACAAGCTATCAGGAGAGAAATCATGTGATACAAATACTTTTTCTGTTGACTCTCAGATTCTTTATTTTAACTTAGGGAATACTCATTGATATTTGTGTCCAATTCACTCTTCGTGTGATTCAAAGTATTTGTCTAACTGGTCTCTGAAGTTTGGAATGCCTGCGATCGAGTGTCAATAACGCGAAAGTTGTTTCTTTATTGCCCTTTTAGCTCTATGTGTAGGTCGATTGTGCAAAGTGGAAGTTTAAATTTCGCCTAAATTAGGAGCTATCAATACATAACAGAGGCCTCGATTTCGCACGTTACAGATAGCATGTGATTGAAAACTACTGTCCGAGAACCTCTCTCTAGCTAACGTAATCAATCCTAGAGACACCGAAACGTTTTCAAATTATGTCCTCTATAGCTCACCATACGAGAATGCTATATAAGCAACAATCAACATTTTAAGAAAATATGGGAAACCCACACATTGCATCTTTGATACTCTAATCACACGCGTCTAATTAAGATAAGATAAGAATTCTTTATTTCAGACTGCATAGTCCATACATCTAAACTAAATTACTGATATAGAGTAAAATATTGTAAACATAAAAGAACATATATATACATTCACACATCTTTATATGTACACATATACACACACACACACATATATATATATATATATATATATATATATATATATATATATATATATATATATATATACGTATATATATACACACGTATATATATACGTATATATATACACACGTATATATATACGTATATATACTATATATGTATATATATGTATATATGTGTATATATATATATATAAATATATATATATATATATATATATATATATATATATATATATATATATATATATATATATATATATATATATATATATATATACACACACACACACCGAGACAGCGACACAGTCGGCGACCCTGCGACTAGCAGTGACCAAGTCGGCGGCACCCAAGAAGCCAGAAATAAGCCGGTATCCCGCTGAGGTGGAAATCTGTCACACTCTGGAGTGCCAGTCTTCAGACAAATTCAGCGGGGTATCACTCCAACTATCATAAAGAACCCGACATAGCGAGACTCGGGGCAGTGTAGCCGAGAGAGAAGTTCCGCTACAAATTGGTGGCAGCGACGGGATAGGTCGAGGAGTAGAAGACAGAATCAAAATGGCGTACGGAGGGTCACATGTAGGCGACTGGATGCTTACCCCCGAGACGGAGGTAAAGACGGCGATTCCTTTTGAAGACGAGTTTCGACGCTTGACAAAAGAATGCGAAGACTTAGAGTAAAGACTAAATACAAGGAAGGGTACTATGGCTATGAATGCGGAGATGACCAAGAAGGCAGGAGAGTGCTCGAGAGAAAGAATTTCCCCCAGACGACAGATTTACTTTAGTGGACAGGCGATATCGACACCCTCGAAGTCACAGGAGTCCAAGAATATAGCCGATACTATAGCGACAAAGGATGCTGTACATTCAACTCTCAAGGACCGAAAGATATCTGAGAGCAAGGGAACGGTTACGGAAGGAAGCGATGAGGCGACTAATGTGCCGCAAAGAACCTTGAAGCGGCAGGTCGTTACTCCGATGTCGTACGACGGGACGACACCCTTGTTGGATTTTATAACTCACTTCGAGATGTGCTCGACACTAAATTATTGGACAGAGGAAAAAAAAACTGTATTTAGGTGTCGCACTAAGAGGTCAAGCACAGCAATCGTTGGCAGTGACTGAGAAGAAGTCGTATGCTGAATTAGTATTTGCTTTGAAGCAGAGATTCGCACTCCCGAACCAAACCGAGTTATACAGAGTTCAGCTAAGGAGTAGAATTCGCAAGAACGGAGAATCTTTACCAGAGCTTACGCAAGCTATACGGCGGCTTGCGACTTTAGTTTACCCTGAGGCGAGTTTCCTTTTGCTTGATACGCTCGCTAAAGAACAATTTATTGATGCTCTGGACTATTCCAACATGCGCTTAAAGGTACAACAGGCGAGACCCACTACGATTAACGATGCGGTACAGATAGCTGTCGAGTTAGAGGCGTTCGCTAGAGCTGAGCTGCAACTACAGGGAGAAAAAAGGCATGTCCGTGGTGTGTCGTCGCAGGATGAGGAACAAGGGCCAGCAATCAGAGAACTGAGAGAGCAAATGAAGGAGCTGATGAGATTGGTGGCTGTTCTCACGAATAAAGTTAGGAGTACCAAACAAACGAGTAAAATCCCAGAGCGAAGCAGAAACAGAAACTATGACGAACTTGTTTGTTACGGGTGCGGTCAGCAGGGACTTTTTAAGAAAGACTGCCCTACTAAGAAGTCATGTAACCGTAATTCGCGACCGACCCCGCAGACGACGGGTCGCATGAGAGATGACAGGAACCAGAGGCAGAGACGCAACAGGGATAAGGTTTCTTATCGACTTGGAAACCGATCGTCGGATGGTGACGTCGGGTTATATGTGGCAGGCACCATTCACGGGACTGGTGTCGATCTCCTGATTGATACAGGTGCTATAGAGTAACTATCCTATCTAGAGAAGTCAATAGGAGGATTAAACCGGAGAAAAGACCAGACCTAATTCCTGTGAGAGGGAAAGTCAGTCTCGCAGATGTTAGACCAATGTCGGTCGAAGGGAAGGGACTTTTTGAAATAAGCCTAAATCGTGTTCGTCGACGACATAAAATGCTGGTTGCTAACATCTCAGCAGAGGGAATACTTGGATTAGACTTTCTTAAGTTTAATTCGTGTCGACTCGATGTTGACAAGAGTCGCCTTTCCATCGGCAAGGAGAATTTACCATGTACGTTCAAAGGACAAGTAGGATGCGCCAGAATAATTGTCGCAGAGACAGTGAACGTTTCAGCGATGCACGAGATGATTGTTCCAGGAAAACTTGGCAAGCTGTCGTCTTGAGCAGTGCCGGAAATTGGAGTGATAGAGCAGTATCAGAAGTTTGGAGAGCGGCACGACATCTTAGTCTCAAGAACGTTAGTCAGACCCGGGAAAGGGAATTTGCCCGTACGGATACTAAATGCGACTGCAGATAACCAGACACTCTATACTGGAACAAACACAGCTTTCTTAGAAGAAGTCGGAGAAGTCGTCGATTTAGATAGGAATGCGACCGTTCGTTGTCTTCGGAATAACGAGTTTCAGCCTCGACTACCAACCCATTTGAAAGAACTGGCTCAAGCGTCAAAAGAATTACTCTCTGAAGAACAAGCAAGAAAGGTGGATAGATTTCTCTGCGACTACCAGTTACTCTTTGCCGCATCTGATGCTGATCTTGGAAGGACTACAAAGGCGTGACACAAAATTGAAACAGGGAGCTCAAGACCAATAAAACTACCCCCCGAGAAGAGTTCCGATTTACGCCAGAGAAGAAATTGAGAAGCATGCGAACGACATGTTGAAGAAAGGGATAATTTCGCCATATTCCGGTCCATGGTCGTCACCAGTGGCATTAGTAAAGAAAAAGGATGGCACAACGAGGTTCTTCCTCGACTACCGTGCATTAAACGAAGTGACTGTTAAAAACGCACACCCTCTACCACGGATCGATGAGTCGCTTGACTCGCTATCGGGAGTAACTTGGTTCTCGACTTTAGACCTCATGAGTGGATATTGGCAGGTAGAAATGGAGCCAGAAGATCGGTCGAGGACAGCATTTGCGACTAGGCAAGGTTTATACGAGTTCAATGTCATGCCGTTCGGACTCTGTAATGCACCCGGTACCTTTGACAGACTGATGGAGACAGTTTTAGCGGGACTGCAGTGGGAGATATGTTTGGTGTATCTCGACGACATAATCATCTTTGGTCGCACATTTGAGGAGGCATTGGATCGTCTGCTACAGGTTTTTGACAGATTGTTGAAAGCTGGTCTCAAACTCAAGCCCAAGAAATGTCGTTTGTTCGCAAAAGAAGTCAAGTACTTGGGTCATGTGTCAAAGGAGGGGATACGTGCAAATCCAGAGAAAGTGTCCGCTGTTGTCGACTGGTGAAACCCAACGTCGCAGACAGAACTTCGCAGTTTCTTAGGACTATGTTCATACTACCGACGATTCATAAAGGGATTTGCCGATATTGCAGATAGCTTACACCGACTGACAGAAAAAGGGAGACCTTTTGTCTGGACTGAGAGTTGTCAGTCGTCATTCGATGAGTTGAAGAGACGATTAACGACGAGCCCTGTATTAGCGTTCCCAGACCCTGGAAAGCCTTTTATTCTTGACACAGACGCTAGCGACAGTGGACTTGGAGCTGTCCTATCGCAAGTTCACAACGGATGCGAAAGGGTTGTAGCATATCCTGGTCGATCACTAACGAAAGCTGTTAGAAGATATTGCGTGACGAGAAAAGAGCTGTTGGCGATCGTATTCTTTGTGAAATATTTCAAGCATTTCCTGTACGGAAGACGGTTCTTAATTAAAACAGATCACAGCTCCCTGAAGTGGTTATTGCATTTCAAGAATCCGGAATGGCAACTCGCAAGATGGATTGATGTCCTGTCGCAGTATCAGTTTGAGATTCAACATCGTCCAGGAAGACTTCATCGTAAAGCTGACGCCCTGTCCAGAGGCCCATGTAGACAATGCGGTTTTCAAGTAGAGACACAAACCGAAAAGAAAGAAACAAAAGTAAGCAGCGATGATCCAGCGATAAACAAGGATTGGAGTGATGCGACTGATATGTCAGTAGCAGTGATACAGACGTCTTGTGGAAGCAATGAATTCGCCGAGGCTCAGAAATCCAACCGGGATGTTGCAATTGTGATGAGCTATGTGGAAAGCAAGACACGACCACCGTGGGAAGAAGTCGCCAGATATGGCGTGCTGGTGAAAAGCCTCTGGAGTCAGTGGGACCAGCTAGAGATAAAGAAATCCATACTCTGTCGCAGATGGGAGTCACACGAAGGTGGAGAAATTCACAGTCAAGCTATTGTTCCACGAGACAAGAGAAATTATATTCTACGCATGGCGCACAACTCGCGAAGTGGAGGGCACCTTGGCATCAGAAGAAATCTACAGAAGATCAGAAAAGAGTATTACTGGATCGGACTACAGAAAGATGTGCGACAGTTGTGCCAGAGATGTGAGGCCTGTGCCAAACGCAAGTCAACAGGACAGAAAAGGCGAGCTCCAATGCAGCTGATTTCGTCAGGGGTTCCAATGGAACGCATAGCTGTTGACATCTTAGGGCAACTTCCAAAGACTGGAAATGGAAATGTTTATATTCTCGTGATTGCCGACTACTTTACAAAATGGACTGAGATATTCCCAATGCCTTGCCAGGAAGCTACAGTTGTCGCAAAACTGATAGTAGAGGAAGTCGTGACACGTTTTGGTGTGCCACGACAGATTCACACGGATCAAGGACGACAGTTTGAGAGTGAGCTCTTCCGTGAAATATGTCGACTCCTTTGAATCGAGAAAACTAGGACCAGTCCGTAACATGCGCAAGGCGACGGCATGGTGGAAAGGATGAACCGAACGCTAGAGGGCATGCTATCTGCTTTCGTCGAAGAACGACTAAGAGACTGGGATGAGCACCTCCCATACCTAGCGATGGCATACCGCTCTGCAGTGCATGAAACCTCAGGTTTTACTCCCAATTTTATGATGATGGAAAGGGAGGCAGACTTACCGTTCGATGTTGTGTTTGGAAAACCACCTGATCAACGTTACAGTAGTTCGCATGAGTGGATTCAATCATAGGAAAGAAGATTAGAAATTTCAAATCGTTTCGCCAGAGACAACTTGCAGTGCAACATGCGGCGACAGACGCGCTATTACGATAGCAGGACCAGATGGGAGAGATTTCAGATAGGCGATCTTGTCTGGTTGTTTTCGCCAAAAAGAAAAAGGGGAATTTCGCCGAAATTACAGACATGTTGGTATGGGCCATACGAAGTCGTTGACAGGTTGAGTGACGTCAATTACAGAGTTAAATGCGGTAGATATTGAAAGCCCCTCGTAGTTCACGTGGATCGCTTGAAGAGGTATCAGGGATGTAATGAAGTCGCTAAAGGAGAGAGGGAATTGGACTCTGAAACTTTGGAATGTATAGATAAGGATCGAGGGAACGACGAACTGGATGCTACCAGTCAAGTTGCGCCTTATCCCATCGATACCATGACAGAAGTTGTCTCGAAGGACGACGGTGACAACGGAGAGTCAAGAACGGCTGGTAATGAGCGACCCAGGAGACAAAGGAAGCTACCCAGGAAATTGGAATAATTTTATGTGAATTTCGCTAATCCGGAACCGTAAAGTAAATGCGGTCAGAATATTCCTGTGTGTAACTCAAGTAACCGGTTGCGCTCAATTAGAATGGTTGAGTGCATCATCCAATCAGATGCAGAATTACAGCCTTGTGCCAATCTTTAGCATGGTTTGAAATCATAGACACTATAAAGTGGTTCATCGCTTTATTAATTTTCTTTTCTTTCCCAGTTGTGTATGGCAAGGACTAAAATTACTCCTAGAAAAATGAAGAATTGTCCGTTCTGTGAGGAGAAGTACGATAGTGATGTGGCTCTTTTAGAGCATATTAGGCGCGAACATTCAGTAAAGAAATATCGTTGTGAGGAATGTGCCTACAGTACAGATCGTAGAGGTGATTTTAAGAAGCACCAGGAGAGATTGCACGGTCGAGAGAGGTCGCCACTCAAGGAGAGCGACAGGCAATACAGTAACGAACATTCGTCAATGTCTAGTTCTGCTGCATGTGAGTCGATGTCAGTGGTTAAGACGACGACGTTTGAGGAGGCACCGATTCCTACCTTTGTGATGCCAACGCCTATTTCGCCTATCAGAACACCTAGACGAGGATTCACCATCGCTGGCGAAGCAGAGAGACGTCGAGTAATAGTAGCCTGTCAAGCAGAGGTCGAACCGCAAGTCAGAATACGGAGAGAGACCGAGGACAAAGAAACCATTCGAGCTGAAGGTACTAAACATAAAATACGACGAACTCTGAGAGTGGAAGAATGGACAGGACCCTTGCCTGTACAACCGTGCGACCAAGAGTGTGGTTGTAGATGTCATGATAGCTGGAAAGGACAGAGAAAAAATGATGGACATTTATACTGAAAATTAATTCTTTCGTGATTGTTTGATATTATGTTTTTACGTGATTTAACTGTAATTCAAGTGATTCTAATTATTTGTTTAAATTTCATTCTTGACAGTCGTATGTGCGTGGAAGCACACATAGTGGAGGCGTGGGTTGTGTAACGAGGAATCCCCATGGACTTCAGTTATTTTCATTTCGTTATATAATATTCATTTCATTAAAGTTTATATTGTTATTTCGACTGTTTGGCGGGCTTTGTAGTGCCATCTATCATCTTAGCTTTGGGTCACGTGATTCCGCCTGGGTGTGTATATATATATATATATATATATATATATATATATATATATATATATATATATATATATATATATATATATATATATATATATGGACCAACTGTGGCTGCTGGGGGAGTGTGTAAATAACCGGCATAGAGTAAAGACGTCCCCTTGAGTGTAGCAGTATAATCACTCCGCCACGGCAAGCACACTTGGTCGTAATCCTTGTGTAGGAAGAAGCAGGCCAGGAATCTGAAAAGGGTAGGGACAAGGTCTTTCATCGACCAGCAGCCCGGCGCTACAAGGCTCGTCCAAGCAAAGCAGAGGTCTTGCGACAATACACGTTTAGACCGAGGATAGCTCTTCTTTCGTTATTTCGCACTGTCGTCTCTATCTATCGATCTCCTGCGACCAAGTCGGCGACTGTAACCAGTCGGTGACCCTGCGACTCAGTCGGCGACTGAGACAGCGACACCGTCAGCGACTAGCTGTGACCAAGTCGGCGGCACCCAAGAAGCCATAAATAAGCCGGTATCTCGCTGAGGTGGAAATCTGTCACACTCTGGAGTGCCAGTCTTCAGATAGATTCACTCCAACTATAAGACCTATCCTAAAGAACTCGACATAGCGAGACTCGGCGCAGTGTAGCCGAGAGAGCATTTCCGCTACAATATATACATATACACACATATATACACATACACACACAAATATATATATATATATATATATATATATATATATATATATATATATATATATATATATATATATATATATATATATATATATATAGTAGTATACGGAAATGAGGGTTTTGGCTCACTTCATTTTTTTTTTACCCTCCAAACAAGTATAAATTAAATGAGGGTTTCCAAAACAGGGAAATGAGGGTTTTGTCCCACCCACCCTCCCACACCTATTAGATCGTTTCAGTTAACAAGGTGGAAATTAATTAGCATTAGAATGAAAATGATATTATTTTATATCTCGTTACCAATGATTGTTTCAACTGTTGATATTAAAAATATTTCATTATCACGATTATAGATACTAAATTTTACTTTACCGCTCACGCAGCGACGGGACTCAAACAAATCTTTTATTTCTGGTTTGTTCAGAGGATATTTTTTGTCGATAAAATACACCTTTGACCGATTGAGATCAATTGTGAGTTTAGTATATTTTTGTTGGCTAATGGGGCTATGAAAGTTTTTAAATTCCGCTAGCAACTTTTGATACAATTGTTCGAGATAATTGAAATACTCGCTGTTATCAGATCTGATGAGCGAAAGTTTTAACTTGTCATGTGTTCCATTAAAACATATACCTGATGTTTCATTATTAAATTCAACTGTCAATTGTTTACCGTCCATCATTAAATATTTAATGTTACTATTGTAGCTATTTGTCATTATCAAATTTTCAAACATTATTTTATAAGTTTAGATAAAATTTCAGTTGGAAAAGATAATGTCGAGTATAGATCTATCATCATAACAATACCCATAGGCAAACGTATTTACCCCATTTTCACAATAGCGTTTATCATAAAAATTATACAATCCACGTTTGATAATAACATATGTTTCAAGTCTATGATGATTAGTTCGAATTGCCATAGCTCTCATAAAACTAACCCCACCATCAAGCGCATACCTGTAGTCATCAAATTTCATAAACTTTTTAACAAAATTACGAGGCAGACATTTTACTTTTTTCGTTATTTTATTATTGTCTAACAATACGGCATACATTTTGCTGCGTAATCCGATTAAATATTTGATAGCGCTCGAGTTCATCTCATCTTTAAACTTACCAATAACCTTTTTATTTGTGTCGTCATGAAATTTACTGTCACGTGGATAATCGAAAAGAACAAACAGATGTCGATTATTGTACATGTCCTGATAGATGTCCTCACATTCGATTTCATATACGAGCGAATCAGAATCAGTAAACAATAATCTACTAGCCGACCACTGATTTTTAACAAAATTATAATGAAAATCGTACATCAGCCACTTTGATATATCTAACAGCTCCAACATAGATCGGCTTGTTTAGTTTTAGATTTGTTTTTCTTCTTTGTATCGCAACAAGATTTTCATTAAATATTTTCATGCTCACAAAATCATCGTCTGACACAAGTTTGTTTCTGCGATTGACATCATTAACTATTTCAATATTTACACGTTTCCTAATATTCTCCATCGTCTTACCAAAAACGGAATTGTTCATCAGTTTAAAAAAGTTTTTCTCAAACTCTGTTTTCGCTGCAGCTCTTCTTGAAGTGTTTGAGTTAATATAACCTCTCATCCACGGCGACTGATTAAATTTTAGTACACGATGAACTTTTCTCAACACAAGACCAGCATCGACTGCTTGTTTTAAAACTTTGTAATGCAAAACGTAATTTTTCTTATCAAGTAAATTTGGTACTAGTTTCTTGACCATGGAATGTTGCCTTGGTAATGCTAACGCTTGTTGTTCTTTTGATAACAAACTATAATCTATGACCATCGATTCCGCACAGAAAGGGTAATCGTTATGTAATTTGTGTAGCGAATTTGGATAATCAAGATCAACTTCAACGAAATAGGAAATATCATCGGGTATCTTTTTTTCTGTCTCTGATAGAAATCGATCAGCCGTGATCCAATGAAATCCGCTAAAAGGTATTGGTTCTGCCATCGAACCACCGTAAAGATTATTACAATCTAGATAAATTATATACTTGAAGGAAGGTCAGGGTTATACTGTTTCAGGTATTTGTTGTTTGCTTCAGCATATTTTTTGTTATCACGCTAATACCACCTCGGATACCTTTTTCAATAAAATTGAACATATCCACGTCTGTCAGTAATTCTAACCTTACCTTACTAAACTTTAGCAAAGCATCCCATGACAACCCAATGGCAGAATAATACCAGCAAGGATCTAGTCCATAATTATTATAACTCACTTCACGAAAACTTTCAAAAACATCTGCTAGTAATAACACATCAGTTTTCAAATACAAATCATGATAATCACCAAAAGTCTCACAATCAAACTCTTTCCAGATATCTTGTGCATACCTGTACTCATCATCAGTTATATTTTCATTTTTAAGTTGTGAGTAAAATTTGTCTTTGTCAGATAAAGATATTTCATCAAATTTACTCCAGTCGTCGAGGTATTCGTATGGAAAAACTCCTTTTTTAGCTAGTAGATTAAATTTATCTCCAAAACGGTCTCTTAGGTTATCAAATGTACTATAACCTTTTACAAGCTCATCTAACGAGGCTGCCATAAACTGCAGGCTGTCAATAAAACGCAATGTACCTAGCGTAACTGACATGTACTTTTCAAAATTATTTGGGATGCATTTGATGATGTTATCGAGTTTTAGACGAGATTTTATATCAGGATCACCAAAAGCTTCTACTATAATATGGCTATCATATCCTCGAAAATTGTGAAGAATAACCGGAATAAAATCTGGAGCATGAAATTTTAAATTACACTGATTATGAGCCGCTCCACGGTACTGTCCAGTCAAATGGCAATGGTCATCTACTTTTTTGTCATCGTCAAAAGCTTTTTCACAAATATGACAAATTTCTGCTTGCTCGTGATCGGATTCTTGTTGAGGTGTTAATTTTAACATTGGCTTTACTTTTTTCAAACGATAAGTAATATTATCAACTTCATTAATCAACTGCTTGAGAAGCCAGATAGCTGGATTTTTACCACGATATAATTTGATTGGTTTAGATAATCTAGAATCAGTACAACAAACTCCCTTGTACGCTACTCCACACGGAACATGATTTTGAACTTTTCTTGTACTCGATTGATTAGGAATATTTTCTACGCCAAGTACAGGTTGAAGTAAACACTCAAAATCAGCGTATATAACGAAAGGAATTTTTAGTTTGTGATTATGATGGACAAACTGTAACACACTATCTTTTTTATATGGCATTGTTATTCTTTGCACATCATTACAGTACTGCAAATGCTTTTGTAATGTTTCATTGTTAGTACAACCATGCAAGCAGCGGTAACAAAAAAACTTTTTGTTCCTATTTTTATTGTACTGTTTACCAACTAGTCCGTTAAAGTTTTTAATCCAAACGTAATGATTTTTGTAAAACAGTAAATTTATAGTCGATTGTGAAGCTTTTTCTAAAATATATCTCGGGTATACATCCTCTTTTTCATCTAGTCCGAAAACGTTAATTGAAACATTATTTTGCTTTTCAAATTTTGGTATTTGATATTCTGCCACAGGAAAGTTAATATCTTTAAAATTTAATCTAGACACGTGACTGATATATTTTTCAACACGAGTAGCGTTTTTTTCTGCTGGAAATAGTGCGGAAAGAACAGCCCATTGGAAACATTTGTTTTCTACGTTTTTGATGTTTATACAACATCTTTTACTTTTTATTTTTGGTGGCAGGTCGACGTATGAACTACCTCGTAATGCATTATATTTCATCGTGTGAAACAATATTCCTTTGATCATTTCAAACTTCCAACCCGAACCTAATTGACTAAATTCCTCTATTTTTTTCCAGATTTCTTAGTGTATTTCATCAGATAGTGATAACAGATCAGTCCCAAGCAAAGCACGTCTTGACTTTGCGTTCATATAAGGTTCTGCAATTTCCTTGTTAGTTGATTATTCCGTTATAACTAACTTTGAAAATATAACATGATATTGCACAAAAAATCTAATACTTTTGTGTTTTTCGAGCTCACGTTTTACAGTTGTCTGTAGTAGGTGGTAAAGATTCGTTGCATTAAAATTTACCAATACAATTTGATTATCAAACTGATAACTATTATCAAAACCTGCAAAAGCAGTCGCTATTTTATTAGGTTCTCCCATAAGGCTTTTCTTAGCTATATCACGTAATTTTAACATTATATTATAATGTAATATCTAATTGATAATTTTTTTCACACTGCGCATGCGCTAAAAATCAATTAGAGATAAAAAATCTCCTATAATATAATGACAGCAAATCTAACAAACACATGTGAGCAAGAAACATATCAAGTTCACCCAAAGTATAACTTTATCTCACACTGCTCATGCGCTAAAAATAAATTGAAGATAAAAAATATTACCTATAATATAATGACAGTAAATCTGACAAGTGCACGTGAGCAAGAAGCATATCAAATTCACCCAAAGTATAACTTATACGCTGGAAATGTATTAGGTTCGGTTATTAACATTAAAACTAGAATACCTGTTGGCAAATTAACGTCAGCGGGTTATAATATTAGTGTAAAGGGAGATAATGCCGAGAGGATTGCAATGTTTAGAAAAGATTTTATTTACACGTTGTTCTGCGATGATATTCCAGAGGGACAGCGTGTATATCATTATAACGGTAAAGTCACTGATGACAACATTGAAAATTTATCCTTACAAGATGAGTTTCAGCCGCATCCAGTCTTTGATTTATACGAGGCTAACGATCGTAGTATTATAAGAAACAGAAAAACTAAAAAAAAAGTTCTTGGTAATATGAACAATATGGGATATATCAGGGTAACTGTTAGAGGAACACTAACAGATTTTGTTAGTTATAATGGTCATAGGTTTGTTTACGAGGTGTTCAACGGATCTATACCCAATGGTCTGGTTATCAATCACATCAATAATATACAAACTGATAATCGATTGGAAAATCTGGAGATAGTGACGCAACAGGAAAATGTGAGAAAAGGAAAAAATAGTAATGGTATTAATTTTAGATGCCCAATAAAACCCGTTATTTCAAAAAACCTCGAAACGGATGAGGAGATTGAATTTAAATCGATTACAGCTGCGGCGAAATATTATAAGATAAATTCCAGAACAATAAAATTTATAGCCGATGGAGTAACAAAATCAGCTTTTTCAAGAGAATACGATGCTAGGATTGGTTTTAGATATGATGATCAATAATATTTTGTAATTCGGTTTTAGTCAAGCAATGATGAGCAAATGCTATGATATCATCGTGATTAAATTTTAGCGTCGTTACTGCACTTTCATTAATTTTATTTTTTTCTGCTTCTGTTAGTAATATTTTATGAGAATCACCTTGCATTACAATAACATCAACACTATAACCCAACAAACATTTTCTTACCGCTTCGGCTAGTTCGTTGTAATTTACTATATTAACTTTTTGGTGATATTTTATCTCATCAGTCATCTTATAATAATAAATTAGATAAAAATATATTATAATAATGGACTTGATGAAACGACTTGCTGAACTCTACGAAGAAGATACTAGCGACAAAGTCACCAGCGATAAAGTCACATTTTCCAAAGATTTTATAGACAAATCTATTGGTTATAGTGAAGATGATATTTTGTATAACAATGAATCTGATGATGGTGAAATAGTCATTGTTGCTGACAGATCAAATTACAGCAGATCAACAACTAAACGGTATAATGTCAAGTATCACATTGCTAAACAAATAATAAAATTTAATTTTACCGTTGCCGAACAACAACTGTTTTGGCAGCTAATCAAACCTTTCTTAAATATCAAGATTCCAGGCCGACAGAAAAATATCAAATTCGATTTCATATTCGTCAAAATTTTTAATCTAATGACGATCTCTAACGATCGTAAGCAGTATCTAATATCGTTATGTAAACCAGTAAAATGTAAATCTGTCAAACAAAAGTATGAGTTAATTTATAATAGCATTATATCATAATCTGCTTAGTTGGGATCCAACTGTTAAATTTATCGCTATACCCACACCATTTGACTAAACTTTTATTTCCTTTTTTTCTAATCACTTTCTCGATAACAAAAACATCCTGCTCAGTTTTCTGTAGTTCTTGTTCATAAAAACTACCTATGATCGGTTCCCCTGCCAGATCTTTTAAAACGTACGTTACAGGTACTGTTAAAAGTACCTTATCAATTACATATACTTCTTCGCTCCAGTTTGGCGTAAATCCTTTTGTAAACACCTTTTTCATCAAAGAAATTCTAACTTTATCACCAACCTTAAATTTATGTCTGCGGTACATGTTTTCATTTGCTAATATCGGATTTTTAACAGCTTTTTTAGGTGTCATTTTGATGGTTCGATGTTTCGTGTTATTATATTCACCTACGATTTGAGAAAGGTCATCGATGTACCTGTTGGTGTTTTTAGCTGTCATATGTTTGTGTAATTTTTCGTTTAGCGTGCGATTAAATCTCTCAACAACAACGCTTTTACCCTCGTTTCCTGTAACATACTTTTTTATATTATTTTGTTCTAGAAACTGCTCAAACTTTTTGTTAAAGAACTCGGATCCGTGATCAGTCCAGATTTTATTTGGTTTTCTTTCTGTACTCGTTATTATTTGTCTTAGCGCATCTGTCATTGAAGTCCTTGTCTTATCCGAAACAGGTACACTGAAAGCGTATTTGCTAAAAACATCTATAACATTAAACAAATACCTTTTTGGAGCGCCATCAGCGCCAACGTTAAACTGAGCCAGATTAGATACATCCACCAAATCTATTGCCCAGATATCATCTACACCATTAGCGACAACTTTACGTCGTAGAAACTTTTTTTTTAGGTCTGTGCAGCTCGAATGCAAGATCATCGTATACTTTTTTTACCGAGTCCGAGTTTATATTTTGCTCCTATCATTCCCTGAACAAATTTTCTATCAAAACGTTCTCGTAGATTTGTTGGCTCCATATCACGTAATTCGTCTAACATTACTTTATCACAATCTGATTTTGAGTTTTCATGATCATGATAACAGATATCATGACGCATTGCTATTGCATCCACTTGATTATAAGGCTCTTGTCCTGGCAACGGATTGTCGTTTTCACCTAGTTGTTGATCTAGTGGATTCCACGGACCAGTATACTTATGACCTGGCAAAGTCCAACCGCCTTTTGGTTTTGGCAATTTTCCAATAATTTTATGTATATCTATACCTGACACTATTATTTCTCTGTTGTTACAACATTGACAGTATGCGATAATTTTATTTTGTTCAAGACATAAATCTCTGTCAGAATCACAGTTGCATATCATTCTATATTTTTAATCGTCGACTAAAATAATATTAGGATAACCAGATCCTAGCGACGTCGCTGGAAATACTATCGCTAGGGATGTCGCTGGAGATACTATCGCTGGGGACGTTTTCTTTAAAAATGTATTTTTTCTTTTTCCACATATTACACAAATACTTTTTAATATTATCCTGTTGTTTTTTTTGTTTTTTCTGTTGTTTCATTAATATTTTCTGTTTTAGTTCTACACTTGAGACAGTATGTTGACATTATTATACTTGTAAGTTTAGATAAAATTAATTGCGATCTCATCATTAGCGTGAGAAGGTTGCTTATCAAACTGTAAAATAAATTTTAAAAAGTTAAGATTTCTGCTCATCTGTCGGATAAACATTATACAATAATATCCGCAAGCAGACGTTCCAACAGGTTGGAGTTGATTTGACGAATAATATACCTTTTTAAATTTTTTGTTCATATACTTTTTTATTACATCGCTTGGAGGAAGTCCAAACGAGTCAAAATAATTATAATTATAAACTGCTACCCAATGTGTGCCGGATCCGTCATTAAAATCTTGTATATTAATAACACATTAACTTACAGCTGATGGTGATTTTATTGCTGTGAGTTCATCTTTAGAATAAACTCCGTGAAATCCAGGAACCGCTTTTAACTTATCAATGATATCAAAATTACTCAACGGGGTCGACGAGTTCCTGGTAATGTTAGACCACGTCCGATTCCTAAAAGATTTGGCAGCAGACTTCCCGCTAGTCCCGCCAAAAGTGGAACGATAAATCCTCCTTGATTTGTTTGATTGCATTTGCATTTTGTTTTTGTTGTTTTCTTTTTTTGTTGATGATTTTGGTGTTGGTGATTTCTTTTTCTTTTGTGGCATTATAATATATCATTTACATAAAATTTACAATTTTTTTATTCCACTTCCACGAATGATACCATTACCTTTTACTGCTTTCTCCGTTGCGCCAGATATTGCTCCAGACGCTGCTGCTAGTCGTAATTTTCCCAACACCGGCAAAAGTTTAGGTATTATTGTGCTAGCTAATACTGATAATGCTGGACCAAGAAAACCACCTTTAACGACAATGTCGTTTGCCATCGCTGTCATTTGTGTAGCACTAAAATTTAAAACAAAAGTTTTTTTACGATCATACTTTTTTACTTGATTTTTTGTTAGCATTAATTTTGTTAAAACACCATCAGAAATATTAGGATTGATTTTTAATGATACCTGTTCTCGCTTTGCAATAGCAGCTACTAATTTTTTAACTTGGCCATCGGTTAAGTATACTTCTTTTACAATATACCTTGCCATTTTATATAACAACTGTAGATTAAACTTGAACTGTCATTTTACCTCCAATAGAATCTACCGTGATAAATCTATCACTAATCACTAATGCGTATACGTACAACAGATCCACTGGAGCCGCCCTAAGTGTCCAGGTAATTTCAATATCCGCTGTGCTGTCTACAGCTCGTTCGCTATGTTTACTAACATCAAAATGAAATATAGGATAAAGCGTACGAAATTCCTCTGCTCATATTTGAGTTCCATCTTCAACATCTTGATATTTTTGTATTGCGTCAAGCAGGTACATGTACGGTCGAGAAATATTTTTATTAGCATCATCAGCCAAATTGCACTCGATAGCTTGTTCTGGATATTGCTTTGAATTTAATCTAGCGTATATTCGTCTGACATTAGAGTGATCAAATATTGCATTATTTTGTTGTTGGTTACCTCGTCGGGCTTGTTGTTGAAATACGACAAAGATATTTCTCGGCAGTTGTTCGCTTGATGTTGTTGTGACCCTCATTGTGTAGTCAGTCGTATTTGGAACCGCTGTCTGATATATCTTATGCTGCTTAAAGTAAATTCTGTTTGTATGTTTATCAAGCGTACTATTTAATTCTGACATTTTAGTGATTGATGGTGTTATACGTGGCATCCAAAAAGCGAGTTTATTTATGATAAAATCTACATCAACCCCTCCAGATCTAAACAAGCAATCGTTTTGGTCTGCTCGATCTAAAATAAGAGTATGTTATACTCCGCGAAATACTTTATCATAATCGCGACAAAAGCCGAAAATCATACTTAGCGGAAGCATCATTGTAATCTGACATGATCCTGCTGCAAGTTTTCTTCGCCTAGCAAAGCCTTCGTTATAACGTGGATTTCTCACGCCAAGTGTGTTAAGAAGTAAATTTAACATCACAGTACCGTTTGCATCTGCAGCTGGTGGTGTTATATTTAGATTATTAAAAGCTGCTGTAAGAGAAACTCTTGTAGCGTCTGCATTAGCAGCTAAACCTGGTGCAGCAATACCTAGCGCGTCTGTTTTAGCAATGAGAAAATTTCTCACAATTACAGCATTTTCATCAGCATTAGCTCCATGTACTATAGCACCTCTCTTTAAAAATTCTGTTGATTCAGCTATACCCCGTCCAGTATATTTAAACCACATCATGTTAGTTGCAGTTGATCTTGAGTAATCGTCGGAAAACGAAATAATATTTAAAATTGTACTTGCAACTTGTAGATGACTCGAAATATCTTCTATAGTTTGATTGGCTAGTTGATATCTAGCACTTTTGAATAAACACCAGCCGTTAGTAATAAGAGCTACTTCTGCTCCAACTGCAATTGCAGCAGGTGGATTGGCTACTGTCATAATCTGACCACGAACTTCTAACATAGCCTTATGTGGCAGGAGAAATACGTCTTCATCTCTGGTGTTAAAGGTTCTGATACCAGCTTTATTTGGTTCATTAGAATTCTCATCAAGGTACTCAACAAACTCAAATTCTGTCACATCATTGTCGATGTCATAAGTTTCTGTTAACTCGAGATAATTTTTAACAGACATTTTATTTTATTAGATTATATAAAATTTTATTGCGGCACTGTTACTTTAGATATTAATTTTTGTATGATCTGCTCGCCCTTTGGTGATAATAGTTTTTTTGTTGTTGTTATCATAGCTTTTTGAGTTTCTTTTGTTGGAGCGATTTCTGAGATAGCTTGTTTTATTTCAGATGCAGTCGGTGGATCTCCTTTTATTTTATTAGCTATTTTTTGTCCCACCGCAGTCCCAGCGGCAGATGCAGCCCCAGTTGCAAAAGCTTTACCAGCGTCAATAGCAATTGGTGCAACTTTACGCGCTCGTCCTGGAATACCTTCAATAACTTTAGTGAATATATTTCAAAAAAATCCTCCTACTATTTTTCTTCGATAAACTTTTTTTCTTTGTTTCATTATATTTGATGTTGCATAATTTTTACTTTTGCTCACGTGGATGTAAATAATAAGTTACAACTTCATTATTCAATTCCAACTGTTTTCCTGATTGATCTGTCAACTGCATCCTTATACTTGATATATGATCTTCAACATTTAAAGGATAATAGATAATATCTCGTGGAGTTATTTGCATGAGAGAACCTGGCGGGACTTCGGGTGAGAAACTGTAAATCGTATGACCTTTGCTACCTTTTGATGTATAAGAGACAGAAGCAATAGAGCAGTTTACTAATATCATATTTACTTCTGTTATATTTACTGACAGTTCACTGTCATATGTAATAGGCTGATTAAGTGCATTATAATCTAATTTAGTAAATCCTAACAGTTGTCTAATACCTCTTTCTTTTGACCCAAGATTGATCAAAATATTTTTCAAAGTCATCCTAACTCGTAATGTGCTATAATTAGTAGCTAATTCAAAATCATCAGCCACAGCGCCAGCTTTTTTTATGAGCTCTTTGATCGTCTTGTTTAGATCTTCAATATTATAAGCTCCTTGTGGAATTTTTATTTTTTTTTTGTTGTAGATATTGAAGTACTTGTAAACGAAGTAATCCACATTTCATCATTAACATCAGTTTTCACGTTAGGCATAGCATTCCAGCAAGTACAAGAAATTAATCCAATTTCATATTGTTTTGCAGGATCTAATTCTATAGGCGGAAGATAATTTACTGAAAAATTTGCGCTATCTTCTGCAGACTCGCTAGAGTTTAGTAATAATGTTGTTTGCATTCCTTTTATATTATATCATTTTATAAAATTAAGTCGCCGCGATTAAGTCGCGGTGTAAAGTTTCGTATTCGTCAGATGTTAATAATTCACTCGATCTTAGATGATCAAGTATGTCAATAATTTCATTATCAAGTTCAACACTATCATTCCCAGCTTCCTTTGACGATATTAATAACATTAATCTACCTATCATTTCAGTAGTTGAAGTAAATACTTTTACACCAGTTCCTGTTTTTTTCTTTTCTATTTTTTTTCTACACGAGATTTATCGAGTTTATCAAATTTTCTTTTAAAACTCCACCCTTTACCAAAAGGTTTTGCTCTACTATTTTCTGCTGTTTTTTTAAACGTGAGAGCAATGACATTGTTTCTCATTCTTTCATAAAGTGGAATCATATTATCAATCTCTGTAACCGTGTTTATTTCATCTTTAGCAGTAACTTCGTCATTAAATATTACATCTAATCTATCGAGTAATTCTTGATATTCTACATCAGTCCACTTGTTTATATTATTAATATTTATTATATTTTCTTTGTTTAAAAAATCATCATATTCACTACCTTTTATCTCATCATTTGCTCTTTTTGTAAAATAAAATCTTTGATCTCCAACTTCCATAAACTTTACAGTAAGCTCACCGACTCTTTGTTGCTCCTCTTTGATATCTTTTATTTCTCCTGATAAACTTGTTATAATATTTGTTATTCCTTGTGTTGTTAACTCTGTTAATCTTTGCTCAAGTTCCAGCGGATTATTTATCAATCGATCTGTTTCAGCTTGTCTAGTAGCAGGATCAGCTATATTTGCTGTAAGTGCCTCAATTAATTTTATTTTTTCTTCTTCAGATCTAATAACAAGTTTTGCAGCAGCTGCTTCTTGTTGTTCTCTAACAATACCAACCAAACCTTTTTCCTGTAGTTGTTTAAGTTCTTCTTCTGACAGTGGTTTAGTTTCAGGTTGTTTACCTAATAGTGCTTCAGTAACCGGCTTGAAAATTGTAGCTGTTGTTTCTGTAGCAGTTACTTGCCCACGTCGAGCTTCTTGTCCTTTTTGCTTAAGTGATGCCTGAGATTGAGCAAGTTTTTTTTAGATCTTCTATGTGTTGTCTGTATCTTGCTCGTTTGTCCATTATTATAATTATAAATTTTATAAAATTGAAACGCTTTACTGTAAGTAACTGTTATTACAACAGCGAAACATTTTAGTTGGATCATTTGTAAGTTTATCAAACAAGAAAAAGTTAAATTTATCTTTTGTAGCATTACGGTAAAGTTCAATAAACCTATCTTTTGTCACGCCACCGCATTGCTCGCTTGCAATATTTCTAACGTCAACATTATCCAGTCCTGGAAATAAAATAAAACAACCCGTATTTCGCCTAATAAACCTGTCGACATTATAAAATCCTTGAGTGAGATAAACATAATTACACTGATTGTTACGTGACAGTGAGAAATATGATCTTATTTTGTTCATCTCTGTGTTATTTAGCGGAATATCATCAAAAACTACTATCTTATGTTCATCTGCATCAAGTTGATTAACTGGAATAAGATCTTCTGGCTGCCTAATTATAAAAAAATCTTCGCCAGCTTTAAGATCATCACGAAGCTTGTCATTATACTCACTTAATAACTCATACTTATCTTGCTGTGGATTGATTGTGTAAATATAAACTCTATCGTAGTTAAAATTATCACCAAGAAGCAAGTTCATAAGTAAATTTGTTTTCCCCGATCCAGTTCGCCCAACAATAAGATAATGACAATCAGGAAGTTCATTGTTATGTTTGTGCTTCACTAGTTCTCTGTATCAAAGTTTAGTATCAATGATTTTGCCATTTTGTATAATATTAAACTAGTGTTGATAATTTTATCTAGTATAGTAAATAATGAGCTACTATACAAAATTTGGAACACTATTAGAAGATTTATCCACAAAAGGTTATCAAGGTGACTTATCCAAATATGCAACTGTTGATCAGCTTAAAAATGAAATCAATAATTTACTAAATATTGCCAGCGTAGATCCAGATGAAGTTGTCATTTTCCAAGACAAAGAAGGACGATTAAAGACGAGTAATGTAAAACTGTCAGATGTAGTTGTACGAAATCCAAGTGGGAATATTGTTATGAAACAAAACAAGATTACAGATCTTGGAAACCCAACTGAGGACGGGGATGCTGTCACTAAAAAAATACGTTAATGATCAGGACGTTTCAATCAATAATGAAATCACAGCACTCAAAAATGAGTATCTTAGTCATGTAAACACATTTTTAAGTTTTCGCAGAAACATAAACAGAATTAGAGATGATTTTTTTGGAAATCCATCAATTGTTGACATTACACTCGCTAATATTAACACAAAACTCAATGATATTAACACAAAACTCAATGATATTATTAGTAAAATTCCTAATGTTGCTGAGAAAACGAGTATCATTCCACACAAACAGGTTAAAAATATTGTGTATGCTATTGCATATGGTTATAGTGGATGGACACCACAAAACAAATCTATCAAACACACTGCAGAAGTTACTGGTGTGTATAGATTGTCAGTGTTTAGCACTGAAAAGTTTAAAATAATTACTAAATCATGGCGTCATTCATATGATGATGACTTATCTGGAATGTTATCTGTAATATTAAACAAAAATTCTGAGGAAGAATTTGTACTTGAACCAACTGATAAAAATTTTATAGGTCCTTATCGGTGATGTTTGGAATTTGTAGCTGATTTATCATAACTATGTAAACAAATATTATAATGAAAAAAAGTATAGTTGATTTTAATCATATTTCAAAAGATATTTCAGAACAGGATGTGGACGCACTAATACAATACTACAAATATTATCATAAAAAACTTTGGTGTGTTAAAAAATGTTACAAATACTACAACAAGATCCTTCGAGTAATATCATATCTACCCTTGTTAATGACCAGTTCTGGTATAATTTCAAGTGGGGTATCATTAAATCCTTTTTTGTTAATCATATCCGGTATTGGTGTTTCACATACAGCGGCGTGTAAAAAAAGTAGAACCAAGACTTTTGATAAAAAAAGCATGGATGTTTAACATCAATTAAAACTTACAAGAAGCTATTTGATCAGATCCGGTCTTACCTACGAGGAGTCAAATATAATATGGATGATTTATTACGTGAATTTCGTATTATTGATAATATGTTAACAGATATTCTACCAATGAGGGTTAGCAAGTATGAAAAAAAATATCAAAAAAAAAATATGAGTAACGTAAAATTTTATCTAAACTTAAGATATAATATAACTAAAATAATATCATTTTCATTCTAATGCTAGTTTAATTTCCACCTTGTTAACTGAAACGTTCTAATAGGTGTGGGAGGGGTGGGTGGGCCAAAACCCTCATTTCCCTGTTTTGGAAACCCTCATTTAATTTATACTTGTTTGGAGGGTAAAAAAAATGAAGTGAGCCAAAACTCTCATTTCCCTATACTACTTATATATATATATATATATATATATATATATATATATATATATATATATATATATATATATATATATATATATATATATATATATATATATATAAATATAAATATATATATATATATGTATGTATATATATGTATGTATATATATACATGTATATATACATATTTATATATATATATATAAATATAAATATATATATATATATGTATGTATATATATATATATATATATATATATATATATATATATATATATATATTTGCTGGTCTATGTGTCCGCTTTGGTACGCCTCGTCAATAACATTAGTGATGATTTTTGCATATTCCAGCGTTTGATCATGGTCCAGTTTTTGGTAGAACCTAGCGTCACTTAGTTGTCTACTTGCTTCACTAATGTAGTCTTCTCTATTCATAACGACAACAGCGGAACCCTTATCTGCAGGCTTAATTATTATGTCTGTTCTGCTTTTCAGTGAGTGCAGGGCATCTGTTTCTTTCTAAACCAAGAAGACTAGAAAATGAAAACTATGCACTAGTAGAATTTAACATTTTCTAAATCTTCTTATTATCCTTCAATTTTTACTATAACAATAACCGGTATAGAATCAAATATCCGGGATATAATCTGCGTTACATATGTACACAAAGTAAAAATAGATGTCGCTTTGGCTTGTAGACTTTTAGGGAATTATACAACGTTTTTAGTTTCCGCAACTAGTCTATACAAGCTGGTTGTATTTATAGTTTTAGCACATGTGAAGACAGAAATGGAGAGGTTTACAAACACAACGTTTTTGTGTTTATTTGTTTGTCGTAACTATGTGTTGTATTTGCCTTTGGAAAAGACTCATTAAGACTCGAAAGCTCTTAGGCTAGTTAGTTACTAGTTTCGTACTGTTCGTCGTCAGTTTATTGCATATATTTTAATTAATCCCTGACACACGTGATCCCTTGGTGGATCCAGTACGCTTGAGAGGGTTGTTATTCGCCATATGATTTGTATTCTTTATATATATATATATATATATATATATATATATATATATATATATATATATATATATATATATATATATATATATATATATATAGATGCAATAAACTGACGACGAACAGTACGAAACTAGTAACTAACTAGCCTAAGCGCTTTCGACTCTTAATGAGTCTTTTTCAAAGGCAAATACAAAACATAGTTACGACAAACAAATAAACACAAAAACGTTGCGTTTGTAAACCTCTACATTTCTATCTTCACATGTGTTAAAACTATAAATACAACCAGCTTGTATAGACTAGTTGCGGAAACTGAAAACGTTGTATAATTCCCTAAAAGTCTACAAGCCAAAGCGACATCTATTTTTATTTTGTGTACATATGTAACGCAGATTATATCCCGGATATTTGGTTCTATACCGGTTATTCTTATAGTAAAAATTGAAGGATAAGAAGATTTAGAAAATGTTAAATTCTACTAGTGCATAGTTTTCATTTTCTAGTCTTCTTGGTTTAGACCGCTTGGTTTCAATGTTCTAAGGCGGCGTATCCAGTATGATTCCTTTTCCTTCCTGGTTTCGGAACTCCAGCTGTGGTTGTTGGCAATAGCGATAAGTATTATATCACTGAAAGTGTGGCCAGGGGAGGAGAAGTGTTCTGCGACCGGGCTTCTGTACAGCTTTTTTGTCATCCAATCAGATCTATGAAGGTTTATCCTTATGTGTAGCTTTTCAGTTTCTCCCACGTACTGAAGGCCACAGATCTTACATGTGATGAGATAAATCACATTCTCTGTTTTGCACGTTTTGTTTGGACCATGTATGTTTAGTTTTTCTTTAGTCACTGTGCTAGTGAATGTCTTGGTCTCTATCATATGTTGACAGGTTTTGCATCTTTTATCGCCACAGGGTCCAGATTGACTAGGTTGGTTTTGACTAGCGATTGTTGTTAGCTTGGCCCTGACTAGGATGTCCTTTAGGTTTTTTGGTCTCCGGTAAGCTACTACAGGTTTGTTCGGAAGTATTAGGTTTAGTATGTCTGACGATTGCACGGTTGGCCAGTGGTTTGCGATGATTTTACCTACTTTGGGATTGTCTGGGTGATAGGTCAGAATAAATGGTATCCTATCAACCTTTTCTTTCTGTCCATATCTGAGTAGGTCATCACGGTTTGTTAGTTTGGCCCTTTGGATTGCCTCCGCAATCAGGTCTTTGTCGTAGCCTCGGTAAATTAAATGTTTAGCCAGCTCTTCAGACCTTTCTATGAATCTTTCATCGTCGGAGCAAATTCTGCGTATCCTCAGTGCCTGGCTATATGGAATGTTCTTAATGCAGTGTTTTGGATGACAGCTGGTTGGGAGAAGATACTGGTGTTTGTCGGTTGGTTTCGAGTAGATGTCTGTGTGTAATTTGTTTTCCACCAGTCTGGTTGTTGTGTCCAGGAAAACATGGTTTGAGTTGGAAATTTCTGCCGTGAATTTTATTGAAGGATGGAAGTTGTTTGCCTTTGAAATGAAGTCATCCAGACTTTCTCTTCCATACTGCCACTTCATTTCTATATCATCGATAAAGCGTACCCACTGGTATGGTGTACGCTCAACCGATGCTAAGAGCTTTCCCTCAAGTTTTCCCATGAAAATGTTAGCATACGAAGGGGCCATTTTAGTACCCATTGCAGTTCCATTGATTTGTAGGTAGTTTTCTTCATTAAATTCAAAGTTGTTGAGTTTTAGGACAAGCTCCAGGAGTTGGATTAAGAAGTGTGTGGGTGGATTGTTTACAGTTCTTGTTTCCCATGCTTCGCTGCATGCCTGTAACCCTTCGTTGTGCGGTATGTTGGTGTACAAAGATGTGACGTCTAAGGAAGCAAGTAATGTATCTGGCAGTAATGGTTCACTAGCTTTGCTTTTTATGAGATAATCTGTCGTGTCTTGAAGATATGATGGTAATTTGTGGACATGTGGTCTCATAAAATGATCTAAATATTCTGATATCCTTTCTGTGGGGTGCCCGTTACCTGAGATTATAGGTCTGCCAGGGTTTCCTTGTTTGTGGATTTTGGGTAGAAGATAAAATCTACCTGCTCTTGGGTTTTCTGGGCTTAAGTAGTTTTTGGTTTGCTGGTCTATGTGTCCGCTTTGGTACGCCTCGTATTCTTTGTATTCTTTATATATATATATATATATATATATATATATATATATATATATATATATATATATATATATATATATATATATATATATATATATATACGCATACACACACACACACATATATATACAAGTATCTTATGAGATTATAGGCCATAATGTACATACCTGTCGATACGTGTTATAAATGTCAGATAATATATTTACCAGATCTCTCTATATGTATATCAGCCTACCATATGCACGTGAATGCAGAATAATCCTTTATTATATTACGTAACCTTAATGACTCGATGACAATTATCAGTAAGCCTTGTGAATTACAAACAAATTTTAGTCTCTTCGTGACTAACCCTCTGACCTCCGGAATTTTGTCCTTGTTGTTTTTCCCTGTCTGCGGCCCTGGTCTGCAAAAGCACATTCACAATGAATCAAACGATATACACCCATGCTTACCATCCATATCATATCCACGTATTTGTAAAATCTGCATACATGTCAGCATACAGATATCCAAGATAAGAGAGTAGGTTGAATTGGGTCTAGATACATTTAAAATATACTTTGTTACCCCTCTTTGACTGCTCTGGTGCCCCCAGTGGTTAGAGCGGTAAGCCTTGGATGCGGAGGTCGCAGGTTTAAAAACCGGCCGAGTCATACCAAAAACATAAAAATGGTAATATAGCTGCCTCGCTTGGCGTTAGGTCTATTCGGCCTGATACGTGGATAATGTGACTGGGCGAGACATGATGCTACATGTCTGCGGCACAATACCCCAGTGCTAGACATCACTATAAACTGTTGCACTGCACACACGTAAGGGTGGAGCTGAACAAATATTAAAACTACGTTAAACATCAAAGTCACACACACACACACACACACACACACACACACACACACACACACCATTTGTGACTAATGTGAAAATTACACCGAAAATTATGAGAGAGAGAGAGAGAGAGAGAGAGAGAGAGAGAGAGATTGAAATTTATTGCCACAGAGAAAATTGTCATTCTTAATTAGTTTCGTTAAAGAAATTCCGAAAAGTTCTATTGCCCGTAAAAGCCAAATTCTTGCACAGTGGATTTAATTTACTTGTTAAGCAACTACACACAAAATTTTAAGCAGATACTTTTACTGCTGATGCAAACAATACACTCACGCCACAATGAAAATATCAATCACATTGTGCTGCACGTAAATAACTTTCTTTTTGCGCTGAAGTAACAAAAGTGCTTATTGCATATAAATACAAAATGACATCTGCATGACTCAAAGCATGGATCGCTCTTATGAAAATGAGAATATTTAGATATTATTAAAATTTTATGTAACCTAAAGAATTTAAACGATCGTCTTACGTATCTTCCTGCGATCATGTGTAGAGAACGATGCCAAAGGCAAGCAGTCCAAGCAAAATAAACACAGTGACTAGTATCGTTCCCTCTAGAAAAAAATGGATTTGATGTAATTTAAGATTCAACAATTGTGATATAGCAATTGAAATGTTAAGTAAAAAAGTTCTAGAGCACAGCTCAGTTTACACTTTTTTATGAGATGGCTTTAAATGAACAAAGATAAATTTAATGAACAAAAAAAGCAATTGTTTTTGCTCGAATTCGAACTCGCGTACCTTAATATGGATTTTCAAAAAACTAAACCATTACGGCATCTTCGCCATTTCCATTTATTTCTTGCGTATTATTGGTAGTAAATCTTGTAATTGGTTTAACCGCTACTTCCTCTAAACCTATTTTCAAAACTTAGGTGATATTGACATAATCTGGTCACGGTGAATTTAGCCTTTTCATACTAGTTTTCTCTGGTATTATTGATAGCATGAAACCTGTTTATGGTTCAGATTCAGAACAAACTATTTCTTCCAAAGTAGTTGCCCTTCCGGTATGTGTTGAGTGCAGTAATGTTTTTGTCCATGTTTTTAGGAACTATTCATGGCAGGGTCGTTAAACTTGCTTTTTGGAACTGATCTCCATGTGCAATACACCATTCCTCTGCAAGGAGGCCACTTTGATCTACATATTATGCTTGATTAATTTAAGGCCTTTTAGACTGTAGTTCCTTGAATAGTTTACTATGCTATCTCACAACAGCTCTTTTATTTTTTTCTCTATTTGTTAGTGATATTAGAGGAGTAGAAGTCTTTGCTTCTGTGCATTCATACATTTATATATATGTCCATCGTAAATGATCATCTTGGAAAATCCATTTATGGATATGAACACTAAGAATGCAAATTTATGTCGATCTATGAAGAAGACATAAATTTGGGTAGGTGAACGATTAATTAGATTCATGGGGACTGGCGCGTGTTAAAAAAACCATAATGAAAGGATTTGTACTGTCTTTGTCGGGAGAGGAGTGATTCTTAATTAAGCATTCGTTTATTTAACAGTCATACAGACTGGGAGGATAGGGTTAACTTTCGATCTTGAATCGGAATTGTCAGATTTGAAATTGTAAAGGATCCGTTTTTTTGTAAATTTAGAGGTCACGCAGACTACAATTTTGGCGCCTAGTTATAAAAGGCGAGTTTTATATTTAATCAGGATTGGTTATGCTAAATAAGAGGCGTGATTCCCACACAAAATTCTTGGATTGAATATGTCCCATTGCAAAATTGTAGTCAGTCTACACTTTTCTGCATGAGAAAATAAAGTTAGAAGAAATTCACTCATAACAGATTTATCTAGGAGTTTGGAATGTCTGGAAAGTCGACGGTCACGATTTGGGCGGTACACGGTAGAAGCGAGCGAAGTCTGAAATCTCAAGGTGAAATAGCTCCACAGGATGTATCCATGTACCTACATATCTAAGTATCTAAGTTATAACATACCCATACAAAGTTCGAAGACTGAAAGAGGCGAGACAATAAAGAGTTTGGAGAGGGGAAAAGTGGAAAGGACGAAGAAGAACAGTCACAGTGAAGATGGAGAACAGTCACAGTTGAAGTTGGAATGAACCGGAATTAATCAGGTTATGGTGTTATACTAAACAATGACTTCGATTGTGCACTCGATTCTATGATGAACATATTCTATCATTTAAAACAGATCAACTATATATTCGCGTTTGAAATTTGGTGAATGATTTATTTCAAAAGAAAGTGCATCTTCCTATCATGGTTGTTTATAAAATGTATTAAACTGTTTTTTTTTTTTCATGTACGGGGCTCGTGTCATTCTGTTTTATATATCTGCTCAGATCTCTATTCCACCTATAAGTTTCACACTTTATATTGATATTGACTCGATCAGGATTATAACATCGAAGGCGATCACCTTCTAGATATCGATAACCCAATTTCCATTACCACCCCCCCCCCAACAAAGTGGGGGCTTCGTGGCAAACACTTTCTTAACAGAAACCATGTAGGCATTTAGCATTTTGCTAATAAATGCAGCCAACATTAACAAGTTTTATCTTAGAATTGATTTTGCGGAATTTAAATGAAGTTTACAGATATTTCTTTTCTTTAGAAATAGATGTAAAGGAATTTTGAATAAAGATGTTTAATTTATACCTAATGATCACAACATATTTTACTTGCTACACATATAGATTAGATAATGGTAGTGATAAGGCAAGAGAAACACTTGAAACAACTATATATTTTGCTCACAAAGACAAGCTCCTTTCATCAGATTGTTGAAAATTTTATTTTCAGGTTATTAATATGATACTCTGTTTCAGTATTTAAAGTTCCGATATTTAGGATCTCTGCACGCATCCTTTGTATGTTGTAAATGGAATGTTAGTAAGCATTATATTCAATCCATCCTTTACATTAATAGGAAATGAAGAAGACACAAATGCAGGTGGTGATGATAATGATAATGATGATGACGATGACGAGGAGGATGCTTCTAGGTATATGGCAGAAAGGTTTCTCATTCACCTTGTTTTAGTCATCTGGCCTGTAAAGCATAAGCAGGATGGTCTAATGTTTTCGTATTGTTCTTGCGGCCAGTGGAGATGGTGTGAAGATGTGGTGTTTATTACTTTTAACTATCAGTCGTTTGTCGATAAACATAAAATATTGAAATATTTTGGATATTTTACAGTAATATGATATGACGTCACTTGAGAGACAAAATGGGAACTAATATATCGAATCAGGTTTTTGCCGCTATCTTGTGGGATTCTGGCAACATAATGGGAAATCCTATGTTATTTTTTCTTTGCAGTCATTTAGGTTATAACGTAAAGATGGGAGATCCACTGTTAGACATTTTTGTTTAATTTGTTGGCATCCAAATTGTGGGTTTATGGCGCCACGATTGGAAATCATATGTTAAAAACGCCCACATTTTTACCATGCAATTTGATTTACTAATACACGTTAACTATTACTCTACCTATTCTATCCAATACTCTCATACCTACTGATTCCTAAAGAGTTTCAACTGAACAGTACGCATGGTTATTCATCTACATGAGGCATGGGTAAGATGTAAACAGAAATTGGTACAAGAACATAATTTAAATTCTTTATAAACCGAAAAGATTTATTTATCTTACTAAAATATTTACTTCACTAAAGTGCATAGAACCACCAATCTCGATGCTCGTTATGTGGTGTGGTTTAAAACTCCAAAATATAAATTTGATGTTCAAATGTTGGCACAATAGTTAGAAATACAGTACCTTGAATAACTGATGCTTATAACAATATCGTGCAAGTGCACAAAGGTATTTACGCGTCGATTTAAAACCTCTAAAAGCGATTTCGTACAGATTTGTTTCATAATTGATGTCAAGAAAGTTGTCTATTCTTTCACACATCCTCTTCATCGCTTTTGTCTGTCTAAATAAAGTATAAACACCACAAATTTCTTTGCTTTCAAACAATATTCAACATGACTTCCAGCAGCAGGGAGGGTGAACCCTACAAAATTTTTGCTTGTGAAATTTACCTGAAATAAGGGTTCCTAGAGAGGCTGAAAAAAGGGTCAATAACCCTAAACCAAAATATCTAACTTTTATATTACCGTACGGACGGTTATAAACCACATGAGGTTAGCTCAGTTTCGTTATACTATTATTGACTTTTTTTAGCCTGATTTTATTGAACTATTTTTTACGTTAAAAACTCGAGCAAAAATTTTGTAGAGGTTCACCCTCCCTGCTGCTCCTGACTTTGTCACCTGACTTTGTCAGGAAAAATTAACCAAATATTTTATCCAGACCTATACGATATCTGGATCTAGGATCATGTAAATTTATCGTTATATATCCAAAAGGAACTGATTGGGCTTTAGAAAAGAAATTTTTAAATTTAATTATGTCCATATCCCCTGAACACCATGTGTAATAAATATTTCGTAGGGTATAATTATCTACTCCATTAAACACAACCAAAATATTACAATTTTCTCTGATCACTCTAGGTATTTGTGTATATCTTTGAGTAACATAAATCACGTCTGTGTTTTTGTGACGACCTCGAGAAAATATTCTAGCTGGATTAGATTGTTTGTCCAACATTACATCATCATATACTACGAGATTATTAATGAATCCATCTAAATCATCTACAGATGGGGCTTCATCTATATCTGTGATAAAGTCAATAATATCGTCACCATCTTTATTAAATGATTTTGCTTTTTCATTAAAATCTTTAAGTACTTCGTAACAATGCTGATCTTCCACAGATGGTGCTATTAAATATAGTTTGTTCCATCTCACCCATCTCATTATTAAATTTAATAATAATTGTGTTTTACCCGATCCAGATGGACCTATTCTAATCATTCTTATCGAATTTGGTAATGCTGGATGGTGCTTTAATGGTTCTTGTTTTCGTATCGCCGAAAAATCAATTATTGTATCCATATTATTAATAACATGAATCTAAATTGTTTTCGTTGTAGATCATCTACACCCACCGTTGGATTGACAACAATAATAACAAAAAATAAACGACATGCATTAACAGGTAAATGTTTAAAATGTGGTACAAAAAAATATAAATTTATCTCAGGGACAACAAAGATAGGTTGGGATATAGCCGCATCATTAGGAAAATTACCCGGATTACCATGGGCTAAATATGTTGGTGAGAAACACCTCCCTAGATATAATTATTGTGGTCCTGGAACTCGACTTGATATCCGACTTGATGATCAAGATCAACCAAGACCAGGAGAGTATCCAGTAAATAAAATTGATCAAGCATGTCACATTCACGACGTTGCTTATAAAAATCCAGATTTGCAACAACGGCATCTTGCAGATGTAAAATTGATTCATGTATTAAATTTTATACCCAATAAATCTGTTAGAAAGAAACTCGCTAGTTTTCTAATAAAATCCGCTATGAAAAGTAAAATAATGTTAGGGGCTGGTAATTAATTATATAATTATTATAATGGAATCTATTTATTATAGTCCTAGAGGGTATTGGAGGGGTAAAGCAGCGATCACTAAACTTGCTAAAACAGCAAAAGTTTCACATTCTGTTGCTGCAGCGTGGTTAGCACGACAGGCAATATGGCAAATTTATCTACCACCGCCAAAAACAATTCAATATGCACATTTTGATGTCAGTGTTCCTAACGAAGTTCATCAAGCAGATATTTTGTTTTTACCACATGATACTATTAAAACACGTGGACGAAAGCCACGCACGTACAAATACGCATTGACTGTTGTTGATATTGCAAGTAGATATAAAGAAGCTGAGCCATTATTAACAAAAACATCATTTGAAGTTGCATCTGCGTTTGAGCGAATTTATCAACGTGGTGGTCTACAATGGCCACAGTTATTACAAGTAGAACCTGGCAAAGAATTTCTTGGTGCAGTATTATCTTTGATGAAAAAGCATAATGTCAAAATCAGACGAGGGTATACTGAAATTCATCGTGATCAAGCAATCGTTGAACGATTTAATCGAACACTTGCTGAGCGTTTATTTGGATATCAATATGCGAAGGAAATATCTGCTGACTTTAAGTCCGGTGAGAGATCTCGTGAATGGGTTGCAAGGTTACCAAGTGTGATATCTGCATTAAATAATGAAATTACTCGTGCAACTTCCATGAAACCTTCTAATGCAATAACAAAAAAATATATACCACGTAGCTATGAATACGGACAACGAGGTCAACAACCAGTATTAGGTAATGTGATTGTGAGATATTTATATGAACCAGGGGAGTTGGAGGGTGGCAAAAGACGAGCTACTGACCCTATCTGGAGTGTGACCACACATACAATTTCTAGCGTGGTTAGATCTACTGGAAGACCACCCATATACAGACTATATTCTACTGCCCCTCAACGTGGATTTGTGCGTGAACAATTGCAAGTAATTCCTGCGGATACACAATTACCACCACGTTCACTTATGTAAATTAGCACTAGGGCGTCCAGCGCCCCGACGTCGGTTACATTCAAGACAGGTCAGCATCACATTTTCACGTGTGTGACCAAGATCACTATTTATTCTATCTACGGTAAATTGTCTTGGATTATTATTCGAATATTGCCATAACATTATTGTGTTACAACTTGCACAGTGATTATTCTGTAATTGTTTTAGTTTTATAATAAATTCAGTATCAATATCAAAGTCACGTTTATTTTTTTTGTCACATTGTTTATAAGACGCTAATTTTTTCTTTATTACATCAGCGTCATTAGTAATCTCCTCAGTTATCACATAATCTATGACAATTCTATGTAGTTGAGTTATTCTTCTGACGCGAGATACTGCGAGATAGACTAAATTTGACCACTCGATCCGGTCATCTACAATCCAGATATTTGTATCAGATATAGTTAATCCCTGTGACGAATGAATCGTTATAGCGTATCCTAACGTCCATGGTGATTTTTCCATACCCAACGCGCTCTCAACAGAATTGATATCTATCAAAATAATATCATTCAATACTAGATTTTGTACTCGGATATCTCCACCAGGAATTTCAACATCAATATTCTGTCGTCGAGTATCTGATGGACGATAACATAATGGTACAGGCAGATGTGAAAATTTTTCTTTATGTAGCGTAAATAATTTCTTCTGCAATTCATCACGAACTATCTTTCTACTTGCGACTATCAAATCAGTGGGTCTCCATAAAACTCAAAAATCATTCATGGTAGTTTCTGGAATTATCTCACGCATTATTTCACATTGTATTTTATCTGGCTGTAGTCTGATTAATCTTTTAAGTTCTTTCAGTGGTTCATCAATAGCTCTATGATCATCATATATTTCTTCATAATAATCTATATTATTCTTTAGCCATTCATGTAGAGACTGTCCAACAAAAGGTGGTGGTTGACCATGATCACCGCACATAATCACAGCAGTATTTTTTGTTAATAACCATTCAAGTAATATTTTTAGTGTTTCTAACGACACCGTACATATTTCGTCCCATATAATATACTTAAGTATATATTTCTCACCCATTCGCTCAGGACTCCATGTATCTCCGCACCATCTAAAGAAACTATGATATGTACATTTTTTACCCCTCGTTCTTTTATCTCTCTAGCAAGTTTATGTGTAGGTGTCAAAACAATCATATCTGAATTGTTGTTCATAAATAATTTAATCACACGAGTTGTTTTACCTGACCCTCCACATCCATTAAGATAAACGGTCTTATGTCTAGCTACTGGATCGTACATAGATGGTGCAGATGACTTTGATATTGGATTATTATTTCTGTAATATATTTGCTTAATTTCAACGTCAGCAAATTCAGAATAACTTAGTATATTTTCTTGCTTTATCCTCCATGTTCCCCACTCACCATTACCAAGTAGCGGATTTAATAAATCCTTATATTTTTTGTATATATAAAATGAATCCGTAGCAACTCTAACAGCGTAACGAGGTAAATCTATTTATCATAGACAGTAAATTTATAGAAACATAAGCTAGCATCGAAGATCTTAAATGAGTAAACTGCGGTGAGTCGCCCTCAATATAGCTAACAATAGTACCTAGTTTGGTCCCATCCGATAAATAAGCATTACTTCGGCTTATAAATGTGTTTCTCTCTGTTGTATCAGCGATTATAAAATCTAACTCAGTATCGTCCATAATCAATCTTGTACAGTGTCGTTTATGACCGTATGAACTACCCTGCGTAAATTTACCAATTATCTTTCTACCAAGATCTTTTGCACGCTTCTCATTATGTGCATCTCTACATTTACGTATATTATTAGTAATTTTAATAATGTCATCTTCGGCAAGATCGGGAAATTCTTTCCTGGCATCATCAATATTAAATCTATCAGGTTCTGGTAACCAAACTTGCTTTTGTGCATTATAGGATATAGTCACTTCATTAACTTTTAACGATATTAATATTCCAACATCAAGCATGTATCTTAATAATACTATTGGAGCCCAACATTTTTCTAAAAAGTGTTTACCAAACCAAATATAAGTAATCGGATGGAGATCTTTTGCGAACTCAAATGATTCTACATATGCAAATCCTGTTATGTCAAAATCTGGTCAGGGTCCATTTATTGAAACTCTAGCCATGTCATGTGTGTGGTGTCAGAATCTGTTAAAATATTTAGAACACTCACCATATCCAAGAAAACTCCCAGGGTAACATGCAGCCATATCGACTGATATAACATCGTCATACTCGTATTTAGTATTCCATAATACTCCGTGCCAATATTCTATGCAACTTTTTTGTATATCTTCAATAAATTCTGATCTTGTAGGTTTCCATGAATTTTTTTTTCCTGAGCAAAATGGGCCGCTACCGCTGGTACGGTAAAACAATTATTCAAGTAGTTGTATAACTTTGACCTCGTCAGAAGTATATTTTAGTGCAAGATTTCTCATTTCTTCATAAACAAATTCTGTACGATAAATATCACCATTCGGTCGTAGAAATTGATCATGACAATCGTGTTCCGAACTCTGAAATAACCAAATAGATACAGGATCATTTTTACTGATATTTTTAATAAAATCAAATATATGACAATTATAAAATTTCATCATTCTTTCTCGTGGAAATATAGTTACTGCATTAGTCCATGCATGTGCATTATGATCAATAATCGTTATAGGGTTTCCATTTCTTATATAATTTGGCTTGTATAATATCTCTCCTGTTAGTGTTTTTACTGTTATTGGAAATCTTAATAACTTTTCTAGCTTAGCAACATCCTTAATAGATGCACCACAATTTTTAACGGCCTTCCCCCATTCACATATTTTTTTTTGCATCTTAAATCTGTTAAGCCATTACCACGCATCGCATTTGTAAAATGTTAAATAATGCGTTCAGCCACGCAATTTATTTTTAATTCTGACAGTCTCATCGGTTTGGGATCTTCAATATTAGGTTTATCATTCAGTAAAAACAATCCATATACCACAGCAGTAACCGGATACCCTCGCTCAAAATACGGTCTATCAATACCAGTCAGTATTCCAGGTTTGGATTTGTTACTTAATAATATCATTTTATTATTTCCAGACTGTATATGAATAGGAGTTCTCTTGTCACGAAATATCCAAATATTATCGTCTGTATTCACAATAAATTTTATTAAAATAAGATATTTTTGATTATCAAGGTGGTTAATACTTACTTCTGCTCGTTTGTCGTTCATCACATTAATAACTTTTCCAACTCTAAAAGTTGACCAAACATGCACAGCACCATCTTCTTGAAATTCCATTTGGGCCTCACGGATACGTTTAGTTATATCTACATTTATTGAAGCTAGATCTTTCATCGAAACACTAAATTTATATCCTAATAGTCTGTCAAGATCAAATCTAGTAGCAGATGGTTCAATTGTTGATAATTCTTCCATTATTATAATTAAGACAAATATTCATATTGAAATTTAGTATATATATAAAATGATTAAAACAGAAAATAAATGTGTTTGGTTAAAAATTGACATATTTCTTATTGTAATAAGTCATGCGTAAACAAATACTGCGGTTACCATATGCAGAGTATCAGACATGGAAGTACTGGACCAAAACCATGCATTCAATGTGGTATTTGAGTTAGAGGTAGCACACAATTATGTGAAAATTGTGGGGGTAAAAAATATAGGGAACTTAAACGATATTATGACAAAAAAAAGATACATCGACAGGTAAATCTCCTATAAAGACAGAAAATGATTATCTAACCAGATTTCAAAAATAATGATTTAAACAAATAAATATTATATACAAATGGAACAAAAAGAATTTGTGAGACATCCAATATATACGAATTACGAGGCATCCAGAGATGGTGTTATTAGACATTGTAGACTGAAGAAACCACTCGGTAATCTTAATAATAATGGTTATTTTAAATTTAATATTGGTGGAAAAAAATACTATTCACACAGGTTCATATACGAATGTTTTTATGGGAAAATCAAAGATGGATTTATTATTGACCACATTGATGGAAATCCTCAACATAACGAAATTTCTAACGTGCAAGCTATTTCGCAGAGTTAGAATTGTAAGTTCGGAAATACAGGAAAATGTAAATTATTTGGAAAGAGAGCGGTTAAATCCATAAATACAGAAACCGAACAAGAAATAATTTTCCCATCAATGTGTGCAGCAAGTATATATTTTAGTATTTGTCCACAATCGGTACAATTTGTCGCAAATAAAACATACAAGTCTGCATATTCAATAAAGTATGACCAAAGGATTATATTTGAATATGTATAATTGTGTACCCTTACTCAGAAAAATATCATTTTTTTTATATAAAATTTGAGTATCAGTCTTGCCAAGGGTCCTGCTTAGCTACACTTATATTTCCAGACTATTACCGTCTTCACTTTTAGTGTCATTTATCGCAGAATCAAAAAGCGTAAGCTTTCTCAGTTGCATGGTTCGGCCACCTGTGCGTTTTTTAATTTCGTATTCGTGAGACAGTGCATTTTTGATCTTTTCGATTGAGCGTGCAAGAGGTATGAATAGCTTTATGTGTTTTTCATCCACGACAGCTAAAGATTCTAACATAGAATTATAAATGGATTTGATAAACCTATAATCAGATGGTAATGTGAATTTATTTTGAAATTTTTTTTTGCTGCAACAATTCAAACTCATACATAATTTTTTCAGAGTCAAGATTATTAGATATCTGAATTCCTTTATGTTTTAATTTTTTAATATCAGAAATAATATCATTAATGTTTTCATTATTCATTATATATATATATATATATATATATATATATATATATATATATATATATATATATATATATATATATATATATATATATATATATTTGTTTAAAATAAAAAAATAGTATTAAATTGACTTAACTAAAGATGATAAAAGTCATATTCTTTCAGAAATTTGTAGATTTTCTAGGATTCACATGAATTATTTATAAAAAATCTGAAATTAGGCCCAAAAACAAAATAAAATATTAATATTATTACGCTAACAAACAAAAATTAAAATAAATTATTATTTATGTTAAAATCTGTAAATGTGAGAAAATTTATGATTTATTTCAGAAATCTATAGATTTTGTAAAATCGAGTCATATGTTTGCACGACTTCCTTCAGAAATATGTAGATTTTGTAAAAATGAGTCATATGTTTGCATGAATTATTTCGGAAATATGTAGATTTTGTAAAAATGAGTCATATATTTGCATGAATTATTTCAGAAATCTATAGATTTTGTAAAAATGAGTCATATGTTTGCATGAATTATTTCAGAAATCTATAGATTTTGTAAAAATGAGTCATATGTTTGCATGAATTATTTCAGAAATCTATAGATTTTGTAAAAATGAGTCATATGTTTGCATGAATTATTTCAGAAATATGTAGATGTTGTAAAAATGAGTCATATATTTGCATGAATTATTTCAGAAATCTATAGATTTTGTAAAAATGAGTCATATATTTGCATGAATTATTTCAGAAATCTATAGATTTTGTAAAAATGAGTCATATGTTTGCATGAATTATTTATAAAAAATCTGAAATTAGGCCCAAAAACAAAATAAAATATTAATATTATTACGCTAACAAACAAAAATTAAAATAAATTATTATTTATGTTAAAATCTGTAAATGTTTCAGAAATCTGTAGATTTTCTAAGTGTTTATTTGTCTGTCTGTTTAGAAACCAAACAACGGTTAGTTCCCTTGCCGGTTGTTTATATACCTACTGACCTTGGATGACGTAATATTACCTATGTATACAGACGTAATTGAATCCTTTTTGTATAGTGTGGTAACTTAAGACGATATCATAATCTACAGCAAAGCGTGCTGCATTGGTCTGGGAAATTAAATAACTTGAAGCAGACAGGTTTAAACAGTTACCTTTATAAACAAACCAAGACTTACTTGTGTTTATCGATCCATAATTCATATATCCGGTTGATGTATTTTAGCTGCAGACTGCACAAACAGTACTTTAATTTAATGAAATACACTCTCTCAGTGTATACATATCTGGGTTATTCAAACGCGTTAATCGATTTCCGGTATGGGTTATTTCCTATTTTTATGCTTGTAATTTTTTTTATATATTTTATTAAGATTCATACACATAAATTTATAAATGATTGTAATTTATTTCTATATTTTAGTAACATTCGTACACATAAATGGCTAACTATCTTAATAAAATTATATTTGTAAAACCATTACATAATATAGTAATAATTAAAACTGTTATATTCATTGAACGCAGCATGGTGTAGGGGTATATCGTTGGATTTTAAATCTAGACATCTGTGGTTCGATTCCAGACTTCGCCGAAATGGATTTGGTCCCGGGGATGCCTTTTATATATATAATTTGGGGCGGGGCGCGCTCAGGTTTCGATAAATATCTCACTGTGTCAGCCACGTGAGTACATTTTTGTGTACCCACAGGGTTTTCACAGGGTTTTTTTTTTATCGAAACCACAATGCAATGCGTCGCCCCTAAAATAATCAGTAGCATGCCTTGAGATCTGCCCCATAGAGAACCCCTAAAATAAGGCATTCCAGAAAGGAATGCTAGCCAAAAGAAACTGTATTATGAAGTGCCGCATAATAAGTCATAAGAGAGATGAACATGTTAGGGCTTCATAAAAGACACACCGGCTATCAGGGGTTCCAATGAAGGGTAATCGATAGGATCGCTACTGATTATTTTGACAAAAATCAGACAAATATATATAATAAATAATGAATATATTTATCAGAAATATAAAATATAAAAATTAAAATAATAATGAATATATTTATCAGAAATATAAAAGTATAAAATATAAAAATCAGACAATATATATAATTAAAAATAATAATGAATATATTTATCAGAAATATAAAAATATAAAATATAAAAATCAGATAATATATATATAATTAAATAATATTTATCAGAAATATAAAAATATAAAATATAAGAATCAGACTATATATATATATATATATATATATATATATATATATATATATATATATATATATATATATATATATATATATATATATATATATATAATTAAAAATAATATTTATCAGAAATATAAAAATATAAAATATAAAAATCAGACAATATATATAATTAAAAATAATAATGAATATATTTATCAGAAATATAAAAATATAAAATATAAAAATCAGACAATATATATAATTAAAAATAATAATGAATATATTTATCAGAAATATAAAAATATAAAATATAAAAATCAGACAATATATATATATATATATATATATATATATATATATATATATATATTAAAAATATATATATAATAAATAATGAGTATTAATGAACCTCACTCAACAAAAATTGCTCGCCAGCGTTTAGAGGCAATTGAAAAATATTTGCCTATCCGTGATACTGTCAAACAACAATTGCAACAACGTCAGATAAGTCAAATTGAATTTGCAGAGGATACAAAACAAATATTTAAACCGATAACAGATACCACTAAAGATATTCAACCTGTGTTAGATCAAACAGCTAAATCAATTCAGAAAATAGAAAAAAGAACTAAAAAAAACCCCAAAAATTCTCGAAAAACTTCCAGCAGAAATAGCTGATGCAATGCCAGTCCTAGAAATGCCTGAAGATGCAGACCAAGCTCGTGCTGAAATAGGTGATCTATCTAACATAGGTTATAAATTTGGCGTAGATTTTATTGCTGATATTAAAAGCGTTAAAAATGTAAAGGATTTAGCTGCGTTTGCTGTGAAAAGTTTTAGTGATAGAAAAAAAATTTTAAATCCTGAATATGCTGATAAATTTGTAAGTCGTGATACTTGGAACAAATGGATATTTCGTATACACTATAACGCTAGTCGGGTTAGAAATAGTGATCCTAATTATGTACAGTATATACAGTATATTAACTTTGTACAAAAACAACCAAAGCAACAACAAACGCCACCACATCAGTTACCACAAACTCCAAAACCACCAAAGCAACAACAAACGCCATCATATAAATTACCACGATCACCAGTATTGTTACCACTACCACAACAATCATCACCTCCAGAGCAATTGCCTATATTATTACAACCACTACCACAACCAGCCCAAATAAAAAGTGAAGAAGGGCCGGGGTCGGATACCTCTTTCGGAAGTGGTCTTATTACTCAATGTCCTAACAACGTCCTTGCTGATGTTGAACGACTAGAAATTCTGATTGGAGGAAAACGAGCTGCTAATAATTCCCCGGAAATCATTAACGAAGCAGCAGATATTTGTAAAAGATTATTTAGCGGCGGTATTATGGATATTGATGTGTATCGATCACTTATTAATGAAATTGTCGATGATTATTATAGTGGCTAAAACGCAGTGACTAAGTCACAGAGATTAGATGCAATTATTGATAAAGTTAATTAATAATAAAATGATAATACACAATGCTCAACGTGGACCAACCATGATCAGGGTAATTAATTCTCGAATACCGATTTACAGGGCAATCTACGGAGATGGGTTAGGAGATATTGTTCAGGGTTTGTTTAGAAGGATAGCCCCAAAAGCAATACCAATTGCAAAGCAGCTGGATATGAAAGCTATTGGTGTTGTTCGTGAAAAAGTATAGGTGTTGCTGGTGACCTTGCTAGTAAAGCATTCTCAGCGATTAAAGATAGACTATCACGATTAATACGCAGACCACAACCTGTCCGATCTCAGTCGGTGAAATTGCCCAGTACTGAAGTGATGCCCGCAAGTGTAAGTAAAATATTAAATCAAGCCGCTAATCAAATACTAGCAGCAACGGCGATGCCATCTATGGCTGATATACCCTTATCAGAAAAAGAGAAAAACATAACCACTAGTCTGATAGCAGGAAGTGGTCTCACTTCCCGAAGTGGTCTCACTTCCCGAAATGATCTTCGTTTTAGACGATAATAATTATAATAAATATGTTCAAGCGTATGAGTGACCCCGCGTTTGACATGGACGCACCAGTTCTCAAAGATGAGTCTATACACGATTATCAGTATTATTCTTATGAAGCACGAATTCCAAATCAACGAGGAAGAATTGAACTTCAGGTTCATGATACAAGTAGATATTTTCTGCCCTCAGAGGCTTTTATTGAGGTCGAAGGTGAAATATTAAAAACCGATAATACTTAATATGCAGCCAAAATTAGTGTTGGTTTTGTTAATAATGGTATTATGGCATTATTTGACAGCGCTACGTACATGACTGACAGAAAAAATATTGAATCAATTCAGAAGGACGTTGATGTTGCTACAACAATACTTGGTCTTGCAGGATACTGTGACGATTATTTAAGATCAGCTGGTCCATCAATGATGGTTGTAAAAGATACTTCTAATTCTCCAGAATATCAACAATATGAAATAGGATGACCAAGAAATTTTGCTAAAAACGCCGATGCAGATGTATAAAGTATGATTATTAATGTAGATCCAGATTTCAACTTAGGATTTGGATCACGTCGAGCGATGTTAAAAGGAAATAGAAGAATATTTTCATGTGCAATTCTACTATCACATATTTTCGGATTTTGTAGAAATGTCAGAAAAGTCATTTTCGGAGCCAAACATACAGTTGTACTAGTACGAAAAGCTGCAGATGATGATGCAATATGGAGACCTGCTGGTGATGCTGGTATGGTAATTCTTACAAAACTTAGTCTCTGGATGTCAGTAATGACCCCATCAATATCTGAAGAACAACGATTATTATCTTTTATGAGTCAAGGCGGTAAATCAATGCTATCATGGCTGACAATGACTACAGATGCTATCCAGAGTAATATTAACGGTTTATTTACATGGCAGATAGCCTCTCAGCAAGGTGTTTCTGCACCAAGACACATATTTATTGTATTACAAAATGCTGCACGAGTAAATGACCAAACGCGTAGTATTATGATATTTGATAAACTCGGTGTTTCTGAGATTTCGTTAAGGATAAATGGACATCAAGAACCATCCGAGGATATATTACTTAATTTTGATCAAAATCATGTAGCACGTGCATATCATCGTCTTATGTCGTTCATGGGCCATGACCAAAATGTTGATACTGGATTACAAATATCACAATTAGATTTTACATCCTTGTATCCAATTTATTACTTTTCGCTCGAACATTTAGATTCGACCAGACAATCAGTAGTCTATATACATTTTCGAGCTAGTGTTAATAGAGGAGTTATTGATAATTATAGAGCAATGTTACCCTGACTCCTGGCCAGATCAAAAGACTGCAATCAGCATCAAATAGTAACTGTGGAATAACAATATCATTAACAAAAGAACACATGAGTGGTTCAAATAAATTATCGTTAACTGATCGTCAATTCAAAAATTTTAATAAAGCAAAAAAATCAAATAAATGTGTCAAATTTGATCTTTCTGCGGCAGCTATTAAGGATACTTTTAAAACCGGTGGTATATTTCCCCTTCTCGCAGCTATACCAGCATTAATAGCCGCTGCAGCCCCAGCTGTTGCAAAAGCCGCTGCATTAGGCGCCGTTGGAACAGCCGCTGGAATGGCATTAAATAAAGCGACCGGACAGGGAATAAAACGAACATTTAAAAAAAAGGGAAAAGGTCTCAGATTACCAGGGACCCCGCCTTCGTGGTACGGAAAAGGCCTAAGACTTCCAGGGACAGTTTACTAATCTCGCCTATGTCTAATTTTGATTTACTCGATGCTGTTAAAAAATTAAAAATAAAAAACTTTAGAGGTGTTTTCATGCACGATCAATTACCAAAACAACCAAACAATACTGAAACAGGTATTATAAATCGCGATAAAAACTCTGGACAAGGTACCCATTGGGTGGCGTATGCAATTGATCCACGTGGAATTATTTATTTTGATTCATATGGATTAGCGCCACCAAAAGAATTTATTCATTATGTCAGTAATAATACTGCACCAATCTGGTATTCAACGTTACCTACACAAACATTAACCGATCCACCAATATGTGGTCGAGAAGTACTTAGTGTACTTGATGCTATATCCATGGCACCGCAAGGAAAACCACCTCATAAAGTCGTGCATGAATATACCATGATGTCACATTTAAATAGACATCAGTAAATATAATGGTAGATATTTATGGAAGATCTGCTCGTGGTAAAACTCAACAGCAAGGTGATTTATCTAAATATGCAACCCTCGATCAACTTAGAAATGAGATTGATGATTTATTTAATATTGCAAGTGTGGATCAAAATGAAGTGGTTATTTTTCAGGACAAACAAGGACTATTAAAGACGAGTAATGTACAACTGTCAGACGTACTTACACGAATTCATAATGCAGTTGATGATAATATCGTAACTTTTATTGATCGGGGTAAAATACAGGATTCTGGTAAATCATTTAATGATTTTGTTAAAAAAAGGTGGCGGTGAATTTAGTGGAGACGTTATTATGAACAAAAATAAAATTACAGATCTTGGAAATCCAACTTCAGATAATGATGCTACAACAAAAAAATACGTCGATGATAAACAGACTCTAATCATTAATGGAATAACCAACATCGAAACTGAATTTACCGGTCACGTGAATATGTTTTTGAGTTTTCGCGAAAACATAAACAGAATTTATAACGAATTTTTTGGAAAGCCACCAAATGTTAATATAAAACTTAGTGATATTAATACAAAACTTAATGATATTATTGTAGGAATTCCTGATATTGTTAAAAAATAGACCTGATTAAATTTCCTCACGATCAGATTAAAAATATTGTGTATACTGTTGCTTCTGGGTCTGGTACATGGACGCCAGAAAATAAAACCATTAAATATACAGCAAAAATCGCTGGTATATATAGGATATCCGTACTTAGCGGTGTAGATTTTATAATATACACTAACTCTCCATCAACTGGTAATATTTCTAGAATTATATCCGTAAAATTAGATAAAGATTCCGAGATAACATTTACGCTGGAATCGTCTGATAAACATTCGGTCTCAGTTGGTTACTGGTGGTATTTGGAATTTGTAGCTCAATTAACTACTTAACATCATAGTATAATGGATCAAATAACTATCGACGTTCAACGTCACAGATATAATCAAGCATGTGAATGTCTGACCAAACTAAAAAATATCATCGACCATTATACAATAAAAATAAAAAATATCGTAGACGTATAACCTCAATATCAGCTGTACTGTCCACAGCTCGTTCGCTCTATTTACTAACATCAAAGTAAAATATCGGATAAAGTGTGCGAAATTCTTCTACTGATATCTGAGTTCCGTCTTCAGTATCTTGATATTTCTGCATTGAATCGAGCAGGTTCATGTATGGTCTAGTAGTGTTTTTATTAGCGTCATCCGCAAAATTACATTCGATCGCTCTTTCTGGATACTGCTTTGAATTTATTCTGACATAAATTCGTCTAACATCGGCGTTGTCAAATATTCCATTATTGTGTGGTTGATTTCCACGTCGATCTTGTCTCTGGAATACAAAGAATAAACGACGTGGCAGCTGTTCACTCGATGTTGTCGTAACTCGCCATGTGTAGTCGGTGGTATTCGGAACTGCTGTTTGATATATTTTATGTTGTTGAAAATGAATTGTATTCGTGCGTTTTTCCAGCATACTATCTAATTCTAATTCTTTTGTGACCGACGGAGTTATTTGTGGCATCCACAGCGCAAGTTTGTTTATGACAAATTGCACATTAGCACCACCAAATCTAAATAGGCAATCATTTCGTTCTGCTCGATCTAAAATAAGCGTGTGTTTAACTCCATGGAATACTTTATTATAGTCTCTGCAAAAGCCATATATTGTACTTAGTAGAAGCATCATTGTAATTTGACATGATGCTGCTGCGAGTTCTTTTCGCCTTGCAAAACCTTCATTATAACGTCTATTTCTCGCGTTAAACGATTTGTTAACTAAATTTACCATTACAGTACCATTATCTCCTGCTGTTGGTGTTGTTATACCAAGATTATTACAAGCAGCAACTAGCGAAACTCTTACAGCGTCTGCAGCTGGTGCGGCTATGCCTAGCTCTTCAGCGTTTTCAATAAGAAAAGCTCTCACATTTTCAGAGTTTGTATCTGCATTGGCTACAACAGTTAATGCTCCTTTTGAAAAAATTTCCCGGATCTTGCTGTTCTAATTCCAGTATCTTTAAACCACGTCATATAAGTTGCAGTTGATTTGGAGTAATCATCGGAAAACAAAATAATATTTAAAGCTGTACTTGCTACTTGTAAGTGATTTGAAATATCTTCGACAGATTGATTGGCCAGCTGATATCGAGCACTTCTAAATAAACACCAACCATTATTTATAAGAGCTACTTCTAAGTTACCTACAATTTCGGCAGGTGGATCAGCTGTTGTCATAATCCGACTACGAACTTCCAACATTGCTTTGTGAGGCAGTAGAAATACGTCCTCGTCTCTTGTATTAAATGTTCTAACACCAGTCTTGTTAGGTTCGTTAGAATTTTCATCGAGATATTCAACATACTCAAATTCCGTCACTGCGTCGTCTTTGTCAAAAATTTCTGCAAAATCGAGATAATTTTTACAAACATTTTCCTACTTTATTAGGTTATATAAAATTATTGCGGCGCTGTAACTTTAGATATTAAATTTTGCATAATCTGCTCGCCTTTTGGTGATAAAAGTTTTATCGTTGTTGTTATCATCGCTCTTTGAGTTTCTTTTGTTGGTGCGATTTCCGAAATAACTTGTTTGATTGACGGTGTTGCTTTAGGTTCGCCTTTTATTTTATCAGATATTTTTTGTCCCACTGCAGTTCCCGCAGCAGATGCAGCTCCAGTTGCAAAAGCTTTAACCGCGTCAAGTGTGATTTGCGCAACTTTACGAGCTAGTCCTGGAATATTATCAGCAATTTTAGTAAATTATTTCCGAAAAATCCTCCTACTACTTTTCTTCGATAAACTTTTTTCTGCTTCATCATATGTCTGAGGTTGTATAATTTTGTTGTCAAATATTTCAAAAATGTACGTTTACTGTTGTTCGCGTAGGTGCACGTAATAAATAACAATTTCGTTATTAAAATCCAACTGTCTTCCAGATTGGTCTGTCAGTTGCATATTTACTTCATTTATTTGATTTTAAAAATTCAGCGGATAATATATAATAGGACGTAGACTGATTTGCATGAGAGAACCTGGTAGAACTTCTGGTGAAAAACTGTATATAGTTTGACCTTTGCTACCTTTGGCTGAATAAGAACCAGCTGCAATAGAGCAATAGAGCAATTTACCAGTATCGTGTTTACGTCAGTTATATTTACTGGAAATTCACCGTCATATGTAACAAATTTACCACTAACAGAAGCATAATATGTGTGACGAAATCCTATCAATGATGCGATACTCGTTGGTGGTGATAAAACAATTTACATATCTTTTAATTTTATTCTAGCTCGCAATGTGTTATAATTTGGTGCTAGCTCAAAATTTTCAGCATTACCACCTGATTTTGTTATAAGTTCTTTTATCGTTTTATTTAAGTCAGTTATGTTGTATGCACCTTGTGGAATATCAAACGTCCGTGTATGTGTTGCTGACTGAACATAAAAACTAAACGAAAAGTTGTTATTGATACCAGTTTTGACGTTCGCCATAGCATTCCAACAAGTACATGAAATTATTCCAATTTAGTACTGTTTTTCACGATCTAGTTCTATTGGCGGAATATACTTTAATGAAATGTTTGCGCTATCTTTATCAGATTGGCTAGAGTCGAGTAATAGTGTTGCTGACATTTATTATTAAATTTTTTATAAAATTAAGTCGCCGCGATTAAGTCGCGGTGCAAAGTATCGTATTCGTCAGATGCTAATAAATTTCTCGATCTTAAATTATCAAGTATATCGATGATTTCATTATCAATTTCAGCACCAACATTTCTTGCTTCTTTTGATGATATCAATAACATTAATCTGCCGATCATTTCAGTAACTGATGTGAATATTCTGAAGCCTGTTTCCGGTTTTTTCTTCTCTATATTTTTCTTCACTATTTTTTATCTAATACAAAAAATCTCCTTTTAAAATCCCACCCCTTGCCAACAGGTTTTGGTCTGCTTCTTTCTGCTGTTTTTTCAAACTATTTGGACAATAAAATGACTCCATAAATCTGAATGAAACTGAATGCTTAACTTTCTATTTATCTGCTCCGTATACGACTGTATTTCGATATAGACCCCATATGACAACATACACTATTGATTTACGTTTTACTAAGTCACGACGTATTAAATACTCAATTGTCAACACGTAGGTAAAAAAAACTATTTATAGATCCTACCTGATTTGTATTTTAAACAGAGACAAATTACGCACGCATTTTATAACAATAAATATTTTGTACAGTTTACGACCATGCATAAAACTTATGAAAATTAAATGAAATCATATACCCAAGGTTACAGAAAGTAAAGATATACTTACCAGTATATGTTAAGGGTATTTTAAAGTTGTCTGTAAAGGGGTTACAGCTGGATACCGCGAAAAAATTTACCGCAGTATTTCTGAATGTATTCTCAATACATACCATTGTATATCGCAAATATATCAGGGACTAACAATTTTATGTTCTCGGGCAGGGGTGTTTTTGGAGTTTCAATAATTGGAAAAATGTTTTGCTCTGATTTATAGCAAAGTAATACCATATACATCCATAACATTATTGGGATCATATAGTAATTACCTTGAGATAAAAGAAAATAAAATATTTCAGCTCCAGAGAAAATCACGTGCGCTTCTGAACATCGTAGGATGATTCGCAGCCATACAAAGGAAAACATATACTTAACGCATTCACAAAAATAACTAAAACATGACATTTGTTTGTTTGTTTCTTTCTTTCTTTCTTTCTTGATTTTAATCAGATTTTTTCCCCAGAAAGTTGGATTTGGCTTGAATATGTGATGAAAGGAGATTAAATGTATAGTCAAAACTACACGTCTTTCGTTCAGAGTGGGAAAGAATAACTAGTTGGAATACGCCGTATAAAAGGAGTTCCTTCCCCGTTTCATTGCATACCTTCTTTTTAGTCACACATTCTTTTCAACGTTTGTAATATACACGTTTTACAAAAAACATGAAGTAGGCATTTGGCTTTTTAGGGAACATAGTTTACAATCTCTAAAAATGTCAAAATGTGGCAAACGTAACCGGGGCTAGGGCTAGATAGATGCTGTGCATTTGTGTCATTGATCTTTCTGCATTGCTGAGATAGTTATTCAGACTTTTGTTTTGAATGTTTCTAAAATGTTGCATGGGAATATATGAATTGATTTTAACTGTAATTATACACAAGGGAATTTGTTCTTACTTCTCAAAATGAATATAAGTTTTGGACCAGTAATTATTTTACTGTATTTTCAAACTCTCTATTTGCATGTGCAACTGTTGCATTTGCAACTGTTTCTTATGGAATAACTTAATCTTGTTCTTGAGTTTCACTAACAAACATCTGGATTGAATAGCAAACAAATATTCACTCATTCTGTATGACTTTATTCATTTAAAGTCGACAACAAATATTCACATTCCTTTTCTGTTTTGTTTAGCCATTCACTTCTACTTTTATGGGAATGCATCTGCATTCATGATTTACTTGCCTTTGAAGAGCTTGGCAGCATCTAAATCTACACACTGTTAAAACTATAGATTTAGAAATGGATGTGGTCCAAAACGTATGAGCTTTTGCAAAAGAATATATTAATTCATTTTTTTTATGAAGAATTTACTTAGTTTAAATTATCATTAAGACATGTAACAGAAAGACCTTAGCAAACCATAAAAATAATCAAAGTAGTGGGCCAAATGTTTGAACTATTTAGTTACTCTTAATATAGATATTTTTTCAGAGCTGATTGGCACAGAGTAATATCCAAAATAGGATAGCGAATTGTGTTATGTATATGTAAATATGTTGTTGTTGTTGTTGGGCTTAACGCCATTTTTCAGCACACGATAGGCTATTCATGACGGCCAGTATTAATGGTGGAGGAAGAAACTGGGAAATCACCGGAAAGAACCACCGACCCACGAGAAGCTACTGGCAAGCTTTCTCACATATCCACATTCGCCGAATCCTAGACTTGAACCCACGCAGACAGAGGTGAGATGGCAGTGATCCGTAACATATGTAAATATGTAATTAAATTGCTTGTATGTTAGTTTTAAAATTCCTTTTTTCAAATTTTTGTTTCATTACATTTTATTGAATGATTATTTTCACGGGATTCGAAATTCTTTTTCAGTAACTCTGTTTTATCTAAGATGTAAAAGGAGTTACATTAGTAATATTTTTAGTTCACCTTGGTCCAAGGTAGTGTAAGCGCTACGCGAAAATGGTTGGCTATTGCCAAGATCATTTCGTCTAGTCTGAATAAACAATGTTTTATTTTAACATTTATTTCACAGTGATAGTATATAGCAATTCTTGCTAAGTGACAAATTTTATTTTTCCTATAATAAGCTGGACAGACTTACGTTAAACTTGCTGGAGAAAAAGAGCAGTTATTTAAGAGATGGTGTTTTGCCAGGGAAGTTAAACATGATTATGAAGGTCTTGAACAACTTGTGTTGCTTAAAGAGTTAAAAAAAAAAAAAAAAGTATTCCTAATGACATTAAAAATCTTGTTGAAGAGCATAGACTGAAACCTAGGAAAACATTGCTCTAGCTGCCGATTGAATATTCCTTTACTCATAATGTTCCTTTTATAGGAAAATCATTCACTCAGCAGTCTACTGGTAGAAAGGTATTTCAGCCTAATATGACTCCTCCTAAAACTTAGTCTGGTGCAACTTGTAAAAATCAAGCTTCTGATAATCTTGATTCAAAATCCTTGTCTATTCCTACGTGTAACTATTGCAAGAAAAAAAAACACATTATTTCTAATTGCTTCAAATTGAAACATATGCAGCAGAATCAAAAGATAGGCCTATCCCAAATGCTAAGGTCACGGCAATGTATTGAAAACAATACATTTATTGGGTCTAATAAACCCGTCTGATTTTATTATAGAGAATTATGAACCATTCATGACGAAGGATTCTATATTATTCTTGGATTATGTGGCCAATCCTAACCCTATTATAATTTTAAGGGATGCATGAACTTCTCAGAGTCTTTAGTTATCAGGAACTTTGCCTTTTTCTGAGAAATCCTGTTCTAATGAGACTGTTCTCATTCAGGGAGTATAGTGCGACTTTGTTAATGTTGTTCTCCATTCTGTAAATTTGTCATCTGACTTAGTTTCAGGAGAATGGTTATAGTGTGTAACCTACCCGTTGAGGGCATTCATTTGTTGCTAGGCAACGACCTAGCTGGAGACAAGGTTGTGGTTAATCCATTTGTAACTGACAAACCTTGTTTGGATCAGAGAGACGATCTTATTGAAAGAGAATATTCTGATTTATACCCAGCTTGTGCAGTTACAAGAACTATGATAAAAAAAAAGCTCTTGAGAATGATGTTGATAAGGAAATCCTTCATTTAGCTGACACATGTATTGGTCAGGCTTTTGATGAGGTCACCTTTACTTATAATTTGGATCAATGAACATGTATTGATCACAGTCATCCTCTTTTAACTACTCATTATCTTTTATCTAATCTTGGTGATAAACAACAATCATTTGTCATCCAACAGAAAAAAAGATCCTAAGAACTCCTGTTTATTTCAGATGGCCATTAGTGAAACTGAAACCACTGAAGTACTTGTCTGTTATTTCATTATAAATGGGATTCTAATGAGAAAATGGAGACTCCTGAGGTACTTCCTAATGATGAGTAGTCAATGATGATTGTAGTTCCAAAATCTTACAGACATAAAATACTTAGTCTGGCCCATGAAACTCCTCTGGCTGGTCATTTATGGATAAATAAAATTTATAACAAGATCTTGACTCCATTGTATTGGCCAAAAATCAAAAGTTATGTTTGGAAATTTTGCAGATCTTTTCATACATGTCAAATGGTAGGAAAACCCAATCAGAAGATACCTAAGGCTCATCTGCAACCAATTCCTGCATTTGATGAACCATTTAGCAGAATAATGGTAAACTGTGTTAGTCCCTTACTAAGACCAAGTCAGGCAACCAATATTTGTTGACCATTATGTTTGCATCAACAAGATTCACAGAGGCAAATCCTTTGAGAACCATTAAAACCAAAACTATGGCAAAAGCTTTGATCAACTTTGCTTTACTCAATTTGGCCTTTCCAAATCTGTCCAATCTGATCAAGGGTAAAATTTCATGTCTGGAATTTTCCAGCTTGTTATGCTTGAATTTGGCACTCAGCAATTTAACTCAAAAGTGAAACTATGGTTTCACAGAACTTTACTTTAGAGAACATTTGAGTCCTGTAATAGAGTTCATTCTCTGTTGCTCATTATTTAAAATTTTCTTCAAATTAGATTTTACGGTCCTTAGAAAGTAAAGAACATGAATGAGTTAAATTATAATAATAGTACTCTGATCCAAACAAATTAATGGAGTAATAGAATATTGAAAGAGATAACCAAGTAAATTATGCAAATAATTTAGTTGTACCTGTCCCACCAACTGAGGATTTAAGTGAAGAAATTCAATTGGACACTGTTGTTTTTGGAGCAACATATCTTCAGAATTCAGAAATTATGAAAGATCTAGACCAGAAACTTTTACATTTGCTGCAACAAAAAAGGAATGAACATATTCACAGTTATTATTGGATTATGAGGACAAACAAAATTTTTCATGACATAGAAATTGTAGATTCAAAAACCTGTGAAACAACACCCATACAGAATAAACCCACAAAATAGGAATACTTGAAAAAGGAAATTCAGTGTTTCCTAGAGAACGATTTCATAGAGCCCAGTAAAAGTGATTGGATTTCATCATGTATACTTATTCCGAAACTGGATAAAATTGTCCTTATGTGCACTGATTATAGGAAGGTGAACAGTGTGAGAAAAGAGATTCAAATCAATTGCCAAGAATTGATGATTTTATTGATAAAATTGGAAATGCCAAGCACATCACCAAACTTGACATTCTGAAAGAATTTTGGCCAATTCTACTTTTGGATAGAGTAAAAGAAATTTTGGGTATTTTTGACTCCAGATGGACTTTATCAATATAAAGTAATACTGTTTTTGGGATGAAGGGTTCCCTAATTACGTTTGAACACTTGATGAATATGATTACCTCTGGTCTGTCATGCTTACATTGATGATGTCATCATCTACAACACCACCTGAAAAGGACATCTAGCCACAATTCGGAAATTCTTTGAAAGACTTACTGATGCCAATCTGACAATCAATTTATCTAAAAGTGAGTTCTGCCATGCTTGTGCAACTTTTCTAGGACATATGGTGGGACATGGTAAAATTAAACCTATTGATGCTAAGGTCAAGGCTATCTCAGATTTTCCTGTGCCTGTCAATAAAATGCAACTGATGCGATTTTTTTTTTTAATATGGCCGGATACTATCAAAAGTTTTGTTCCAATTTTTCCAATATTGCTGAACCTCTGACAAATTTGTTAAGTAAGAAAAACAAGTTTCTTTAGACTGACAAATGTCAGGAGGGTTTTTATAGATTAAAAGCCATACTCAAAAGTGTGCTGGTTTTGACAGCTACAAATTTCAATCAGTCTTTTAAAATGTCTGTGGATGTAAGTGATGTTGGGGTTGGAGCAGTATTGATTCAAGAAGATAGAAATGGTATTGATCACCCTGTGTGCTATTTCTCTAAGAAACTAAAAATGCACCAAAGAAATTACTTAACAATCGAGAAGGATTGTTTGGCTTTAACATTGGCATTATAGCATTTTTTGAGGTTTATGTTAGCTCATCTCCTTCTTAGGTTGCTGTACATAGTGATCCAAACCCCCTTACATTCATCGACAAGATGAAAAAAAAAATTATTAAGGTGGAGTTTGTTTTTGCAAGGGTATAATTTCAACATAAGGCACATCAAGGCAAAAGACAATTTCATTGCAGATGCTCTTTCCTGTGTATAGAAATATTATTTCATATACACTTCATATAATTCATAAGAATTTTTTCATGTAATTTTGTTTACCTCATGTATAATGTACATATGGTAAAAAAAAGCTTTATTATATAAATCTTACTTTTATCTTTATGGGCATAAATGTTATGCATATGTATTTAAATTGCTTGTGTTAGTTTTAAAATTTTTAATTTTAATTTTGTTTCATTACATTTTATTGTAATGACTTTTTTTTACGAGATTTGAAATTCTTTTTCAGAAATTCTGTTTATCTAAGATGTAAAAGGTGTTACATAAGTAATATTTTTAGTTCACCTTGGTCCAACGTTGGTGTAAGCGCTACATGAAAACAATTGGCTATTATCAAGGTCATTTTGTATAGTCTTAACAAACATTGTTTTATTTTTAAATTTATTTCAAAGTGACAGTAGATAGGAGTTCTTGCTATGTGACAAATTACATTTTTTCTATTGCGTTGTTCAAGTGTTGAGACCACGTGATCTATATCGTGTGAATGGGATGATGATTTGGTTTGATATAATACCATTTCCGAGTACTAATCAGTCAGTTGTATTTTTGAAACCTTTAAAGCTTGAGAGGTTTTTATTGTTGAAACCAGATTTGTTTTTGAAGTTCATTTGTTTTTGGAATTTAATAATTTATTCTCTAGAAAACCAAATGAGAGTACTATTTTATAAATTCTGGGAAAAAGAAATTCAGTGGAAATTTATTCTGGAATTATTAGGAAACATAAACTGTAATTCAATTGAGGCATTGTTGCTATCTGTACAAGAACCACATCTTTTGTCATTGTCTTCCATATCTGAACATTGTTGAGATTTGAACCTGGATTCTAATAGAACTATTTAGTGATAGGACTTGCATTTTTCATTCTTAGGATTAAATTTTGGATTATATTCACAAACCATAAGTCCTATTTACCAATTTTTACATTGTTTTCTTGGGAAAAATTAAATTTATTTTGTTAAGCTTGTTGACTTCACTCTTTTCTCTTGTTATTATTGTACATGCCTAAATGGAAGAATTGCCAGATGGCAGAGTTGCTTATTTAGTGACCAAAATGCAGAGTGTAGAAACAAAATGTTTTTCAACTTCATGCACTAATTTAATATTTTGTTTCATGATGTGTCAGTGTTACTGTAACAGACTAAGTATAGTTACAAAAAGTACTTCCTGTAACACTTCCTGAATTTCTAAATATTACCTTTTTTAATTCAAGCAAGAATACATAAATAAGAATGTATTAGTCTAAATTCAAGTAATAATGCATATTTATGGTACAGGTACAGAACACATCAAATATGTTCTGATGTAATGTGGTACTCTGCACAGCTTCAGAAGAACAAGTTATCAGTAGTCATGTATATATGTTTACAAACAAAACACTACAGTGATGTTTACTTAAACAAGTTTGATAGCATAGGCAACCAAAGAACAAAACCTTCAAGGTCTGTAATCATTCTTTACTTCATTGTAAAAAGTCTCGTACTGGTAAACAGTTATAATGCAATTTATTTAATATTACAAATGAAGTGAATATGACATATGTAGGCAGCCATAGTTCCTTTATACTCCCATCAGATGAACCTGGATAAAAACATTTTTAATTTTAAAAATAAGTTCTTATATAAAATGTTCAGCCTGATTGAAAATAAGAAAATTAGGTGAAAAAGTGCATATTACATACAGCTAAATACAGGATATCTGTGTGGTGATGACAGTAACAATGCTAAGTGAGAAACCCTCCAAATTTAGGTAATGGTAGTAAAGAACTGGAACATTGTGTGAAAATTGTTAATACTTCAAATTTTGTTCCAATGACTGTTATTATGCTGCAGTTCTAAGGATGGACTGTGATGCAGTATGCTGCAACCCAGTATTCAAAAAGTATATAAGGTATTGAAAATTGTCTAATGTACAGCTAACTCCTATTATTAGGATAAGTGAACAGCCTTATCAGAATTCAGAGGTAATTAGAATACTTCTCTTTTATAAAGCTCAGAGGGCCTAATGAATGACTTATGTGTAGAGCTGGGGGTAGTTGTTCTATTGGATTAAACTTTACAAAATGCTGTTACTGGATATTTACAGACTTTAAATTCTAAACACTGTCCAAACTGATGAAAATTTAAGGATTACTAATAAACAAAATCAAGTTTCTAAAATTTGGACTATAATTTTCATAGTCACTAGTCATATTTTAAAAATTCCAGCACATTACATAAATATTGCCACTTCATTACTGTAAAAGCATCAGTAAAAAACACATGATTGTGCAAAAATTAATCTTTATTCAGTGATATACTATAGATCAACAATCAAAATTATATATTTAAGCAACAGATATGGCACAAATCAAACAAGTTTATTACAAACCTATATTGAGTACAGTTCATTACAATTCTGAAATACAAGTTCACAAGAATTGTACCTTATTAGCTCTGTATTAAGATTATCTGTTTAGTTGTCATCATTGTGATTTGGAACAGTAAATCTAAAAAAATGTACCAAAAACAAAACACCAATGGCAACTCAATATAAAATAGTTATTAAAAAGTTTTAGTTTATAGTGGTATCTGTGTTAATGCTAGCACATAAAATTAAGTTTAAGCTAACACGAATGGGAGATGCCTTTTTAAATTTCTAATTTAAAATTAACTAATCCACTGTCGAGTTCATTTGGTGCACATAAAGCATTAAAATTATACATTAATCATAAATATTAAGGAATTAACATTTACCTTTTACAATAAAAGATAAGGTACAGCTAAATATAAGAGCTAAATATCAGAGTGAGGTCAAGATTCCCTAGCAGGCTTTATGGAAGTAATGGTTAAACTTGGTAAGTTTCTCTTATTGCTAGATTACCTGCCCTGGATAAATATTGTTAATTTTCCAACCATCCATTTAACAGGAACATTAATGTTTCATTTAGCAAAAAAATGGGTCACAGAAATATATTTCTTTTTTTATGTAGGTCTTTGATTACATGATAATTATGCCATTTCTTTCAAGATATGAATTAAATTATTATAAGAAATCAATTCCTGTTGCTGATTTCTCAATGATGGATGATCCATAATATAGCAGTAATGTAAAGGGAAATTATTATGAAATCTTATTAAGACAAAATACTCAGCAAAACTTAAATAAAGATCAAGAAAATTAAATAACTGAAACACTAGTACAAAAAAACAAACATGTGCAGCATGATAAAACCAGTACTATATAAATATACTTATTCAGTGGTCATGCTACCAGGCAAAGTGGGCAATTAAGTCACCATAGAAAAAGTAAACTTTCACCTTCTGTTATGAAAGCAAAAACTACTTCACTGGAGAAAGGTATCTCCAGTGTTGTGTTGTAGCTCAATGGGAAATGTAAGCATGTAGCCATCAAACAGCTGTGTTGATTCAATTGCTCTGACAAATAAATTCTTGCATATTCAATGGCATGTGTTTTAATAGCTGATTAACCATTAACAATTTCCCAAGTAAGTTAGCAAAATGCACCCAGTTGTCAGTTGATTATAAAACATACAAATTTGTGTCAAGAGACTTAAACATTAGAATGTAAACAGCAGTTTTTATTTTAAGAATTCTAGAATTGGTGACCTGACAATTATAATGTGTGAACATTATTTTCTTCATATAATTAGTCTGGAACCATAAGTGAACCTGTCAAGAGGAAATAATGGCACACATTGCTGTGTTTGAGAAGTACTACTTTTATCAGATTGTTTTCACTAACCATTTGAAAAATATATTATGTAAAATAGACAATCATAGAAAGCAAAGTCTAAATATTATGTGACAGTAGATTTAGTCTAAAAATGTAATCATCTAGATCAGAAATGTTTCACACAATGCAATGTTGTGGAAGAGCTGTAAGGTCAAAGTTGATTTCTGATTTCACTCATAAAGTAAAACAAAGCAGTGAAGCAAGTACCATGTAGACAAATAATAAAACCATGAAAGTGAAATCCTATCAATGGATTGGATAAATGAAGCTAGGAAGTGAATGGTTGCATTAAGAAATTCCTCTTTCAAAAAAACAGATGAACTTGCATGTTATCTGTGTTGATTTGGTTGGAAAGAAGAGTTTAGTCATACATTAACTTTAATGCTTAAGTGTGTTGTTTATGAATATTTATGGTAATGTTTAATTGTCAACAAAGAAATTAGAAAATAAAGTATTGCTTAAATCAATTTTAAATGCAGATATGCATAATGAGAAATAGTTGGCATAATTCAGATAAGAGAATGAACACACACACACTCACACACTCACAGTGTTTCTTGCTTTTCTCCCACTTCTTTCTTTTTAGCTCTCGTGTCTTTCTGTTCTGTCTAAAAGGAGAAGTCACTTCTCCCTAAGATTCAAGTCTAGCTTGGCCCCTGCTTCTCACAAACTTTTGTCCTCCATTAACATTTTCAAAACTGTAAAGTATTTCTATAGAATGTACTGCTTCAAGCTGAATAGTACATGTGCCTAAAATTACTGTTTACAAAATTTTGCAACTTATAAAGCGCATTACTGGTCGCAACTTGTGCAGGCCTCAAAAAGAGGCATCTGTTGTGAAAAGATAATTGTATATTTTACTTTAAACAGTATATAGAGAGATGAAACAGGTTAATTTTAGAATGACTCCTAAATTTAAAAAAATCAGTACATACTAAATATATTATTTGAATGGTAAATTATGAACTAGTGTTATCTAAACAATACTTCACTCCTAATGTCATGCAGTGTCATGCATACAAAAAAACTTGTTTTTTTTCCTTACAAATGCAGTAACCTACACATCATAAAGCAATCAACATAATGTATTTATATGAAAAATTCTTTGCATGTTACACTCCAAACTGTTTAAGTCTTCTGATATGAATCAAAGTTTTAAAGACTATTTTCTAAAAAAAAATCTTTAAAAAAACATTAAATATCAGCTAATGTTTTCATAAACAAAACAAAGTTGTAGGATTATTTTTTTTAAAAAAAGGAAATAGAACAATGTATGCAAATGCTTCAGAACTATTTTTGTATTTGAAAATATAAGACTTGGGTCAGCACTAAGGTAATGTATATCATATATTCATTTTATATTTATCACCAAATGTTAGCAGAAAAAGACAACACTATTGCAAACAGTAATAACTGAACAATAATCCAAGCTTCAACAAGTTAATTGTAATATTTACTGAAAACATTGACAAAAGAATCATATAAAAAACACAATAGTTAAAATTCTGAAGCCGAAGGCCAACTAATTATGATGACATTTACATGCTAAAACAGTGCACAAGTCTTCATCAAGAAAAATACAATGTACAAAGTAAAATTATAACAGCATAAATTGTGTTCCAATTAATACAGAAAAAAGGCAAATACAAATATTCTGTGCAATTTGAATGAAAAATCTTTCAAACACTTATATCATGTTACAATTTTTATAGAAATACTCCAGTCTTTTCTTAGATTATCTTTAAGAAAATCCCTTATTTTATTTAATTTGAATTATAAAGAGTCTATTATCTGATTTGATTTGAATTTATGAAGTTCTTTAAAAATTATTACATGAAAATGAAATTTGTGACAAACATAACAGATAGACATTTATGACAAGCATAAAACATACATGTTCTGCTGTTAAGTTTGCTTTAGTGCAGTTATGTGCTGAAAAACAAAGATAATGGTGCATATTTCTTCATGGTAAATGACTTGTTGTGTTACTTAACTCAAGTATCAACAAATGCATTGCAAAAACAACATTATTATGAATAGAACTGATGTTGCATCATCCACAAGAGCCAGGAAAATTAACTACAGTCAAAAAGCTATGTATACATGTTTTTCATCCTAAATCAATAAAATTTACCACTGCATATATCCAAGGGATTTATATTTACATATAATCTGAATAAATTGCACCTATAGTTTATAATGCAAAATTGCAAACATGAATTAGGTAATTTTGGGAAGCAAAAGTAAATTATGTGGAATTTTAAATCTATATCAAATATACACATACATGGTGATCATATTTATTACAAACAGAAATACACTTATTTAATTTGCATAATAGAAAAGAACAAATCTGAAGATATAAAATACTGATTCTTGAAAATGTATTACCCTTAAGTAAATAATTCTGAAAAATTTGATAAACTAATGCTAGCTAATCAGTTTTTCCTCATTAATATCCAAACAATAAAGCAACTTTTGCAACAACTTACTACATCACAGGTAGATAATTCAACTTGCAAAGGTTAAATCGAAAATTTCCCTAACTACATATATGAAAATATACATGGAATCATTTAATGAAATATATGTATATATGTTTATGCTTATTTTGTGAATTAATATTGATAATTTATAAACTTTTAAACAATTTTATTTATTTCCTATACAGTTCTTTAAATCTGTAAATTTAAACTAATTGTGAAGAAAAGTATAAAGAAGATTCCATTTTTGAATAAGATTATGTCTTCCCTCTTACTTTGAGCCAAATTAAAATAATATAATTTCATTTAAAATGCTTGAACTAGTTCTTACAAAGCCACAATTATTCACAGCAATAACATGCTTGAATTAAAGATAATAAAATCATAAATACACAAACTTATTAAGATAAGGTGAGAAACAAAAGACATACAAGATACCTTCCTAATTGGGTAACATAGATATAGACATCTGGAATAAAATGCTATTTTCTTAAATTTTATTTAATAAAATATAAATCAATATCCTCAAGTATGATGTAAATAAACAAACTAAAAATAAAACACTTTCTGACATTACTTTGACCATTTTTCATAATTTTAGTATCATTGCATGTACATTAAATTAAAAGTTCTGACACCTGTATCGGAGAACAAACTTTGTAAAGAGAACATTTTTGAATTATAAAGGCAGATTTTTTAAACATGTTTTTTGAAGTCTAAATGTTCAGCTGTCATACCTCCATAGAGTCTGTGTGAACTCATCTCGAATATCCTTTACAGTCCAACTTTCACAAAGTTCATTTATGTATCCAGATCTACGTGTAAGTTGTTGGCTCCAGTAGTTTTGAATCCATATTTAAATACTGTATCTTTTAATATTCTTGGAGACTTAAATTTAATCCCAATATTTATCATGTTTTCATGAAGTTCCTTGACTGTGTCATTGGTTCTAACAGCATAGATCATATTTTTAATTATACATGATTTATGTCTAGATCTTGGTTATGCATTTTACAGTTTGATAATGTAGCTCTCATATTCAAACACTTTCAAGTTCTGTATCCAGATCTTTCTTTGTCCTGCAAAGTCCTGTAGGCCAGCTCCCATGTTGACACACAGTACTTGGACAAGACTTCCAGAGGGAAGTTTTGTAATGGAACTTCCATCTCGTTGTCAGAAAGAAGAACTTGCAGATAGTCTACAAATCTAAAAACAACACAAATATTGAAAGAGAAGTTAATAAGTCTTGTTTCCAAGGTAGTTTAAGATTTTTTTGCAGAATAATAATGCATTTTACAAAATTCTCTTCAAGTTTCTTGTGACTGGTTTGGTTTGGTTGGGTTTGATGCCATTTTGCCACACATTATAAGCTGGTTATGTAAGGCAGCCAGGAAAACTGGTGGATGAAGAACCTGGAAGAATTCCAGTAAGAACCACCAACCCACGGAAAGCTACTGGCCGCTTTCTCACATTGGCAATGCCCATGACTTACACCTATGCGAACAGAGGTGAAATGGTGGTGATCAGTAGAGGCGAGTGCTTTAAACCACTCAACCACCAGGAGCTGTTTGGTTTGGTGTTTTACAACACAGCAACACAATTTGGTTATTTAGTGCTGCAGCAATTGGGGTATGTTTTAATTGAAAGTCTGTAATGCTAACCACTGAGCTACAAATGCTAATTTTTCCAATAAATTTGAAGTAATTCAGGAAATGACTGATATTATAATTATTAATTTAGAGCGCTTATCAGAGGTGCAGGTTGTTAAAGAAAGTTAAATATTTTACTTCTTCTCTTTAGTATCCACAAAATCTTCATCCTCTGGATTCTGAGGGACAGAGATGACCAGAACAATACACTCAAATATCAATTCCAGGAGGGGGATTAGCCCCTTAAGAGGCAGATGTTGGAGATACTCTTTGAGAGCCTTCCTGAGTTCTGGTGTCAGAGGTTGGTGGAAATCCACAGGAATCCCATCAAATATCATCTGCAACAGTAAATTAAAATGGAATCTAAAATTTATTTTTTAACTTACAGCATCCACTATTATTATTATACTTTAAATAGTAACACTTGTATGAAGTACAAAAAGGGTACAAGACGAATTACAAATTTATTATATCATGTCCACAATTATACTTGTACTTCAAGTGTATATATATCACTCTTTCTAAAAAGTTAATTCTTCCTCTTTTTTAACAGGGAAGAAGACCAAGATGTAATTACTATCATCTGTTATTATTTTAATCATGATCATGTTTATCAAAATTGCTGAGAGTAAATAAAAAGCTAAAAAACTTATGATGGGTTGACTAAATTATTCTAATTGTTGGAAATATATCTAAGCATGTATACAGAAGCAATGCATGGCAATTACATCTGTGGCTTTATATATTTTTCAGTAACTGTATGTATAAATTTTATTCATACATCCATCCATAGATTTGTATTTCTCTATATTTAATCATTGTTGATATCCATCAAGAAATAAGTACAGACCAAAACAGGTATCTTATATGGGCCTATATTCTATCCAATATAGTCCTAAAGACTATCTCATATAGGCCTAAAGACTATCATATGTAGGCCTAAAGAGTATCTCATGACAGCCTAAAGACTGTCTCATATATGTCTAAAGGGGTATCTCATATCTCAATTTTTTCTAGTGTCACCTCTTTGTGTTTAGCAAGAATCTTTGTCTTCTCCAGGGAGAGCAGTAACCACAGTGATTTCACATGTTTATACTGACAGTACAGTTTGGCCTGAAATAAAAAGCAGATGGTAACTGTATGTAAAAATCTACATATTACAATATTTGTTTAATGAACATACACTTGTTTACCCATCATGCTTGTTTACCCACCATACACCTGATAATCCCTCAAATATACTTATTTACCCATCATACACTTGTTTACCCATTATATATATTTATTTACCTATCATACCCTTGTATATCCATATATATACTTGACTATCCATCATGTATAATTGTTTACCCATCATATATACTTGTTTATCAATCATATATATTTATTTATCCATCATAAACTTGTTAAACATCATATATACATGCTAATCCATCAGATATACTTGTCTACCCATCATATATATTTGTTTACCTGTCATATACACTTGCTAACCAATCATACATACTTGTTTACCCATCATATATTTATTTACCCATCACGAACCTTTTTACCCACATATACACTTGTTTACCCATCCTATACACTTGTTTGCCCATCATATATATTTATTTACCCATCATATACACTTTTTTTACCCATCATACACTTTTTTACCCGTCATATGTACTTGTTTACCCATCATACACTTTTTTACCCAACATACACTTATTTAACCATCATAAGTGCTTTAAACATGATTTAATGACAGAGACAGGATGGCAGTATAATAATAGTAGCGATACAATTAAAATGTTTGCTCACATCTGCCCATCATTTACTAATTTAAGGCAAAATTCCCTAAATAATTTCACTGTGTCAACCCTTCAATGTAAAACTTCATATGTGTGCTGCATACTAATAGGAATTCATGATTTTTCATTTTCAATCTTTCATGTATATATTCAACACACTCTGTTAAACCATCTGTCATCAGTTTTCTTTTTTAATGGATTGGCAGCCTACAATACCACAACTAATATATTCATTGAGATAACATTGGAGTTATATCCATTAGCATCAAGTCAAATGTTGCCAGGAAAAACAATACAGTACTCATTTTGTTGTTGTTGTTGTTGTTGTAGGGTTTAATGCCATTTTCTGGCACAAGATAGGCATTACATGGTGGTCAGAATCATTGGTGGAGAAGAACCTGTGAAAACCCTGAAAAGAACCACTGACCCACAAGAAGCTACTGGCAAGCTTTCTCACATACACACATTGGCCAAATCTGAGACATGAACCCATGTAGACAGAGGTTAAGTACTCATTTAAATGTAAATTAAAAATCTGAAACATATGCAAGAATTTGGTGCCATTGTATAGTAAATTGAAACTTTGACAAATACATGTATATAAAATTTTTCTTAATTTAGTTTGCATTCATCAAAATTTATTCTAACATAGACTGCTCTTTTTCATGGTGACCTCTGACCTACTGAGAAGGGAAAATAATTCTTAGTTTTCTTAGGGAATATAAAATTGGTCACTACCAAATAAACTTCATTGTCAGATCATTACTAAATTTGAAATAATGGACAATATATTAATATTTTTTTATTTAGGTCCTATCCTGATGGATTTAAAATAAAATGTAATGTTAAACACAGGTGATAGTATACCCAGAGTGCAATTAATCAATGATTTAATTTCTTTGAACCTATATGTGATAATCAATTTATGCCATAGATGCATTGCTTGGGATAGAGTACATAAACTGAAATTGCATGAATTGAAAGTCATTTAAATGCATGTACATGAGCTGCATGTGAGTCATAGCACATGGTGCAAGCTATGGCATAATAATGAACACAATGACACAAATTTAATGTTATTTCTTCATTATAAATGAAATTAAAATGAAAGCAAATAAATCAAATTTGCATAATTTAAGCATCATTGTATTTCATGGAATCACTATATTCCAACTATAGTCAAATTAATATATCAAATGTCTTTCTATAACTTTGAATGTTTTTATGATGGTCCAGGAAAAATCCTAACAAGTCTCCTAGGCTGCCATAGTTATACCTTTTATTTAACTACATCATTATGCCTTTGAATACTGCTTATCTAAAAATAAGGTCACAGTCACCAGAACCTAAACCAGTCTTTGAGCCCATTCGATTTATCTAAATATCAAATTTATTCTGGTTTGACTCAAAATTTTGGAGCTATCTTGCTGAAAATAATGTGCGACAGATGGATGAACAGTTGATGGTTAGCTGGACAGATATGTAGACATCATAAAACTGAGGAGAAACTTGAGGAGAGTAGAGACATAAATTTTGTTACACATTGTGGCAAAATACCGAAGCATTATGCAGTGACTGCTCCATCTTAAGTGTCTCCACCATGAACTTGTCAAGGTCACTTTCGGGATTACCTCCAATGGATTTCAGGAAACTAATGGCAATGTCAAGGTTATCTAAAGCCTGACAGAGGTCAGGCAAGCTGCGGAACTCTTCACTTATTTTATGTTTAGCTCCACTATTTAAAGCTACCTGTGACAATGGAAAAATAAGATAATTATTTTTCATCTGACAACAGATTTCTGTGAACGGACACAAGATTTATCTGCTTACTGCCTTTTCCTATGCACATGATGATTTAGGTAAGAACAAGAATATTATTAAACTGTTACATTATGTACACTCTCACATCTTTCTATACCATAGTAAAAAAAAAAAAAAAATTCTGGTTGCTTGGTTTTAATGATCTCACTCTTCAGACTGGGTTGGGAGGAGTTCTATGCAACATTACTCAACTCCAGATAATTACATTAAGTCCCTGCTATTGCTCACATGACTTATATAAAACTTACATACAACAGTTTACCATTTCACAAAGCAAGCCTATATTGCAAGAACATAGCCCTCGGTAGCTCTCACACAAACTTTATATTATGCCAGTTTTACATATTTTCCAACAGCCTGGTACCAAAAAAATTCCAATAATATAGGCATAACTGACAAGTTCATCCTATTAGATGCAATATCACCTCATTAACTGCATGGATCTTGTTCATTACTGAACTCATCTGTGATCTTGATGATATAAGCTCACATTTAAAGTTTGATCAAAATATAGTCTCTAGAGTGGAAACAAGGTTGGTCCATGATCACCATATTAGCATGCATAGATCTTGATCATTGAATGTATTAAGTCAAAATCTGGATGAATAAGCTCAAATTCCAAGTTTGATAAAACTGAGACAAGAAACATGACTTTCAGACTGATAACAATAAACTGGCATTGGACACACTACCAATGCAAGTCTAAACCTTAATATCACTTGGTCTTATGGCCATGTGAACTGAGCACCACACAAAACAGTCATTTTAAATTCCTCTTTTTAGTGAACCTGTATGTTAAAAATACATGTAAAAACATTTATAAAATGTTTGATCTTGAGAAAAGAAATAAAAAGGTCTGTTCCAGTCTTATTTACTTTGTAAAATTAAGGTTGTGCAAAGAAAACAGTTCCAATATCATAAGTTTTTGCTCTCTTTCAATAGTAGAAAAAAAATGTGTTGACAATTAATGTGCAAAATGTTCTTGTTAAATTTTTTTATATCTTACCACAACTAACATGGTTTATTTTGGGAGATACCATAAATTACAATATGCATGTCAAAGTCAAGTTGTATGAGCTATAAATTGAGCAAATAAAATATCTGAAGTAAATCTATCATGAATTTTCATTTCAATAATTCAGGGTAAATGCAAGGATGAGGGATGATTAAGTGAAAAAGACATTTTACTTCAATATGCCAGGAATGATAAGCTGACTTATCTTTCCCTACTTTACACTGCCTCCCACCTACACCATTTCCCAACTGCATAGATCACTGCTCCAATAACCTTAAATAAAATAAATGAGCACCATAAAGAATTATTATGTTATATACTCTGTAGTCAACTGATTAAATTGTGATTATATGTCTGCAATTATAAATTGATGTACAAGGTGTTTCAAATAATTTACACAGTGATTACTATGAAATGAAAGATATACACTGGGATGTAAACCAGGGTTGGACAATCTGAATTGTAAACTCAACATGCCATTGGAGCTTGTCCAAAACTATGACACCATAATATCCAAATAAAAGTTAATTTTTTAACAAAAGTTAAAATTACATATGGGATGCTTGTTTAAAATTTTGTGCTATATACTGAAGAGCAAAATCTGATGGTCAGAAAGATAAATGGAAGTGACAGACTACAACAGTCTACCATCAAATATACTCCATTGACAGAGGAAATAAACTGCATAAATTTATGTTACAGAAGCATAAAGTATATATGAATCATAAATAAAGGTACTGACACATGTTCTTCATGAAAGATTGCAGAATACAGAAGTCAAAAATCACTCAAGTGTGAAAATTGGGTTACCAAGACCTAGTTTTGGCAAGGTCAATTTACACCTTCCAATATGTATCAGTATACCAATTTTAATGTCTTGGTAAAAAGGTGCTAGATATTGAATATGTGATGTTTGGATAGGTGAAAATACAAAAGTGTGAAAACTGGACACACTGAACTAGACTGGCTATGGTCGCATTATTTACACTGAGAGTCATCTACATACTAATTTTCATTAGTGTAGATGAAATAGGGTGCATTGAATCTATTAATGGTGTAATGGATGGATTAATGAAAGTCTCTTAAACATGAAAATGGGGTCACATTGATCTAATTTTTAATATGGTTGAGTTACTTTCATTGAAATGCACTAAGAAAAAGTTTCATGAATATGAAGCATGTAACAAACCAACAGCTAAGTATACAAATTACATAATTGCAAAGCTGAATCAGACTGACCCAGCTTTGGTATAGCTGAGTTACTTTCCCTTAGATACAATCGTACACTAATTTTTATGAATGAAGATTAAATGAGTTCTGACCACTTACTGAAGGTGTAAGAAAGAAACAGCTGAAAATACACAGGCATGAAAATTAGGTCACATTGGCCAAGTTTTGTTGTGACTGAGTAACATTTGTACAGATAATGTGTAGGTGAGATGGAATCTAGGGTACTGCAGGTGTAACAAATGTATAGCTGAAAATACAGAAATTAGTAATATATTAGGTCGAAGTGACATAATTTTCACATGGTTGAGTTACTGTCATTGACATGCATCAATATACCAGTCCTGGCACAGTTTAGGTGAAACAGATATTGAACAGCACAGTGAATGAATGAAGTAAACTAACAGGACTGGAATGGCAAAATGCTAAATTGGTGAGGGTGATAAATAGAGAATATGGTTAACAGTGTTCAACATCTAGGTTTTTGTAATAAGACAAAATTTTGCAGACAATACTATACAGACAGATAACTCCCTGTCTAAGTGGTGAACATAAGGCATTGAGTCAACACTAACCTGTGGTATTTTCTCATCCAGCTTTCTGAATGTGGCAGCATTTGTATAATTAGCTCTGTAAACCATTTCCTCGATCTGAAAAGAAGCATGTTTTAAAGTTACTGACATTTTCCTCTTGAAAATTAAATTGCTGATCATTTTCCATAAGAAAGGAACCCAAAAGGATTGGTATACTTATATACCTGTGATAGAACCAGGATTTCAAACCAGTAGATTTACAAATTTTGATCTGGAGATTGGCTTCTTAAAAGGGAGATTTTTTTTATCAGCATAAATTGTAAGTGTTTTAAAGGAATTGAAAACAAAACAAGTTCAATTTGTTATAAAATATGTATTCTTTTCATATTATAATACAACACACAATTTTGCACATGATTCAGATTCAGAATCTGATAGAAAATGTTACAAGCAAAGATTTTTTTATACAATCCACAGGCATTTTAGTTTCCTTCAGAAGATCATTGTCTGGTGACCATGGTGACATTCACTGTCATTGTTAACCATCACACATTGCAGGCTCTCAAGTCTTCTGTCCAAACTTCCCCTTGAATCACTCTGGATTTTATGAAGAATGGAGAATGTCCTCTCTGTGTTTTTATCCACTTTTGATGCAGTCTCAAATAATGCCTTCAATGTGGGTGTGATTGTTACAGAAGAATTGTTGCATCTGTATATGCCTGGTGATATCATTTCTTCCTCCATATGCTATCTTAAAATCCATTTTGCACAAAAGACAATGCAAAGTCAGGACCTTTGCTACTAGCCTGCACACACTTCAATTCTGGTGTCCAAGTGTTCTTCAACTTGCTGTATTATTTCTTAGCTGGTGGCTTTTTAGCATTGGGAGAAAGCAGATGTTTTGACATTTCGACATGAATTGAAAAAAAAATACTAGCTGCCTTAAATATTAATTTTAAACCATCATGAACAATACAAGAACAATTAAAAGACATTGAATCAAAATACTTAAGTGTTTCTGCCCAGATCATTTTTGTTCCATCTCTTTTTTATCTTCCTTCCATGACAGATCCGATGAGTTTTAGTAAAGGATTACCTTTGATCCTTTTATCACTTATAACTCCTCAAACAACATCCCACATTTGGCTTTAAACTCTCCAAATTACAAAAAGGTAATCAATTAGCTGCTTCTGTGTCCATATGCTAACAATTGTAATCCCACTAATCATGCATGGTCGCACCAGTAGGTCTATTATTTCCAGCTTTCCAATAGCCTGGTTCTGGCTTCTTTATCTAATGTGTTGATCAAACACATAAAAAAACAGATTTAAAAAAAAAATTAAAAAATCTGTGACATTTTCAAAACCGGTAGATTTTGACTACTAAACGGTATGTGCAGTAGACAGTCTTTAAAATGATATTTTTTCCTCCTGCCGGTAGAATCACAGGTATTTACTTAAATCGCTGGCATTTACAGGCACCAGTCTATGAATTCTGTCAAGATATTTTGCAAGATTAGCAGTATTTTCTCTTTAATTTTTGTTACAATTCTTCAGTGTGCACTCATCCATAATGCAAGTAAACTTTTTTTTTGGATTCACTTTTAAGGGAGATGTTTTCAGTGGGTTTGGGATTTGGGGATTTTTTATATTACAAAACATTAAATTTAGTTTCAAATCCAATCATCCAAATTATAATGTCATACTCTTCCTGGTGGGAGGATGCTTCTCCAAGTATCTGAATCCCCTGCTGTCAGTGTTTAAAACCTTCCATTCAGACTTGAGGAATAGTGATCAATTTGCCTAGGTAAATATACCTCACACCCCTTCTGCATCCCACACCTATGGATATAAATCTCTAATTAAATTAGCTCATAACTATAGTGAAAAAAGTTCGAGTACAATGATTTGCCATCATGTATATATTTTAATGATGGCCATAATATGTGCCAAGTTGACCAGCAATCAACTAAAAACTGTAAGAGTATCTGCAATGACATAGTTCTGTCAAAATTCCATTACACATTGCATCAAGATGTATGACAAAAAGAGCAACAACTCTTACAAACACAGATTTATCAATATATGCATTTTGAGATGAAAACCCTAATATGTACCAAGTTTCACAGGGATGCATTAAAAAAATGTGAAACTAACTGCAACTACTTTTAACAAAAAGGGCCAATAAGTCTGAAAAAATTGTGACAGAACAGTGATTTAATGATATGCATATTTTCAGGTCATGACCATACTATTTACCAAGTTTTATGGCCATCCATACATAACATTATGCTACAAAACAAAGAGAGCAACAACTCTAATAATAAATTGTGATGAGCAAAATGATTTGTCACAATGCTTCTATCCAAATGATGACCATAATATTTATCAGGTCTCTCATAGCAAGCTGTCAAAAACTGTGCAACTTTGTTTTGGAAAAATATGAGATGCTAATCTGTATACTATTACTACAACCATTGTTCTTTATCACATGTACCATTCATTTGAATTTCATTTGAATTTTCAATGTTATATAGGTAGTTTTAAATGTATTTTTGTTCAAAAACCAAATCTGCTCCTTAAACTCTTCAACATCTTCAGTTTACATTTTAGGATTAACATCAGTTATGAATCTTTTTTGTGAGAATAAAAAATCTACAAAAACTTCCAACTCCAAAAATGGGAATTGGAAGGGGTAACCAAACAAAAGTTTGCCTCTAATATTAAGTGTAAAAATGTTATGCCTTTTATTTAACTGTCCAGTCAATACCAAAGTGGAAGAAGTGCTATGTTCCTTACTATTATGGGCCAGCTGTAATTAAACTTACTATGGTCTTAAATTAAACTGGCTAACAAACATCTTCCTGATTAAAATGTTTTGCAAATCTCTTAATCTTATCCCTCTTGGTTTTCACATATATGTTAAGTAAAATTTCAGAATGGGAAATTTATCATGTTTTTAGAAATTATACTCACAGAATATGGCTACAAGATGGTCAAATATTTAATGAGAATAATTCACTAGGCTGAGAAATAAATATCTAACATTATATATTTGGCATAAAATTTTACTGTAGAGACATTTAGCCCAAGTGGCTATAATTCATGTATGTCTCTGAAATTAAAGAATTCATCAAACAAGTAAGAATGTGGAATCAAAATCTAAATAGGTCATCTACATGCATGTGCATGAAATATATGTATGACATTTCAATTATGTGTCAAGCTTACAATCTTGCAAACAATGTCTTTATTCAATCAAAGTACTGAAAATACTGATGGCCTGGAAGGTTGAAGTGATTCCAATTCATATAGGATCAGATGGAATACACAACTCCAGAGACCATACTATTCAAGGTCCTTTTAAATATCATAAATATACTGTTCGCAATAATTTTCAGAAAATTTTGGAAAATTTTATTTTCTCTTTAATGCCACCAGAAAATTTATATTAACATTAAAAATAAAATTTGAGATCTTTTGTCAATTTCCTTTCAAAAGCATTTTGTTTTGTTTCAAGTATTACTAATATTATAAAAATATCCAGGGAAGACAAGTACTCTCTCGTCTGATTATTTACCTAAATGTTAGTTGACTTCATTTACAAACAAAATGACCTGAAAATCCAGTGGATCTATACTTTCAATGCTCATTCCACAAATTCAGAAAAAGTAGTGCTCAATAGCTCTTACCAGGTCAAAAAGAGTTACCCGTTAGAACATTTAACGAAGGATTGCTCCTTACCTATTATTTGTTTACTCCATATATTCAAACATACATTGTTATCACATGCATTCACATCATGAATTTAATAATTTCTACAATATTCACTTTTCCAATAATATATGCTTTGAACAGTCAGACTATAGCACACTCTTGTACAATCTGCTATAATAATAATGTATACTTTTCAGGAAGAGGTTATTTTAGTGGACATGATGAAAATAATAAATCTATGATCCAAATGCCTGTGATTATTATCAGCCTTCTTTTGAGTGAACCTTTCATAGTGGGATTTAAATTTCTCATGTTCCAGTAATCATTCCACTCTAGAATTTATTTTCTATATTTTTTATTCCTATATGTTTTTTGGAAAAAAATGCAATGCAATATTTTTATTGAAAATTTAACCATGTGCTCTCAATTGATGCTTAAGCTCATCAGTATCAATAAGACATTTCTATTACCCAATAGAATTGATTGTCTTATGCTTCTTTGGCATTGAGTGTATGTATTCTGTAGGCTTGGGTGGGATAGGTTCAGTTTAGTCAAAATTTAACTGAAATGATTCTTGATAATATTTTCCTAGTTTTTTTAACATCCCCATTAAGTACCATAGAGGAAACTTTATTGCAAAAACTATTAAAAAAAAAAATTGTCATTAGTGCAAGGGCTTTGCTTAAAGATGTTTATTTAAAGAGGTTAGCACAATTAGCTAAGAACTAATCTACCTTGTGATCCTCATACAAAGGAATTTATTCATTTCAGCTGCATCTCTGAAACCACTGAATATACTGTGTTTGGAAGAAGGAAAGAGAGTGGGCATTGGGCATTTTTAATCTCAACTGTAATACTATTCCAGAGCAAAGTTCCAGAGTATTGGAAACTTTTTAAAAATAATTCTTTATTTGGTTTGGGAAATTCATACTTTTTGGTATACAGGGATTGCAGGTGGGGAGTATTACCAGGCAGCCTATACTGGAATAGTGATTGTAAATATTCAGGAGCACTATTATTGGATATCCTGTACATTAATTTGGCTTTTCTCAATTGATTCAGTCTTTAACTGGTAATATTTTTAATTTACTGGCTAAATATTTCTTGCTTTCTTTCAGTACTGATATTAATCCAAATTCTCTCTTTTTTCTTAAAAACAATTAAGTCTTCTATTTTGTTGCTAATTTAAGTTTGACCCAAAAGTTACTTATTATTGTAGTAATACAAACTTCACTTGCTATGAGACTGGACATCATACCATGAGCTAGGATTGACTGAGATCCTTTCAAGCCAAAACAGTCTGTCTTAATTTTCTAGAGTTCAACAATAATACTGTGAACAGCACATTATATGCCTGCTATGTGATTAATAGTCCTCCAATGAAGCAGAATATGGTCAACTCTGCCAATTACTGACCAATGGGTCTAAATGGCCTTGACATTTTTGTCAGGTTATGTGGTCTTGAACAAAACTTACAGTGCAAAACCATCCTGTTCTTATCAGGCTCACTATAGCCTTCAAACCTCAAAAGCTATAGGTGTCATTATTACCCTAATGGCAGGTCATGCTCTAAGCCAACTCCAAGAGAGCTGTAGGGTAACCAAAGTGGCAAAAAGTGTAATCTGAGCATATTAAGTATAATCTATGTATTGCATACCATAACTGCAATAACTTTGACTAGTTGATATAATTTGAATATTTACTGAGTGATGATAAACTCCACAAATAAAGAAATGTGCTCAACATGAATGCTGTATTATATAATGAATATCAGATAAGGTTTCAAATTGAAAAAAACTTGTTTTCTTGGAAATGTGTCATATACAGCTGCTATAAGTAGAAACTGGGAAATGCACATGTGAGTCTACAATGGACAAACATATTCTTATGTGTTAATTTTTCTTTTCTTTAGAATAGTCCTCAATGTAAGTGATGTGTGGGATTAAAGAAATAATAATAAAAACAACAAACACAACTTTTTATTGATTTATGTTTTTTTCCCTTTTAGTTTATAAAAAAGCATAATACATATAATGGCAAGCACAAGACATAATTAGGTCGAAAAAGCAAACTGATTATCCATAATGGCTGGCACCTATGTTAAGTGCAAGTCCTCTAAAAACATTGGTCAAGGTACATGGTCTAGAAATAAAGTTACTAGGCAGAAAATAATCTTTCCGTCACAGTGACCTTTACCTTTAACTCCCAATATCAACACCCTTTGTTCTTGCCCAAGGTGAACATCATGCACAAACACTGGTGAGGGTACACTGTCATTGAACTTAATACATGCCAGAATACATCGTGTGAAGAACCTCATGCTTCAGACATTGATGTCATATTTGCTCAGCCCCAGCTATCAAGTCATGTATAAACTAGGGTATTATTATTGCAAGCCAAGTGTTTGATGTCTCAGCATTGCTGCAGGCTAGTGTTAATCCCTTATGCAATGTTACTATGACCAGCTGCAAACTGTAGTTTTGTAGGCAATTGCTTGGGTCATTTTACAAAGCTTGTAGTATTCACACCTAGGTGTTAATATATGTTCAGAGAGTGGAGTATGTTCTCATTCATCCCCATGTAGACTGGCAGTAAGAGGACATTGTGTGTTAAGTTTGATTGCATCCGTTCACAGGGACATTTAATCGGAATGGAGACAGAGGGTGTGATTACAATTTAGATCCAAATTATAACTTTGTAACTTGTAAGCTGAAAATCAGTTTCTCCTGGGAAGATTTCTGAGTAAATAGGTTTACTCCAAGAAGCCACTTGTAATTGGTGGTAAACCTTAGAACAGATTCTAAGGGAAGAAAAACTTCATAAAGGACACTTTTTTGGGGACAGAACTTCTGGTTGAGCCCCAAGTCTTCAAGAGTGGAGACAGAAGTGAGACTAGAACTACAAATGGAGTCAACAAAAGTCTAGTCAGTTGAGAGGAGGTGGACAGAAGGTGGAGGAGGAGGGAAAGTCAAAGAAGAGGAAAAGGAGTATAATGAAGTCAAGAAGGAGGAGGAAAAGGAGTATAGAGAAGTCTTGGAGGAGGAGAAAGAATTTGGATAAAATCTGGGAGAAAGAGGAGAAGGAATTGGGGAGAAGCAGGAGAGAAGAAAACACAGATGAGTAGAATACAAGGACAAATGGAATTCTATCTCAAACTAATCAAGTGATGTGATAGTCTATTAAAAGATCAAGTGGAAGGAGTGTACTTGAGAAATTTGAATCATTTGACTATTGAATTGTTATTATTGTTATTCATTGAATTTCACTCTTTTTGTATATTTAACCATTTAACTTTCAGCATTGCTGATTGGGGGTTTGGAGTAATACATCTATCTTTCATTATTTTAACTTCCAACCAAAACTGAGCCTGTGTGGGACTTCTACAATAGTATAATAAATATTGGGAGCTCCCACCCCCAATCCTCAAACAAACAAATTCTTTACAGTGGGGGTATCCTTCACAAGCTGAGTATTTGTTAGTTCATAACCAGATCAATGTTTCTTTTAAGGAAGATTTTACTCCATATATAAAATGCAGACCATAATTATTTTGGTAGTCTTAAGTTCTGAACAGAAGTGGTATATGATTCAATTTTTAAGGCAAACATAGTTGTAATTCAGAGAAGTATGAGCAAAAGCAAGCAAACTAACTTTAAAACTCCTGCTGGACAGAGTATGACTTGAGAAGCTCAGACAACATATTGACAAGCAGCAGGGAGGGCGAATCCTACAAAACTTTGCTCGAATCATAAACGAAAAAAAAGAGTTCCTACACAGAATAAAAAAAAATCAACCCCGTATGGTTAATAAACCACATAGGGTTGACTATGTCATCATGCTATTTTTTCCCAAATACCACTTAGATGATGTCATTCACCCTCCCTGCTGCTTCTTTGTCAGGGGGGTATCTAAATGATGGTCAAGGGGAGACTATCCAAAGATTTTATTCAGACCAGAATATATTTTGTTCTGACTTAGTAAAATTAACCAAAGATTTTATCTAGACCAACACGATATCTTGATCTTGGATCATGTAGATTTATTGTTATAAATCCAAACGGGACAGCTTGTGATTTAGAAAAGAAATTTTTAAATTTAATCATATCCATATCCCCTGAACACCAAGTATAGTAAATATTCTGTAGAGTATAATTATCTACTCCATTAAATACAGCCAAACTATTACAGTTATCTCTGATCACCTTGGGTATCTGTGTGTATCTCTGAGTAACATAAATCACGTCAGTATTTTTATGTCTACCTCGAGAAAATATTCTAGCTGGATTAGATTGTTTGTCCAACATCACATCATCGTACACTACGAGATTATTAATGAATCCATCTAAGTTATCCACAGACGGGGCTTCATCTATATCCGTGATAAAGTCAATATCTTCACCGTCTTTATTAACAGATTTCGCTTTCTCATTAAAATCTTTAAGTACTTCATAAC